>JADLZK010012426.1:0-271519 GCA_015847255.1 Hyparrhenia diplandra | reverse complement strand
TAAATAGCATCAGCTTGAAAGCAATCATACGACCAAAGAAAAGATTCGATTAAGCTTCTTTGGCACCACTAATTATTTTAGCTTTTGCCTATAATAACTAGCAACTTGATATTAGATTTAGACATAAGCCAGTTCTAACTTGTACTACAAGTCATGAGTTCCTATCACTTGTCAAAAATAGACAATATATATATATGGATATTTGTAAAACAAAAAGCATTGAAAGAAACCTTTCACTCTTTAACATGAAAAATATATATTATATATAGATATACCATAAATAGATAGAGATATACTAGAATGTTTTTTTTTTGTTTTCTAATAATTCTTATACTATATAGGTAGATAGATAGATACTCCATAGATAGTACTAAATTATTATAGTTTGTTTAACTTTTTTGACCTCAAGTCTAACCACTGTCCATATCTAAAAAACATATGGCTTTTGTGTTATATTAATAAAAGTTTTTTAAAAATAACTTAAATTTGACTATATTTACATAATTTTTTTTTGAATAAGACAAATTGTTAAATTTGGGGTTAAAAAATCAAACAAAATATAACTTAGGACGGAGGTAGTAGATAATAAAAATTATAGATAGAAAGAAAAAGATATATTTTTTGAAGTTTATAGAAAGATAGATAGAGAGAAAGAGATATTTTTGGAAGTTTACAGAAAAGTGATATAGAGATAGAGACAGCTATTTTTTTTTAATAAATATGAGGTAAAACCTCCCAAAAATTCGATGGTGGCAGTAGGGCCCACATGTCATCGTGACTACTGGCCGGCCGTCCTCATGTGATCACATGGGAGGCCACAAACCTTACCTCGCCTATATTATCCTGTGCCCCTTGTCCTCCTTTCCTCTTTCTTTTTCTACAAAACAAGCGAAATCCATCCAATCTAGAAGCTCCCCACGCACCCCCGCTCTTCCCCATCCGAACCCAATCTCATCGACGCCTTCCGCGAGATGGGCCGCAAGTTCTTCGTCGGTGGCAACTGGAAATGCGTAATTTCTCTTCCCCCCGTCGACATGCCTGTCTTTCTTTTCGTGGATCGGATGCGGTTAGGCTAGGTTTTTTTTTTTTTTTTTTTTTTTTTTGGTGATATATACGGGATAAATTTCTAGTGGATTCTGTTGATCTCGATTCAGATCGCTGTAAGAATTGTGTGTTTGCCCTTGGATGGGAAGCCTGGGTGTGATTCTCCAGGCGTAATCCTTTTAAGATCCGGCCTTGAATAGGATTGATCTGGTCGTTCTCGTTTTCAAAACGGAATCAGGGATCTTCGAAAAAACAAAACGGAATCAGACAAGGTGATGTTGATGGTCTTTGTATGTTCTGACCTAGCTGGAAGTGTCCTCGCTCGTTCTTCTTCCAATTCGCCCGTGCTTTCAGATCAGTGTTCTTCCTCCAATCAGCCCGTGCGTTCCAGATTCCAGCACAGAGCAAATCGTAGTTCTGTGATGCATGTTGTCTGTAGCAGCATAGAAGTTCGATCTGGGAGATTCATTCTTGTCTGCCGCGCGAATTAACCTTAGCTTCTTGTTATGGAGCTCGTCGTAATTTTAGATGTTTCGTGAAGGAGCTTGCTCAATCCGAGCATAGATTGGAGCTCCTTTGGCGACTTCAATACTCCTTTGGCGTGAATTAACTTTAGCATCTTGCATGTTAACTGATTATGTCATTGTTGATCTTGATGCATGCAGAACGGAACTGCAGATCAGGTCGAGAAGATTGTCAAAACCCTGAATGAAGGACAGGTTCCCCCTTCAGATGTTGTTGGTATGGATGCCCAAACTTTCCATAATGCATTTTAGGGCTGCCCTCGAACTTCGCAGATTTATGTAATACATCTTGAGAAATTTACTAAAGTGTACTGTATGACATACTTAGCAATTTGAAATTGGTTGCATGGCAGAGGTTGTTGTCAGCCCTCCTTATGTCTTCCTTCCTGTGGTCAAGAGCCAGCTGCGCCCTGAGATCCAAGTTGCTGCTCAGAACTGCTGGGTGAAGAAGGGAGGTGCTTTCACTGGTGAAATCAGGTTAGTCTTTACTCCTGTCTGATGACGCCATGTATATATTATAATGACCAATCTTAGCATTCTAGGAAAGATTAGGGCCAAATCTTCAATGCAAATGCATGCATTCCTACATTAGAATAATTGCTTATGTTCTCTTGACCATTATGCGGAGTATTTTGATGTCACCTTTCATGCTTTTAATCATTCTTAACTATTTCTGTACTGATTAGCTGATGCTATGTTAAGCATTCTGCATATGTAACCTAGTTCAGCAGTTTGCATATTGCGCTTTGGCGCTTTCTCCATTCAATTTCACTATTAGTTGATAACCAAGCCAATATCAATGCAGTGCTGAGATGCTCGTGAACCTTGGTGTTCCCTGGGTCATTCTTGGACACTCTGAAAGGAGAGCTCTCCTGGGAGAATCGAATGAGGTATGTTCCAGGTCTTATCTTATGCAACATGTTTCTCATGTCATTTGCATTGTGGTTGTAAATGCATGCATGTTTCCATTTGGGACTATGTTTCCTTTGCGATATATTTGATTGTTGGCATACTGTGGAGGCCCTGTCTTCACACCATAACCCTTCCAAAGAATGTTCACATCTAATGGTTTGACTCTTCTGCTTGGATGCCAGTTTGTTGGAGACAAGGTTGCTTATGCCCTGTCTCAGGGACTAAAGGTCATTGCATGCGTTGGTGAGACCCTTGAACAGAGAGGAGTCTGGGTCAACCATGGAAGTTGTTGCTGCACAAACAAAAGCAATTGCTGGTACTTTTTTATTTACTTTCAGTCTAGTGATTGTGTAGTCTCTTTCTATGCTCTTCATGGTTAGTTTTTCTTATGATAATGGAGAGTTGTTGATTGATTATATTCAAGTGCTTCTACAGTTAGATCTCATGCATGGAACTTTAACATTATATATAAATGTAACTATATACATCTTTTGGTGAACACTTTTCTTGTAGTGAATTTTGTCATCTTGTTCATGATAAAAAAATAGATCTTGACATTCAGTTTGGTAGATAATCTACATGCTTAGTTCAGACATTACTGTTTTTCTGTAACAGATGTAGCTTAGAATCAGCTTAGTACGTGTGTTGCTATTGCTTGTATGAATTCACATGCTTGATTCCTCCCTCCCCCTGCCTGTTTTCTGCTCTGTTTGGTTCATGTGGACATTTAGTACCTAGCTTTGAATTCACCAAGTTCAAAATTTTGATGCCATATGAGAATTCAGGCTCAATTGTTGGCTGTTTGTTTTACAGAGAAGATCAATGACTGGAGCAACGTAGTTGTTGCCTATGAACCAGTCTGGGCCATTGGAACTGGTAAAGTTGCTAGCCCAGCTCAGGCTCAGGAAGTAAGTTCTGTTCCCTCTTGGTACAACTCTCTACTGTTTCATATATTTTTATCTGTCAATATCAATATTGGACTGTGATGCACTATGATTATAAATATGTTGACCTGCTACACAGATTATCCCTTTCTTAGCGCAGCACTCAGATTTGTATTATGTTAACAGTCAGATCTGTATAATGTTCCCAGGTGCACGCCTCCCTGAGGGACTGGCTAAAGACCAATGTCAGCCCTGAGGTCGCTGAATCTACAAGGATCATCTACGGAGGTATATATACAATTTTTGGAGCAATTGTCTTTTTTGTGTTTTATGTACGGGCTGCTAAATCATCTTGATAATCACACACACGTGCCTTTTGATACAGGCTCTGTGACTGCTGCAAACTGCAAAGAGCTGGCAGCACAGCCTGATGTCGATGGTTTCCTTGTCGGTGGAGCTTCTTTGAAGGTAATGAAAAATCCAGGACGGCATTTGATGTCTTTTTGTGCCTGTGTGATCAAAAGAAAAACAACAAAATGACAGCTGGCCTTGTCAACAACCCGATAATGCGACTCACTGTTTCTTCTACTCTGTCTGCAGCCTGAGTTCATCGATATCATCAACGCTGCCACCGTGAAGTCTGCTTAAGATGTTCCAGCCCTTCACCCTGATGCAGAGATATGCTGAAGAGGAACATACATTTTTTTGTTTAACTGTGCTATGTAACTTTGCTCTGGAGCAGATACTTGTTTTCCCCTCCCCTCAGCTTTTTGGGAGGCTAGCTTGAGCTTGCTAATAATGTTTACCACTGGACATATCAATAATGGTGTTTATGTAGCCCTTTTCTGTGGCCAATCCGTCATCAGAACCATGCCATGGGTTTGGTGTAAGTGCATCACTCGACGCCTAGTATGTGACTGAAGGGCATATTTGGATTGCTCTTCGCTGGAGCAGCGCTCCAAGGCGTCCGATTTTGGTCATCTGATTATGATTGGATTGGGTTGGATGCTTGTCTGATTTTGGATTCCTTGTGCCCAGACTGGTCCAATGCTGCCAAAATTGTATCGATCATCTGTGCCCTGTACCTATTAGCCTGATCTGCGAAAGCAACTTGTCAGCTGATGGTTGCACGGATGCAGCGAGCCAATTATTGTACGATATATGCGATATCCTCAGCCATAGGACGCTAGGATCCCTGGATCCTGGGCGGTTGAGACAACATCAGCTTCGTATGCCAAAGATGAAATGATGGGAATAGACTTTTTTCGCATTTTGTTTCAGTAGTGCTGCTCTGGCTATCTTAATCGCCTTCAGATTCAGATGTGAGTCTGTATCGGAGGACTGCAGCGGGCTTAGTCTGAATCGGGGTTTCATCACAATAGGGTGCTTTTATATAGATGAAATTTATTTGTTATGGTTACTAATTTGGGGAAATGAGATGACGATAGATTAACTCATTCAATTTCACAAAAAAAAAGTTACATGTACAAATGATGGGCCAATTACCAATACATACATCAAACTGAGCGACCTGTTCTGCAGAGACATGAGGAAAGAGAGCTTGACGAAAGAAGAGGACGTGTTGGTGACGTGAGCATCTCTTTCAGATAGGCCGTCTTATATCGCCACGGTCATTCCCTATAAGATGCATTTTAAGAGACAAGAAGGTCCAACCTTTAGGATACGAGGGAACACTACTGTGACAGATTGACCTTTCCAAAACATGTCTCCTGTGACAGATTTCTGAAAAAATCATCTCATTTGTTTATTTTCTTAAAAATGTCTCCTTGTCTTTTGGTTGTAGATTTCTGTTGCATAGAAAAAAATTTCATATGTTCTTTTTATGGGTGAGGTTAGGATATGTGATGGAGATTTGTTGTATGGCTATATCACATAAAAATCAAAGGAGATATTTTAAGGAACACTACTGTTAGATTTCTTAAAACATGTATTTTATTTAGAGAAAGAGTGTCTTTTCGAGTTCAAAAAAAAAAAACCAGTTTTTAGTTGGAACAATTGCAGAACAAAGTTCATATGTCCGCCCGTTTCAACGAATCGCCGAATTGTAACTTACGTTTCTCTAATCCAGAAGCCACCTCGGCATTGAGTTGGCATATAATTTGTTATTTCATATTTTTTTTCCTAATAAAACTAGAGGGGTTAGTGGCGACCCCTTCCAAACCATTTATTAAACAATAAAGAAAATTTGTTTAAAAAAAAGGCCTTAAACGAAAAAAAAGAAGAGGAAAAGCTAAGAAGCTAGGAAACAAAAAGGAGACAAAGAAATGAAACAAGGCCAGACATATCTACAACAAATTTTGGATCCATCAATCAAAAGTCAGTCTAATGTTAGGATCGAACCTATCGATCCAACTTAAGAATCAAAATATAATAATTGCTTTAAATTTAAAAATATTAAAAATCAACGTTATTACTTGTGTGCTTTTTTTCAAAAATACTAAAAATGCGATGCCATATCAAAGTCAAAACTCTTCAATTTTACTACTTTCAACCCATGCCGTCACGGGCATAAATTCGCAGCCCCTCGGTAAGCAAACTCCCCCACACCCACCCCGAGCGTTGCGTTGCGTTGCGTTTGCGTCAACCGCTGGGAAATTTAAGCCGGTCATGCGTTGCAAAAAATATCTGCAAAAATGTGGGAAGACCTGTCATCAAAGTCACCACGGTAACAGTGACGCGTCACGGGCGCGCCCTCGCCTCCCCTCGGTACCGTTGCCTCCCCCCCCTGCCGTTGCGGCGTTGCCCCAAAAGCGGCGGCAGCCCCTTTAATCCGCATGCGGGACTCATGGGCCAGCCATTTTTGTGTTGCCCGCCACGCGCACGGTGTTGCGGCAGCAGCGAGCGCCGGAGACGCGCCCTCGCCACCCTGCAGGTGCGCCGTGCCCCGAAAGCCCGTGCCGCCCGGAGAGACCGATCGACCCCATAAATGAGCTCGCCGACGCCATTACGGCCCACCGCCGGCGGCGGCGGCGGCGCCAGCAGTTACTACCCCGTCCACCGGCGGCGGGCGCGACCGCCGGGCACGGGCGCGGGTTTAAGAAGGCCGCGGGTGCGCCGGTGCAAGATGAAGCTCATGTACTTCCTCATGGACAGGGACGAGCAGCGCGACAAGCGGCTGGAGCTCGAGTTCGAGGTCAGCTCAGCTGCACTCCTGCCTCTTCAGTCTTCAAATACATGCATCGCACGCGCACTCCATGGGTGGCACTCCTGACGACGACGACGTTTTGTGTGTGTGTGTGTGTGTGTGTGTGTGCAGGTGTCGGAGCTGGAGACAGTGCTGGAGAAGGAGCAGCAGCTGGGCAGGGTCCTGCAGTGCTCGCTCCAGGGCCGCGTCGTCTGCCATTGCTGCCTCTCCGCCCTGGTTCCTACCAATGTAAGCACCTCGATCCATCACCCTCTGCTGCTCGATCATTTGCATTGCGTCGGTCGTCCAATGTGAGAATCAAACCATCTCTCTGTTCCATGCCTGCGTGTCGTGCCGTCTGAACGTTGTTCAGTTTCAGTCCCGTCAGTATGTTGAACTGATTTCTGCAGAACTATCCCAGAAAATTCTTTTTGTTTACAGCTTATTAGTACCTGCTGATTGTTTAGAGCTGTGACACATGTTAATTAATACCCTAAAAAGCTGAAACTGCTCAGCCTGAAGTCTGAACCACGAAGACAAACATGATTGCAAGTGTACTATCAGTCTATCAGAGGAATTTCCATCATAGCATTTCACCTCACCGCCGCATCTGAAAGAAATATATTGCACACGTGAAGCTGTCACCTGACCCTTGTACTCGACGCCAGTGAGGCAGTGACGTGTGTACATCCACTCGAGAGACATACTGTAACATGTACTGTAGCAGCAACAATGAGCAGTATCACTCATTTCCATTCCAAGGGCTGAAGATCCCAGGATCCGGGTACGGGTGAGCTACAATCCCAGGTGCAGGAACAGTGTGTCCTTTGGATTCCTGCCCGCCTGCCATTCGATGCATGATCACCTGCCTCTGACTTGTGAACCAAGGACACGTACTGTGTGAGTGATCTGTAGCTAGCCTTGGCAATCTCGGCTTGTCTGCAGACAATCACTAGTACTACTAGTACTACCTCTTAGTAATAACTCCATCTTATCTATCAGATCTGGTTTCCTCGGATGCTCCCTTCTTGTATTGTACTACCTCTATCAACTGGTCAATCACCAAATGGTAGGAGAGCATTACTATGACTTCATAATTGTCGTTTGTAATTACATTCCTTTTACTGCAAAAATTGTCTCACATAACCATGTCATTGCCTTGTTCATATCAACTGTAAATCACCCTGCCAGTAACTTTGTGCTTCTCTGCTCATACCAATTACCTACCAATCGAACACAAGGTGTCTGAAAGTTCAGCATGTTGCTGAACTGAATGATTTTTTACTTTCTTTTATGTGCACTGCAATGGTGTAGGTTAGGGGCCTTCTTGCCGAGCTCGCAGTGGTGGAGGACGAGATATTCTACCTGGAGAAGAAGGTCGACGACCTACGGCTACGCCTGCGCCGGGAGCAGAAGTGGACGGACCATTGCATCCATCAGCAGCAGCAGCAGAGCTGGGCGCAGAGCCGCCAGCAGAGGCACTCCGTGTCCAGGAGGGAGCTCCAGCTCCAAGGAGCTCAGCAGCTACCCAAGCTGCCATGTCCAGGAGGAAGAAGCGACGAAGCTCTCGAACGCGAGAGCAAGGCTTCTGTCGGATCCGCCACATCCGCCAAAGGTAGGAAGCGACGACGAGGTGTTCGGCAAAAGCTAGCACCTGCAGATTCAGGGCTCGTCGGATTCGCAGTTCGCACGGAGCTCGATCATTTTGTCTGATGCGCCACACGATCATGATGGTGTTTCTGATCATCTCAGGAGACGATGAGATGGCGCACGTGGTCGTCAGGAGAAGCAGCCACTGCCACGCTTCGTCAGAGAATCCGAATCCGACGCCTCCCGAGAGGAAGACGACGACGTGCCAGCTGGTGAGCAGCAGCAGCAGCAGCCCGAACAAGCTCTCGGAGGAGCTCGTCAGGCTGACGGTGACCATCTTCCACAAGCTCAACAAGACGACGGCGGCGGACGCGGAGCTGAGCGGCACGTCGTCGTCGTCGTCGTCGTCCAAGCTCAACATCTCGTGCATCGGGCCCAGGAGCCTCGTCCCTAAGGTCTCCGTGTCCGTGAACGGCGCCGCGATGAGCCCGCTCAAGAACCGGAGAGCGGCGGCGTCGACCAAGGGCGTCGGCGAGAAGGAAGCTGCGGCCGCCGGAGCCGGGACCGGGTGCCAGAAGAGGTTCGTCGAGTTCACGAGGGCCTCCGTCGACGTCACACGCATCTCGCTGTGCCTCGTGGACATCAAGAACCTAAGGTGAGCTGACATGAGGTTTGGTTGTGTATGCTGTCAGGCTCAGCTCTGAATGACAGCGTTGTTTTGCTTCTGACAGAGGCCTGATGCAAAAGCTGTCGCTCGTGGATCCAAGCCTGCTGACGAACAAGCAGAAGCTGGCGTTTTGGATCAACATCTACAACTTCTGCGTGATGCATGTATGTACTGTAAGCTAATCCCTCTTGTTTCATTTCATCCATCTTTTACAAACAATTGCGGAAATAAAGCAATGCTATCTTTTTAATTTCGTAATGATTTCAGGCGTTTCTTCAGCACGGTTTGCCTCCATCTCCAGAGAAGCTTCTTGCACTGCTGAATCAGGTACAGTGCTAGCTCTTTCCACTAACACCTTCATTCAGCTTATCTTCACACAAATTGCTTTTTCGAAAACAAAAACTTTACACAAATTTCTTACGAAACTGATCATGTCGTTCAGGCTTCAGTGAACGTTGGAGGAACAGTACTGAATGTTGTCTCGATCGAGCACCTCATCCTGAGGCACTCTCCTGAATCATGTATGCAAAACATGTATGCAAGACTAGCCCACTGCATCATGTTTCCTTTTTCATTAAAATCTGAACAAGGGTACCTTGATGATGATGATAAGGGGATCATGGACGACGAAGGACAGATGGATCTGCTGCGGCACTCGTACGGTCTAGGGTACCCCGAGCCCAACGTCGTCTTCGCGCTGTGCAGAGGCAGCCGCTCGTCGCCAGCAGTACGTGTGCCGTTTCGTCCTCTGTCGGCTTCCATCAGCGTCGTCGTCCTGGACCGACATGTCACGTCGCGTTGTTGTTGTTGTGCAGCTGCGCGTGTACACGGCGGAGGACGTGTCGAACGAGCTGGAGCGTGCCAAAGTGGAGTACCTGGAGTCGTCGGTGCGCGTCGTCGCCGGCACCGGCAGGAAGCAGCAGCGCGGCGGCGGCGCCGGCGCCGTGGTGGTGGTGGTGCCCAAGCTGCTGCACTGGCACATGCGCGACTTCGCCGACGACGCCGCGTCGCTGCTGGAGTGGGTGCACAGCCAGCTGCCCAGGGCGTCGGCGGGCCCGCTCCGACGAGCCATCAGGGAGGTCATCCTCGGCGCCAACAACATTAGCAGCGGCAGGGCGGCCACGCCGGCGCCGGCGGCGGCGCCAGCCAAGATGGTGGAGGTCGAGCCGTACGACGCCGACTTCTGCTACATGCTGCCCGTCTGGTCAGCGTGATGAGCGACCGACCGTCGTCCGTGTACGTTCATGGAAGCAGAGGTCTCCGGCATCGTGTTCGATGACGATGACGATGGCTGTAAATTGTGTAGTGCGAGGTGGTGATAATGTCGTGAAGCGCCGTGAACTACTTCAGTGTTGACGTGTACAAGTATCAATAAAATGGAAAGCACCTACGACTTCATATATTATTGATTGTTTGTTTTTTTTTTCTCAAAATCAGTGATGCTATTTTCCACTTCAGGTTTATGCTATTTTCTAAGAAAAGGCATCATACGAAATAGCCCACGGGAGGTCAGTGTTGGCCTGTCAGAGCTAGGAGTATATAACTTTTAGGAAAGCGCCAATTTGCCATTATGGAAAGGATAAATAAGCTATACGTAAGAAAGTCATCAATTGCAAAGTTTCTATTATTTTATCATGGATGCAATGTGTTCGTTTTAGGTTGACGTTAGCAAAACCGGGTTTTCCACGAGCCCGGTTTTTCTAGCCCGGTCCAAAAAAAAAAAGTGAGCCTGAATGAAAATTATAATAAATCATCGAAAAATCACTAAAAATCCAATTTTTTGTTGCCTCCTGATCTTAGATTTTTTGCTATATAATTTGATTCATTAGGTAAAAGTTTTTTGATTAAAAGATTTTGGTTTTTTAAATTAAATATTTACTTCTTTAAAAAATCATATTAATCACAAAAATCCAATAAAAAATCTAATTTAGTTAGATGTGAGAATGACAGTTGAATTGTATAATATGGTTGCTTTTTCTAACAAAATAATTATTTAACCAATACCTTTATCAAAAGAAACAACATGGATTATTTACTCATACTAATAGGCAAGCTTTGTTTATTTTAATCATGACGTTTGGACGTTTATTTTATATTTTTCAATAATTGCTCTTTTCGAATGACGTGTAAATTTCATCCCGTAGCAAAAAAAAAAAATCAAAACCGCCGAGGGAAATGGTTTGAAAAGTTGAGGGAGTTGCATTTTAACTTTGAATAAGATGGTATTATGAATGCAATGTGTCCGTGTAGGTTGACGTAAGCAAAACCGGCCTTGCCCACAAGCCCGGTCCAAAATATGAGGCCCGAACATGAACCTAGATGCAGATTCTCGGCCCGATCGAAACCAATAACCTTTTTAGCCTGATCTGAACTTTTGTCTGTTTACATGCGGTTTATTGGGGTTCAAATTAAACGTATACTTCTTATATAGATTAACTTAATCTCGTTGAGCAAACAAAAAACACTTTTGTAATAAAACTATTTGCATCCAAAGCTATTTAACCAATACCTTTTTATACAGAATGGATTATTTACTCATACTAACTTTGTTTATTTTATTCAGTTTATTACTAAATGACGTTTCGTTTGTGTTCAAGGACTGCTCTTTTCGAATGACCATCCCGTAGAAAAAAAAGAGAACATTGCTACATACGTTGCATTTTAACTTTGAATGAGATGCAGTAAAGTTTCTCTATTAGGGCAGTAGGTGTGTCCATATACTACATGGATAAATATTTGATTAATTTGGTCACTTTAATGCAGTCATGAATACTGGGACAGAGGGAATACTTATGCTCCATTTAAAATTTTCAACTTTGATAGCTTTGATATGAAATCTTTTATTTGTTGTTCTCGTATAAACGAATGATATATGCTGCATAAAATGAGGAAAGAAATGTCCCATCATTAAATTCATAGATAAGCTAGACCTTTTTTCATACAAATTTAGGTATTTCATTTTTTTTGGAAAATGTATTTCATTTGAAATATTGGAATATAATGGGGTTTTCATTTTTCATATACAATCGCACAAAGTAAACGACAAGGTCAAGAAAGAGCTCGGCTCCGAAAGCGGTCGCAGTACCAGTGCCTTTTTCCCCTTCTCTCTCCCGTGCGCCCCCCAAAACCCCAGTGCTGTCACTGTGTGCTGTGGACTGTGGTAGTCGGGATTGAATGCGGGTATCAGTGCCCTGCGCTTAAATCCTTTCCGGGTGGAGTTCTTGCCATTATCGCCGCCTCCGACTCCGCCATGTTGCTATAGATCCACCCAGGGCGGCGTCGTTGCGTTCAATCCTGTGCGGGGGAACGCGAAATCGCCGCCGGCTTGATATTGGCCAGGGCTTTCTCCGCCCAATTGCATCAGGTTTGGCCGCCATTTGCTGCAGTTGTGCTCCAGTTCGGGGAATAAGGTGAGTTATCCTCCCATTCCTCTTCTCGATACATGGATCGACGAACCTTTCCAAGAAATATCCCCTTTTCCTTTGAAAGATTCGACAAAGAACGGTTTTTTCTTCTTCTTCCTGTGTGCAGGAATCTTATCTCCTGAATCCCTGGGCTCCGGCGATGGATCTTGACATGGACGACTACATAGACCCCTACGAGGAGGCGGAGGCCGAGGCTGCCGCGGCCGAGGACGACTCCGACGACCCCGACGAGGACGACTCGGATGCCGAGAGCGACTACGAGAAGAAGTCGTTCGGCCTCCTCAAGTCCGGCAACCACCGGGTGCGCAACCCGGACGGCACCTTCCGCTGCCCCTTCTGCCCCGGCAAGATGAAGCAGGGGTACAAGATCAAGGACCTCCTCCAGCACGCCGACGGCATCGGCGTCTCCAGCAAGCACCGCCGCCACGGCCGCGAGCGCGCCAACCACCGCGCCTTCGCTCGCTTCGTCCGCACCGACCCGGACTTCGCGCAGGACCTCGTCGGTATCACTGGCATTCAAGGCGCCATTACAACCACCCCTGCTGATCAGAATGGCAGTGCCAATGGCGACGGAAGGCCAAGGCTAATGGAGATACCGCTGGATCCAGTTCCGTGGCGGCGAAAGCTGAGAGGTTTGCTTTTCCCTGGGCTTGTGTTCTTGCAGCCGGGGCAGGGTTCAATCCTGAGGAGTTTGCTGATAGGGTAGCTATGTTTAGTTTGGTTGAGGTTGTGCCTTTGTTTGTCGATGAGATGGAAGTCACAGAAACCTTTGCAATCGTAAGGTTTGCCAAGGATTGGGGTGGATTCAATGACGCGCTTACGCTTGAGAACCATTTCAGCGTCAATAAGCTAGGGAAGAAGGAATTTGAGACGAGAGATAGTGGTCTAGGTTCTGTGGAGTCAGATGGCGGCAAAGGTGAGGCCAAGGTTTATGGGTGGGTTGCTAGAGCTGAGGACTATGATGCAGCAAGTGTGGTAGGAAGATTCTTGAGAAAGCACACCATCTTGAAAACAATAGACGAGGTTTCCAAGGACGAATTAGAGAAATCAGGGGTGATGGTGGCACAACTGGCATTCCAGATCGAGGAAAAGAACCGATACTTGCAGGATTTGGAGACAAAGAAGAATGCGACAGAACTCTCCATCTCAAGGATTGAGGAGGACAACAGGAAACTGCACGAGGCATACAATGAAGGTAATCTATGCAATTTCTTTTCCTTTCCTTCGGTTCTACTTGATGGTTTAGAGTTTTTCCTGCATGATTGACATGTATAGCCATGTCTTAGACCATATTCACATATGCTGACTCTGTCTTGTACTTTACATTTTATATACTTTTCATGGAAGTCCTGAAACTATTTGCTTGGTTTTTGTTCCCTCTTTTATAGTGTACCTGGATTATTTGAAGAAAAAACATTATGGGTTGGTTAGACGAATGCAGGACTTGTTGAGATAATATTATGATGCATGAAGTTACTCCATCTCTTGCTTTAGAGTTTTATTTATCAGTAAGACAAAACTAAAGACTTACCTGATGAGATGAACAGTGGTTACATGTGTGAACAAACCTCCAATCTTTAACTCTGACTGCTTGAATTTCTTGGCTTTACAAAATCAACAAATCAAATTTTCTCTGTTGGAAGTCATTTATCTTATTAATTTTATCTCCTCTTTTTCCAGAAATGCGCAATCTTCATCGCAGGGCTCGTGAAAATGCTCTGCGGATTTTCCAAGAGAATGAAAACTTGAGGCTTGACTTGGAAAATAAGAGGAGAGAACTGAACGCACGAGCTAAGGAGCTTGAAAAGATGTCAGCTGAGAATGCTAATGACAGGAAGACACTCGATGATGAGAAGCAGAAGGTAAGCTAAACAACTATACAAGTGAAGGACTAAGCTATGCACATGTAATCTTTTCTGGAGTGTTATGTATATGTTGCTCTAATATGGATTTATGGGGGTTCTGAACATGCTTTTATCTGAGTGTCTGACTTTAGCGTGAGAACAAGGACTTTGCAAAGGTTGTTTAAAATGATATATCATCAATACTTTAACTTTGACAAGGGACACGTTGCTGTTAAGTATTTTATTGTCTTAATTAGATGACATTTCCCCAAGGACATCAGGTTTCTTCGTACAACCTAATTGTGTGCATATAAAACTAAAAAATAACAGCCTGAACATATCATTATGATAGTACAAGTTCATGCTGCAGTATCTTATACATTTTTTTGGTGTGTTTCTCTTCTGAAACGGACAGGCAAAATACGATAATAGTGAACTGGAGCTAGCTAGCATAGAGCAGCAGAGGGCTGATGCAGATGTTTTGAAGCTATTGGCTGACCAGGAGGTTTGCACTTTGCACTTTTCTTAATGTTGTTTTTAGATGTTGCTCTATAATCTGGAGACTAGAATTGATACACCTTAATAACATCAGAGGGAAAAGGAAGATGTACTTGCTAGAATGCTTCAGCTAGAAAAGGAGCTGCATGAGAAGCAGCAGCTTGAGCTCGAAGTAGAACGGTTGAATGGTACACTCCAAGTGATGAAACATCTAGAGGGAGATGATGATGGGGGAGATATCCATGAGAAGATGGAGAAGCTGAGTGAAAGACTTGAGCGTGAAAGGAAGCGCCTCGAGGATTTGAGTGGGGATCTGGTGACAAAAGAGCGTGAAAGTAATGATGAGCTACAACAAGCCCGGAAAGAATTGATAAAGGTACTGTCCATTTTCTCTGCTATAATACATGTTTATTTCTCAACCATTTGATGTTGCTAAAATGATTTAAATTTGTGAAATGATTTTTTTCACAACGATCAGGGTTTGGAGGACGAGTTAGTTGGGCGGATAGCTATTGGGATCAAAAGAATGGGGGAACTTGATGACAAGCCTTTCCTAAATGCATGTAAGAGAAAATACGGAAAAGCTGAATACGAGATGAAAGCAGCAGAGCTGGTCACACATTGGCAGGAGGAACTAAAGAATCCATCCTGGCATCCTTTTAAGATGGTTCAGGTCAATGGAGAAGATAAGGTGCTTGATTAGTACTGTGCAGCTATGTGTTATCTTTAATGTTTATGGAACCTACTATTATTTTGCTCGAAAATCATATCCATCCATCCTCATTGGTTGCAGGAAATTCTGGTTGACGATGATGCTAAACTGAAGTACCTGTGGATTGAGTTCGGCGATGATGTGTGTAATGCGGTGAAGACTGCACTGATGGAGATAAACGAGTGTAACCCCAGTGGGAGGTATGTTGTGCCCGAGCTCTGGAACTTTAGGAAAGGCAGGAAGGCGACGATGAAGGAGGTGCTCAAGTACCTGTTCAGTCAGATTGACACGACGACGACCAAGCGCAGGAGGGGCTGAGCCGCTGAGGCATCTGAGGCCGTGAATGAAGCCAATAAGTAGCGCCTTTATGCTGTTCTGTTAGTCAGAGTGCTGTTCTAGTTAGTGGTAGTCTCGCAGAGGAGATGACTCTTTGTGCAGTGACATCTGTCCTAATAAGTGCTCGTGATCAAGGCTTGGCGCCCTAAAACCCTATGTGATTGTTGAACTGACTACTGAATAATCTTTCGTGCTGCTATTATTGTTCAGGTGTAAATAGTTAGTGCTTGCCTGCTTGGCTCTATCTCGTGTAATCATCTGACCATTCAACCATTCATGTGTAATCATTGAATCGTGCTGCCTTATAATCTGTACTAAAGGTTTTCTATCTTCAGAGCTGCTGCTGCGGCATCTGGTTCTCACAAAGTATTGTGCCGACACCCAGCACGAGCTGCGCGTACAAGCAGCTGAACAACACACTCACTCGATAATTCATACATTAAATTGAGTCCGAAAAGAAAGTTTTAGGATGGATTGAATCAGTCACTGTGATGGTTATTATGGGAGCCCAAATGTGATAGTAATCAGATCTCAAAAGTAAACTTTGAGGATTAAATCGGTAATTTAAAAGATTTAGGAACAAAATTAAACCTTAGACAAGGGTGAAATAAATTTTCTAACCTTTTCAATTTCTAATTCTTTTGGAATATAACAAGTTACTAAATAACTTTTGATATGGGCTGCACATATGATTCAGTGATGGGTGGGCTGTGAGCAAGAGGAGCCGTAGAGTGTCACAACTCACAAGTCATAAAACACCGTTCCCCAGTCCCCACTGGGCAGTGGCAAGCAAGGCAATAATAAAGCAAAAACCCTTATCTTCTCGTTACTTGGGCCACCGCAGCGAGGCGAGGTGCCAGTGCTCAACGGAGAACCAAGCAGACGCCTTCTTCCTCCAGAGTAGCCATGGCCCCTGCCGGCGGAGGCGACGCAGTGGGAGAGTCCGGCGGACCATCCAAGCGCCGCCGACTCGAGCGAGGTGCTGCCGGCGGTGGTAAATCCTGTAACTTATCACATTTCCTTTTTTTTTATTTATTTTTGTTTTGCGAGGGCAGCTTCAGCCCCGGATCTGGTGGTACTACTCCCGCCGTGCAGTTTAGTTCATCTCTAGTAATGTTCTTTGTGGTTAAGCGACTTAGTTGGATACCTAGTCTGATGGCATTTCGACTACCAGGTTGGAGCTTGTAGGAATAGAGTAGCCTACACATCTTATTGTTTAGATCCAGTGACAGAAAATTGCAGATTGTGTTGGGTTATCTCATTCTCTCAATCCTTTTACTGTGTTTGTTTTTGCTCAACGGTGATGTGTTATATTCTGAGGAACAGACTTTTGTGATATATTACTTCCTTGCTGTACCTATCGTGGGCTATCTAGCCTAATTTTACTGAAGGAAATGCAATCTTTGCTTGTACAGCAGAAGCAGGTCAGAGTCTTGGGGTGGAATCTGGAAGTGGAAAGAGCAAAGATCCAGTTATGTCCAAAGGTTGGATAGGTCTGGTTGGGATAACTCTGCAAACCCACTTCAGTATATCACACTCTTCTTCACTCCATGACTTTAATAGTTGTTGCTTATGGACAGAATGTTTGGAGGTGAGGTCTGAGGATTCTCAGAGGATTGTAAAGGAGATCGAAGACTTGAAGTCTGTAATAGATGAGGATTTACGACAGCTTGGATACTGCGAGGAGAATGAGAAGTTGAGAGCTGAGCTGTCAGCGAAGGCAAAAGAGATACATTGCCTGATGAAGCGGATTGAGGAGCTAGAAGCTAAGAGTGACTTCCTGAGGAAGCGGCATGAGGAGCTCATAGCCATTAATGACGGCCTGCGAAAACGGAACGTGGAGCTGCAGGCCAAGAATGACGACCTAACAAAGCAGAACAAGGAGCTGCAGGCCAAGAACAACGACCTAACAAAGGGGAATGAGGAGTTGGAAGCCATTAATGACGGCCTGCGAAAGTGGAACGTGGAGCTGCAGGCCAAGAATAACAACCTAACAAAGCAGAACAAGGAGCTGCAGGCCAAGAACAACGGCCTGACAAAGGGGAATGAGGAGTTCGGCCATTAATGACGGCCTGCGAAAAGCGGAACGTGGAGCTGCAGGCCAAGAATGACGACCTAACAAAGCAGAACAAGGTGTTGCAGGCTAAGAACAACAGCCTGACAAAGGGAAATGAGGAGTTGCAAGCCAAGAGCAATGACCTCCATAAGAATGTAAGTTTTAAGAAGAAGATAATCACAACAATTGACCTCTTACATTTATTACATTTAAGAACTGATACTTGCAGGATTTGGAGACAAAGAAGAGTGCAACAAAACTCTCCATCTCAAGGCTTGAGGAGGACAGCAGGAAACTGCATGAGGCATACAATGAAGGTAATCTATGCAATTGAAGTCCTGAAACTATTTGTTTGGTTTTTGTTCCCTCTTTTATATTGTATTATTGTACATGGATTATTTGAAGAAAAAGAAATTATGGGTTCGTTAGATGAATTCAGGACTTATTGAGATAATATTATGATGCATGAAGGTACTCCATGTCTTCTATGCTTTAGCATTATATTTATCAGTAAAACAAAACTAAAGACTGACCTGATGATATTTATATTGGTTACATGTATGAACAAACATCTCCCAATCTTTAATTCTGAGTGCTTGAATTTCTTATAGCTTTACAAAATCAACAAAGCAATTTTTTCTCTTTTGGAAGTCATTATCTTATAAATTTTATATCCTCTTTTTCAGAAATGCGCAATCTTCGTCACAGGGGCTGGTGAAAATGCTCTGCGGATTTTCCAAGAGAATCAAAACTTGAGGATTTACTTAGCAAATAAGAGGAGAGAACTGAACATACGAGCTAAGGAACTTGAAAAAATGTCAGCTGAGAATGCTAATGACAGGAAGACACTTTCGATGATGAGAAGCAGAAGGTAAGCTAAACAACTACACAAGTAACCTTTTCTGAAGTATTATACATATGGTGCTCTAATATGGATTTATGGGGGTGTCAAACATACTTATTTGAGTGTCTGACTTTAGCATGAAAACAGGGACTTCATAGTTATTTTCTTTTTTTTTTTTGCAAAGGTTGTTTAAAATGATATATCATCAATACTTTGACTTTGACAACGGACACATTGCTGTCAAGTATTTTATTGTCTTAATTCAATGGCATTTCCCCAAGGACACCAGCCTTCTTTCTAGAACCTAATTGTGTGCTTATAAATCTAAAAATAACACCTGATTACCTGAGCATATAGCTGGAGGATTTGAGCGTGGATCTGGTGACAAAAGAGCGTGAAAGTAATGATAAGCTACAACAAGCTCGAAAAAATTGATAAAGGTACTGGCCATTTTCTCTGTTATAGTATATGTTTCGTAATTACCATGCGTCTTAGAATTTCTCAGCCATTTGATGTTTCATAAAATGATTTTAATTGGTGAAATGATTTTTCACAACGATCAGGGTTTGGAGGGCGATTTAGGTGGGCGGACAGCTATTGGGATCAAAAGAATGGGGAAACTCGATGAAAAGCCTTTCCAAAATGCATGTAAGAGAAAATATGGAGGTGTATACCAGTGGAAAGCAGCAGAGCTGGTCACATTTTGGCAGGAGGAACTAAAGAATCCATCCTGGCATCCTTTTAAGATGGTTCAGGTTAACGGAGAAAATAAGGTACTTGCTTAGTACTGTGCAGCTATGTGTTATCTTTAACGTTTGATCCTACTAGTATTTAGCTCGGAAATCATATTCATTGCAGGAAATTCTGGTTGACAATGATACAAAACTGAAGTATCTGCAGATTTATTTCGGTGATGATGTGTGTAACGCAGTGAAGACTGCACTGATGGAGATAAACGAGTATAACCCAACTGGGAGGTTCGTTGTGCCCGAGCTCTGGAACTTCAGGAAAGGCAGGAAGGCGACGATGAAGGAGATGATGGAGGTGCTCAAATGCCTGAGGAGGTAACCTGGGCCATCAAGCCAATAAGTAGCGCTTTTATGCTGTTCCGTCAGTCAGAGTGCTGTTCGATCCCCTAGCTAGTGGTAGTCTAGTAGAGGAGATGCCTCCTCTTTGTGCAGTGACATCTGGCTGCTCGTGGTCAAGGCTGGTATGCAGCTTCGTGTTCATCTTCTTGTGCATGTGGTGCTGTTGTCGCAGGCGTCCTAAAACATATGTGATCGTTGAACTGATTACTGAGTAATCTTTCGTGCTGCTGCTATTGTTCAGGTGTAACAGTTAGTGCTTGCCTGATTGACTTTGTCGCGTGTAATCATCTGATCTGACCATTCATGTCTAATCATTGAACCATGCCGCTTTATAATTATGGCGCCTTGTAATCAGAAAGTAGAGGTTTCCTATCTAAAGCGCTGATGAGAACGAGCTAAAAAGAAAGTTCTATACGTACATGAAATTGAGTCGGAAAAGAAAGTTTTAGGATGGATTGAATCAGTCACTTTGATAGTTATGGGAGACCAAAGGTGATAGTCATCACTTACCAGAGCTCAAAAGTAAACTTTAAGGACTAAATGGATAATTTTACAAAAATGGAAAGGAAATTAAACCTTGGAAAGATAAATTTTCTATCAAACACCTTTTTCAAATTCTAATTCTTGGAATAACAAGGAAATAGCTTTTGACGAGGGTTACAGTGAATCAGTGATGGGCATTCACACCAAAAAAAAAAAAAGGGTGGGCGAGGGATGAAAACGAAAATGATAGTTTCCGATTTTTTGATGTTGTTTTCGAGTTTTTTCCAAATTTGATGTCTAAATGAAAACATAAGTGGTAACCGGAAAAATAAAAATGGTAATGGTAAAAATAAATGGAAATGAAAATGAAAACAATTTTGCCCTCTTCCGATCGTTTCCGAAGATTCCCGTATTTAAGCGGTAATTTACCGTTGGTAATTACCGAATCAAAGACACACACAACCAACATGCACATAAGGCAAATACTTTTTGAAACTAACTATACGGCGAGGATTGAACACATATAGGAACAACCTCTACTTAAGAAGAAACTCTAATAATTCATATTTTTATCACTATCTTATGTCAAGTCAACTTAAAAAACTTGATCGTTTATTTGTGTCGTTGTCAAAGAACGAAGCGTGTGGTGATGTTGTGAGTTATATGGTTCTTTATCGTTTTATAGTTTAGTGTGTTTATCGTTTTTTTTGAGGATACCATTATCGTAGATTTCGATCGTTATCGTTGTATTGTCCGACCAACTATATCGTTTTTAGTTCGAAATTCTCGGAATACCGGGCGTCATATTCATTTCCGACAATATCGTATCGATTTCGTTTTCGAAAAAAAAAAATGAAAATGAGAGTGATTTGACCGCCTTCCGATCCTTTTCGACCGTTTTCATCCTAGTGGGCGTGCTGCCGCTGTGGGCAGGAGTGGAATGCGAGGTCAACTCATAAAAAAACGGACCCCACGGCCCACGGTTCCTCACTGGACAGTGGCAAGCAAGGCAATAAAGGCACCAAAACCTTCGTCTTCATCTACGCCTCTTCCTCCGGACTCCGGAGTAGCCATATGGCCCCCGCCGCCGGAGGCGACGAGGTGGGAGAGTCCGGCGGACCATCCAAGCGCCGCCGAGTCGAGCGAAGGGCTGCTGGCGGTGGTAAAGGCACCCTGTAACTTATCACGTTTTCTTTGTCTTAACTTTTTTTTTTTTGGTTTTTCGAGGGCACCTTCAGCCCCTGATCTGGTAGTACTACTCCCGTGCAGTTTAGTTTATCTATTAATCTGATGGAATTTCGACTACCAGGTTACTAATTCCTTCCCTTTCATTTCCGGATTTCCCCCCAAATCGGTGACCTTGTTTAAAGTAGCATACTTTTATCTGGCCTTCAGGAGTAATAATCTGAATATCTGAGTGCTGGAGCTTGTAGTAATAGAGTAGCCTACACATCTTATTGTTTAATTTTAGTGACAGAAAAATTGCAGATTGTGTTGGGCTATCTCATTCTCTCATTCCTTTTACTATGTTTGTTTTTGTTCAACGGTTATGTGTTATGTTATATTCTGAGGAACAGACTTTTGTAATATATTACTCCCTTGCTGTACCTGTGGTGGGCTATCTAGCCTAATTTTACTGAAGGAAATGCAATCTTTGCTTATACAGCGGAAGCAGGTCAGAGTCTTGGGGTGGAATCTGGAAGTGGAAAGAGCAAAGATCCAGTTATGTCCAAAGGTTGGATAGGTCTGGTTGGGATAAGTCTAAAAAAACCCACTTCAGTATATCACACTCTTCTGTATTCCATATCTTTAATAGTTGTTGCTTATGGACGACAGAATGTTTGGAGGTGAGGTGCGAGGATTCTCAGAGGATTAAAAAGGAGATCGAAGACTTGAAGTCTGTACTAGATGAGGATTTACGGCAGCTTGGATACTGTGAGGAGAATGAGAAGCTGAGAGCTGAGCTGTCAGCGAAGGTAAAAGAGATACATTGCTTGAAGAAGCGGATTGAGGAGCTCGAAGCTAAGAATGACTTTCTGAGGAAGCAGCATGAGGAGCTCGAAGCCATTAATGACGGCCTGCGAAAGCGGAATGTGGAGCTGCAGGTCAAGAATGACGACCTAACGAAGCAGAACAAGGAGCTGCAGGCCAGGAATGACAACCTCCATAAAAATGTAAGCTTTAAGAAGAAGATAATCACAATTGGCTAAGTTGTACTTTATATTAAATATGGTTCA
This sequence comes from Hyparrhenia diplandra, assembly GCA_015847255.1. Classification (NCBI taxonomy): domain Eukaryota; kingdom Viridiplantae; phylum Streptophyta; class Magnoliopsida; order Poales; family Poaceae; genus Hyparrhenia; species Hyparrhenia diplandra. Next base: position 249,230 of record JADLZK010012426.1, on the reverse strand, counting down.
ACTGCAAGCTCAGATCCTCCTAGATCAAGCAATTGCATACAAAATGAGAGCAAATCACTAATTATTTTTTTGTTTACATGTTTCATTCATCAATAATGCAACCATCCAGTAGAGTAGAAGAATTCATTAGCAATAAGTGTTTCTGATTTTTTTATGAAATTCATTTGGTTACAGATGGCTGATGAGGGCGATTGTTCTTCTGAAGGAGAAAAGTCCAAATCAAGCGATGAGTTGGGATTGGAGTCTTCTAATAATGATGTAAGACATGTGGTTGGCAATTTCTTCCTCAGTTTAGTTTAGTTGAAGTACCAGTCAGATAAGTTTTTGTTTCACACATGTTTCATTAGTTAGTGTGCTAACTGTGTTCTTTTATTTAGGAATCTCATTCTTCTGGTACTGATGATGATAATAACAATGATGAGGATGGGAGTGATAGCGGCGAGAGCACAGAAACTGAATCCATAGTGAGTGCTGTTTTGGTCTATTCATAGTTATTTCTTGTTCATTTTTTTTTTTTTGCCGAATGGATTAATTAGCACCTTGTGCTTATTTGCAGACATAACTTGTATGTATCAAGTTGTATCGTTAGTTTTGTTTGCAAGTTAGTATGTTGAAGTTGTATGTTATAACTTGTGTATTCAACTTGCACACATAACTTGTATGGCTTAGTTTTGTTCAGCAGGTTATTATTTTGAACTTGTTGAGTAAGCTTTTGTTTGCAAGTTAGTACTCCTATGTTCAACTTGCATGTTTAAGTTTTTTGCTCATAACTTGTAAGTTCATTTTGCACGCAAAAACTTGTATGGTTTAGTTTTGTTCTCAAGTTAGTATGTTCAACTTGTATGTTCTATTTTGCACACATAACTTGTGTGGTTTAGTTTTGTTCTGCTCATAATTTGTTGTAGATTAGTTTTGTTTGCAATTTTTTAAATTAAGCCAAGATGAACTTAGAATTTTTTTTTCTTATTTCTCTGATTTGGAATTTTTTACCTGAAAGGGTTGCCAATATTGATCTCATGATTTATCTACTTGTCTGGTTCTTCTTTCTGTAACAAATCCATATATCAGCTGACTTGCGATATCTTCAAAAAATGTTTGAGTGTGATTGTTAGACTGTTTCTAACTTTGTTATGACAGACTGATTTTGGTATTTGCTGTATTGTTCTTGCTTGCTACTTTGAAGAGGACATAAGTGTGGTAGATGGTTACTAAACCAACTATTTATTTTAAAACTCTGGTGCTTTGATTTGTTTTTGGAGCCACAAAGTTCAGCTGCAGTGAATTCATTCACAAATTAATACCTACTGTTTTTTCAGATCTTGGATCCAAGTGCAGTTATTTTTTTCATGACAAGGAGAACAATATTGACATATAGTATTAATTAGGACATGCACTGTGATATATTTTTACCTCTATCTTTACAGTTTCTTTTCAATGAGTCTAGCTGCTTGCTTGCACACATGAAATTTTTTGGAACTTTTTTGTCTGACATTTATTTGCTAGCTCGTCATACCTAATTTGCAGCTGATGTCTTCCATGAACTACTCGTTCACAACTATTTTTGTGGTCCTGACCTAGCTTATTTGATATATTCATTCACAAATGATTTCTACCATCTTTTGCTACAATATTTTTTTTTGAAGATAGATATTGGACTTATTCAACAATTATTGGAGGCAGATAGTTCAATTGTGGTGACTTGACTAACAAAATACTAACTAGTCTTTCTTTTTATTTTTTCAGATATTAAACACTCAATTTTCAATGTATAAGTTGAAAAAATTGATATGTGGTCTTACTGAACCTCAGAAAGTTCTGATTCATCAATGTGGGTTTGGTTCCATACTTGGTCTGAAATGTAGTACCATGCCTCATAAACAGCTCATTGTCTGGTTGGCAACATGCTATGACGAGGAGACACAATGTATCAAAATTCCTGGGACTCGTGCATTCAAGCTTGATGCTCTGACAGTCCATTGGATTCTTGGAATTCCTCATGGTGGAGATAAGATAAAATCAAAAGCTTCTCTGGATGTCAAGTATCTTATTGCTAATGATACAAATTCAAGACGAGTAGCTCCAAAGATTGAAGCTCTTATTGCCATGATTACTCCTGAGCTTGTGGGGGACCGATTTGTTAGGATCTTCATGTTAGTAGTCCTCTCTATATTTCTGTGCCCGACCAGTTCGGCGAGCACTAGCCCTCTTTACTATGAGGGAATCCGTTCAGTGAAAAAGATCAAGTATTACGATTGGTGTGATGCAGTGATGAGTTCTTTGAACTCTGGGCTTTCTAAATTCCAAAAGCATGCGGCTAGAGGGAATGTTTCTGGGACAGCGGCTTTGTCTGGTTGCATTTTTGTCCTATTTGTAAGTATTTCTTTTTCAGTGATCACATGTACCTTTTATTTTGCAGTTTAATTGTTCATTGTTTTCCTAGTAATAGTTTTACATGTAGGTAATTCCAAATGATTCTTTGTGAAAATAGAATAATCAAATTTGCATACCAGATGCTCTGTTCTCTAAAGGCAGAGTTCAATGTTTTTCTCTTTACCAAGTGCAAGCATGGCATGCACACTGAGCATGGTAGAGAAGGCCTGGCATAGGATGTAGTTCATCTCAATTAGGCTCTGTGTAATTGTAAAAGGATGTCTAACAAAATACAAATCATCCCAAGTGAAATGTAGTTTAGATCGACATTATGTGAATGGTATAAACCAGATTTCACAGTCAAACCTACAGAGATATGTTTCCTTTGTTTGTTTGTTTTTGTCATTTACGTGTCTCTGTTTTAACTTTGTTATTATTTGCATGCAGACTGCCTACTTTGATTATTTGGGTACAAAGATGAATATTGTACCGCAGACAATACCTCGTATTGGTGCTTGGACCGATGAGTTTGTTCATCAGTATATGCAACTTGAGCCAAAATTTAAAAGGATGAAGGTAATGTTATAATTCAATTGCTGACTTTCAAGTTTCTCCTATTTTTTCGACATTTCTGGAGTTTAATTATGTGCTGCTGATCTTGTAGATTAAAAAAAGGTTGCTGTACTGTTTTTGCAAAGGCTCATTTGAATCGAATTAGAAGAGGTTCCTGTTTTGATGCTTCAGATGAGTCACCTTCTTGTGCAGCGAATGTTGATGGATCTTCACAGCATAAGCCATCTAATGAAGTAAAAAAGGTAGTTTGACCATCTTTTAACTATTTCATGAATTGGTCATCAAAAGATTCAAAACATATAATGAATTACTTAATTTTAATTTTGCTTGTGTTGTGCAGGAGCACAAAGGGTCCTTCACATACTCTTCTACATGAAAATGTTCAAATCGATAGGGATTCAGCCTGAGTATACTGATTCTGGTGTTTGTGTTCTCTCTGGAGACTGTTTCTGTAGGTAGAAAGTCACAGTACAGAAAGGATGGATAAGACTGTTGGAACATTTCACCCTTCGAACATGGTGCTCCAGCAGCAGTACCGCAACAAGTACAAGAAATACTAATCCAAGTCCTACTTGCCGCCGAGACTCAGAATGAGCTCCTAATGGAGAATTACAATATGCGATCCTGTTGGTTCACAGGGTGTGCCTAAAGCACATGCCAGTTTCCATAATAATAACAATGGCAATGCTCCTTTCAGAAACAAGGGGCAGCAACGTGATACGTAGCATGCAAGGACCTGCAAAGTGTAATTTTAAGAAGCAGGCAAACAATGGACAAAAGGCCAATGACAATGAACAGGCTTTCTCGTGTGTGTAATCATCTAACCATTCATGTGTAGTCATTGAATCATGTTGCCTTATAATCAGCAAATCATGCCACCTTATAATCATTACAAGTTTTCTAGTATCTTCAGATCTGATGAGAAGGAGATGAGAAGTATAGTGACTAGCAGTCACTTCGATAATTCATACTACACGCCTCCCTCCCTCGCGTCGTCTCCCCGCCGGGCGACATGAGGGCCACCCGCCCCGCCGCCCACTCCACCCCTCCCCCTCCTCGCCGGCGCGGCCGCCGCCGCCGCTCTCATCGCCGGCGCGGCGGCGGCCGGCCAGGGGGCTCAACAAGGCTCCCCGCACCTCGCGTCCCCCTCTCCTCCTCCTTCCCCCCACCTCCACCTCTTCCGCCCCAACTCCGGGCGCCGGCGGCCGGTCGGCGGTCATGGCCGACCATGGCGCGTCCGGATCCGGCCTCTACGCGTCCGGATCCGGCCTCTATGTGGATGGATCCCTCCCGCTTGGCTGCAAGTGGGAGGTGGCCCGCTAGGGTTCCGGCGCGCTTCTTACGTGGCGGCCGGGTCGGGGTCGCCACCTCGCCCGGCCACCGAGCCGGTGCGGCGACCGCCACCGGCGGCTCTCGAAGCCCACCCCTCAACAACTTCTCCCCTCCGTCGGTGCTTCCGGTGCTCCGGGATCGCGCTTGGTGCGGGCGGTGGGCCCTCTCTGTCGGCGGCCGGTTCCGGCGGCTTGGTGGCCGGGAGGGGGCGGCGGTGAGCCCTCCGCTTCTTCGGGCGAGTTCGGGGCGCAGCCGTGATGCGTGGTGGTGCCCCCTCCGGTGGTGTTGTTCTTCCGAGTTGGCTCTTGGCGTCGTCGTGGTGGCGAGGCCGGTGGCGGTGGTGCAACGCGAGCTTTGCCGTGGTGGCCGTCAGGTGGTGCTCGTCGTTTTTGTCTTTGGGCCTTGCTCCTGCCGCCGGACTCTCGGGATCTACGGCGGACGGGGTGCTTGCCATCCTTGGTTGGTGGCATCGCGGTGGCCTCGTCTTGGGACCTACGGCTTCTTGGGTGAAAACCCCGCCCTAGTTCACTGGGCGGCGACAATGGTGCATCTGCGTCCCTAACCATGGAGGCGTCGTTGAAGATTCTTCGTGTCCGGGCGGGCTGAGGTTGAAAGACCTTCTTGGGCTTCTCTCGCGTTGTCGTGGCGTCCGTGGGCGTCGAAGTCCTCCCCCCGAAGGCGGCGCCCGAAAGCTCTCCTCGCGCCCGCCCACCTTGGTTCCTCCGTGGTCGCCGGTCCCGGCTCCTATCCTCCGCGCCGCCGCCGGTTTCGGTCCTCTCTCGTACTTGGCCTGCATGTGCTTCTTTTTTTCTCTTCGCTTAGGTTTGCCATGTCTCGCCGATGTTCTTTGCCTCACGCCGCTTGCTCGGCTCACCGCTACACCGTCGCCGTTAGTGCGATGGCCTTATCTCGCCGCTCCGCGGCCACCGGCCGCCGTGTTGTTGGTGCTTGATGGACTTATCTCGCTCGCTCCACACGGCTACCGCCGTTGTTGGAGTGCCGATGCGCAGCGAGCTCATTCGGCTCGCGGCGACTTCTGGTCGCCGTTTGAGTGCCGTTATCTTGCTCGCGGCTCACGCTTCCCTCGGCCGTTGTTGGAGTGCCGATGCTTGAGCTCATTCTCCGCATCTCGCTCGGCTCGCGCAAACTACGGCGGTCACGTTGGAGTGCCGACCGGATACTTAAGTGGATGCTTTGCCACCGCGGCCGTCTTCGAGTAGGCAACCTTTGTGTTGATTCCTCTGTTGCGGGTCTAGTCGGTTAGAACCTTGGTGTTGGGCTCTCTTTCTCCCTCCCCATGTATTCTTGCTGTTTGTTTGTTTGTTTGTTTCGTGTGTTTGGGGCTCATGTAATATGTCTTCCGGCCTATCTTTTGGCCTTTTCTCTTAATGGCAGTGCGGGTGAAGTCCGCTTTTCAAAAAAATTGAACCTGAGGATTGAGTACGTCACTTTGATAGTTATTCCCGTCACAATTATTTGATCTGCGCGCTAGTAAAAGTTTATAATAGTAATAGTATTAAACCGTAGATAAGGGCAAATGAATTTTCTACTAGCTAGACAAATTCTAATTCTTGGAGTAGCTGTTTTTTCTTTTTTTTTGAGCGAATCTTGGAATAGGCTGGCGCGGGTACTGACACTGGAGTAGCTGTTGAGAGTTCGACACCCCGCTTATCCCCAGCTTACTCAGAACAGGCTCCAATTTTTTAAATAATATTTTTAATGATTAATTGTAAATCGGTAAAAAATTAGGAAATGACACGTGTCAGCAGGTCACGGATCGACAGGCCTACGTGGCGCCTGGCAGCCGACGCCCACGGCGACGACAGGAACTTACTCGAGGCCCGAGGCCTCTCGACCCGCCGCCGCCGGGGCCTCGTCTCCATCGTCGCGTCCTCTTCTCCGCACGAGCTCCTCGCCCTCTCTGCCCGTCGCGGCCGCGGCTCCATCGCGGCCTCCCTCTTCCCCGCACACGCTCCACGCCCTCTAACTCTGCCCGCCGGCGCCGCCGCAGGGTCTCGCCTCCGACCGTCGCCGCCTCCCTCTTCCCTGGACGCACTCCTCGCCATCTCTGCCAGTGCCGCTCCTCCGTACTGGCCTTGCCCCTGCGCCCGTGCGCCAGCAATATTTCCTCGCCCTGCCCTGGCCCTCAGGCCGTGCCGTTGCTGCTCCTCGAGCCAGCAGTCCATGCATGCCCCCTTCAGCTAAATCGTGTTTCGTATACAAGGTTCTTCATCTTGCGTGGGATTGCTGCCTTGATTTCAGCCTATCCAATGTAAGTCGTCCTCTCTTTAGGATTTCAATTTTATAAATAGATACGGTACAGTACACGAACCTGTAACAATTTATAAATGCTGGAATCCATTACCTATTAATTTCAGACCTTAGCAGGAAAGCAGGCTACCCATTCTATATACTAGCAAGTGCTACTTTGTGATCTTCGCAGACCTGCTATCCCAGTCAATAGCAGGCTACCCATTCTGATTTCTGACTGCATAGCTATATCCCTTTTTCCTTTTTCGAACATACACATATGTAGCTGTCAAAACACCAAGTAAGAATTTGTTTCAAAAAAAACACCAAGTAAGAAATTGGTAGCCCATTGCGTGTTCGAGGTTTGTTAGGCTGCTTGTGCATATATTGTTTGTGTTGTTTAGGTAAATAAGAAGCATTAAGTACACCCAGTTACACATTTAGTAGGACTCATTATACTATAACTCATACAAATCATCTTTTTTTTTTTACTCGCATGTAGTTTCAAGAATGTCGACAGTTTCTGCTCTGAATTTGTATTGATCTACTTATATTTTTTTTCTTCTAAAAACATACGAGACAAGTATAATGTTACCTCTAATATAGTTCTATGGCTATGATATATGTGGTCGATGATGACCTGAGATTTGTTCTGTGTTCCACAAATCTGCTAACATCAACTTCTTTATGACCTGTAAATAAAAAGTATTTGTGTTCATTTTCTGAATCAACCTTACCCAAATTCTGGTGTCGATTAATTTCGGACATCAACCGAACTTATCTGTACATTGCCATGCGCATCCCCTATGGGCGTGGTGAAGCGCGCCTATTTACACCATTTTTTTTCATTCTTCTCACTTTCCACCGCTCTCTGCTTCGTATTCAGTTACCGCTTTGTTATTATACCTCCATTTTATAGTTTCTATGGCTGTAATTAACTTTTACCTAATCTAAGAGTTATCATTGGATGCCTGATGTTTTGTACAGCCTCTGATGCTTCCTACGGTATCAAATCTGCAGCGATAGGCCAATGTCAACCCCTATTGAGGCACCAACACCTAATACACATTGTAGCAACAGACATGTTTCTGCCGCTTCTTTACTTCCTGGTATATCTTCTTTATTTCCTGGTTAGTGGTTTCCTGTATATCTACGTGTACTTTCCATCTCACCCATGTCATTTTTCTTACTAATGAGGATTTGTGCTGATATCGTTACCTTGCCGCTTCATATAACACTGGCAGGTGATACCGCTGATGACTTTCCTACAACCTTTCATGTCCCATCAAAACGTTCTGCAAGTCGTCACTTACCTGCTGAGCCTACTGGTATAGCACCTCATTCTCTTCATCTTTTAGTTTACATATATTGTCTCATCAAAACATACATGATCTGATGTTCAACGATGCCATGGTGCTGCCTCGTGCAGAGACATTACCATGTAATGTGCAACGTAGACGAAACCGGTCTTTCACACCTTCGTCAACTCCAGGTTATTTCTGAATGTGTGCTCCTAGGAGTGTAGTTCTTCTGCTTCACTTATATAAAATTACTTTCCTTCACTTCTTTACAGAGCCTATTGTTTCTCACACAGTTCATGGCGCATTTAGTGGGACCAATTTGAATTTGAACATTCCTGATGACTTCCCCACAACTTTCCATATAAGACGCTCTACGCGCCGTCGCCTAGCTGCTCAGCCTACTGGTATTGTCGCTTACCTATTTCTTTCCTTTCATCTCTCCCCTTGTGCTTTGCTTGCTCTGTTTCATAATTCCTGATTGTAAAGCGCTAGAACTAATGGATGTGTTATGAAAACCATCATGTTCATGTTTCTTATTCAAACCATGATACCTTATTTTATTTTCCTTTCCTTCTTTTTCCTATCACATTCACAGTTTGTGGCTTACTTTCTATGCCCTTACTCAGAAATACCATGCCGGGATGTTGCTCATGACGATCCATGCCAGAAACATATGGCCACTACATCCGCCACCTCACGGCAAGGTTAGTTGTATCACTTGATAGCCCCTACTGACCGTTGCCTACATAAGCTCCTAATTTTTCCTTACTAACTTTGTAGAAAATGAGCCCTTCAAACCATGCTGCCACCCCCCCCCTGTAGCACCCATCAACATAATCCTTCCATTCTCTTAAAAGAGCCCGTCAGGCAGTGTTGCATGGTGTGCTGTGACATCCTCAGTCAATTCTTCTTACTGGTATGCAAAAAGATTTGCCACTGTTCTACTGACCGTTGCCTACATAAGCTCCTAATTTTTCCTTACTAACTTTGTAGAAAATGAGCCCTTCAAACCATGCTGCCACCCCTGTAGCACCCATCAACATAATCCTTCCATTCTCTTAAAAGAGCCCGTCAGGCAGTGTTGCATGGTGTGCTGTGACATCCTCAGTCAATTCTTCTTACTGGTATGCAAAAAGATTTGCCACTGTTTATTCCAGACCCTTTCTGTGGACAATTCATATCTATGTATGTATGATATCCCATGTTTTACAATGTGTGGCCTCTTCCTACATTACATAGTGCAGATATTAAATTTTGACATGTGTATTCTATTCCAGCAACGAAGACCCTCCCTGCCTTTACTTGATTTGATGGTACAACTCTGAATAATAGTGATACTCAATGTTCCAAAGAGATGTCTGATGCTTCTGTTGTTAATGATGTAAAAATAAGCTAGGTAAAATGTTACCTTTGTCTTATCAATAGATCAATACCGTGACAGCACTAGATACCGTAGCCACAAGAATCCCCCCCCCCTGTTCGAACCTCTGTTTGAAGTGTCACCTTTGCTCAAGGTCCAAATATAATATGCTTATTACATAATGATTATATTCAATGCAAGAATTGTTATAGTCACCATAGCCGCGGCGAAGCACGGGGTACCACCTAGTAACAAGTAAATAACTTTCGATGAGGGCTGTACAGTGAATCAGTGATGGGTGGGCTGTGGGCAGGAGGAGCCATGGAGTGGGAGGTCACAACTCACAAAACCCCCGTTCCCCACCGCGCAGTGGCAAGCAAGGCAAGAAAGCAAAACCCCTTTTCATCTACGCCTTCTTCCTCTGTAGTAGCCATGGCCCCCGCGAGCAGAGGCAATGAGGTGGGGGGAGTCCAGCGGACCATCCAAGTGCCACCGAGTCGAGCAAAGAGATGGTGGTGGTAAAGGCACCCGTAACTTATCACATTTTCTTTTTCTTATTTATTTGTGTTTGTTAGGGCACCTTCAGCCCTTGATCTGGTAGTACTAATCCTGTGCAACCGTGCAATTTAGTTTATCTACTTCGTCTCTAATGTTCTTTGTGGTTAAGCGGCGTGGTTGGAGTCTGATGGCATTTTGACTACCTAGTTGGTTCCGGTTACTGGTTCCTTTCATTCCAACCCCCCCACACCCCCCCCCCCCCCCCCAACACACAGACAGCAAAAAAAAAAAAATGCAACCTGGGTTGAAGTAACATACATTCTTGGCTTTCAGGAGTAATAATCTGAATATCTGTGCGATGGAATTTGTAGGAATAGAGTAGCATGCAAATCTTATTGTTTAACATTACTGAAAGAAAACTTGCAGATTGTGTGTGGGTTCTCTCATTCCTTTTACTATGTTTGTTTTTTTTATTCAAGGGTGCTGTGTTATATTCTGAGGAACAGACTTTGTGATATTACTCACCTTGCTCTACCTGTGGTGGGCTATCTAGCCTAAATTTACATACTGAAGGGAAATGTGATCTTTGCTTATACAGAGAAAGAAGGTCAGAGTCTTGGGGTTGAATCTGGAAGCGGAAAGAGAAAAGATCCAGTTATGCCCAAAGGTTGAATTGATAAATCTGATATCCCACTTCAGTATACACACTCTTTTTTATGCCATGGCTTTAATATTTGTTGCTTATGGGCAGAATATCTGGAGGTGAGGTGTGATGATTCTCAGGGGATTATAAAGGAGATCGAAGACTTGAAGTCTCAACTAGATGAGGATTTGCGACAGCTTGGATACTGTGAGGAGAATGAGAAGCTGAGAGCTGAGCTAGCTGTGAAGGTGAAAGAGATGCATTGCCTCATGAAGCGGAATGAGGAGCTAGAAGCTAAAAATGACTTCCTTAGGAAGCGGACTGAGGCGCTGGAAGCCATTAATGACGGCCTGCCAAAGCGGAACGAGGGGCTGCAGGCCAAGAATGACGACCTAACGAAGCAGAACAAGGAGCTGCAGGCCAGGAATGACGGCCTGACAAAGGGGAATGAGGAGTTGCAAGCCAAGAACGACAACCTCCATAAGAAGGTAAGCTTTAATAAGAAGATAATCAAAACAATGGACCTCTTACATTTATTACAGCTATACTGCAGATGAAGCCTGCCCCTTAAAGCATCCTATCTTCATATGGAAACCCAGTTCAATCAAAATGAGATAGATCATTATAAGTTTGTGAATGTTATTGAGATAAAGTAGAAATGTCTAATTTGCAGTAACTTCTCTTGTTATCAATCTAGATTATGGAGATTCTGGAAATTCAGACTGACGCTAAGGACTTGCTGCAATTCTTGGGGCTGCATAGCATAATGGACTTTCCATATCCGCAGCTTAAGTCATCTGATGAAGGTATACAATCTTTTGCATGCCCCCTTTTTGTACACATGGTGATGTGAAGCTGCTCGAAATTCACAGAATAGAGTAAAGCATCGGTTCTATTTATGCCATGTATCACATATTTGCAATCGATCCAGTTCCATCAAACCTAAGCTATTGCAGGTTCTTTTTTCTCAGTTATGACTAGTAATGTTTAATCTTTTTTTCTCATGTCTTCTAAGCTCTAGCCAATCTGATAGCTTATGGCCTTGTTGTCAGAAGGTAACAAGGTCACGGCTTCTTCCAATGCGGCTGCTGGTCTATCTCCTTCATCGAGCATATTAGAGGCACAAACTTCAGATGTAAAAATCCAGACCAAAGCCTTAGTTTCCCAATTGTTAAGCTTGACACAGCAGGTTGTGAGCGCTGACTCCATTCAAGTCAAGGATGCTGAACTTGCCACTCAAAAAGAAGAGATTAAACGTAAGGTTTCCTTTTTTTTTTTTTTTGGAAATGAGTAAGGTTTCCTTATTCAAATCACTAGTTTTGTGATTCTTATACCATAATAATCCTTATCTGTTGAGTACTTCTTTTTCAGCACCGAAGACTTGTCTGGGAGAGGAGACCTATTCGGATGAAAAGGACTTTTGTCAACAGAAAATTGAAGATGGTGAAAAACTCGAGAAGGTTCTGAGAGCCACAAAAGCTATACTGAAAGCCATATCTGCTAAGAAAGAGACAGCGGAAGTCTGGAAGAAAGTCTAAAGGTAGTCCAAGCTGAACTTGAGGCAAACAAAAGCGGTCTAGCACAAGCTTTATGTGACCGGGATTCCGCTCACCAAGCCACTGGAAAATGAAAGAAGACATTACTGAGTTGATGAATGAAGCCGTTATAATCAGTGCGTCCTGTAAAAGAGAGGTTTTAAAAGAGATGCAGTCAAGGCTCAGAAGCTTATAGAATCTTTCAAAGATCTTGTTCAGCCGGCAATGAAGCAATTGGAATTTAGTTATTGGAGTGATGAGGAGGAGTCTCTCTTCTTAAGAGTTGGGCTCAGACGCTCAGTGACACTGAAAATCTATTCAGATGAACGTCATGCTCCTATATATGTGCATGTGGACTGTGTGGTGTTATTGCCGCTCCTGGCCTGAATAATAATACTAACCCGTTGCTGCCGTTCTTAGGTTTCTGTATATTTGTTTAGGTATAAATAGTTAGCGCTTACCTGTTTGGCTTTCTCGTGTGTGCAATCATCTGTCCGTTCATGTGTAATCAGGCTATCAGCTAATCATGCTATGTTATTTCTTATAACTCGAAAATGGCAGTGTAGCGCTACACTGATTACTCTTAACTCATCTTTGTTTGTATACGGTAAGCCAGAACGGCTCCTCAAGCGGAAATTTGTTGTGTGTGTGCACGCACAAGATTTCTGGTTCCCCTGGAAACCCACTATCTGTATAATGCTCTGGCTCTGAAGATGAATGAGAGTAGAAAAATGGCTCGACACCTTCCGAGGACGATGAACACGAGGGCTTGATGAAAGGATAAGTGTGACTGGGCCTCAATGTTACATCCAGTCCTTGTCTTCCAGGCAATGCCATCCTTTCTCGTGCGAGTAACTCGTTTTGGACTTAAATGACACAAGGATTATAGAGGTAGACAAGATGTTAAATATTTTTTGCTAAAAAAAAAGATGTTCAATATTTTAATAAATATGGAAATTGCTATTTATTTGTTATCCAAATTTTTTTCTAACAAATCTTTCAAGGGACATTTTGGTTGGCCAGATATAGCCTGGGCTTAGCTGACCTCGCACGGTGAGTGTACACGCGAAAGAGTGGCGATGCAGGCATGAGTCCAGATATATAAGCTTTATTTGGCAACCAACCAAACACACTCATAGTAAATTTGTGAAATAGATGTTTGGTGGAGTGCAGAGAAAACACAGGAAACAAAAGTAAGTATATACATTTATATATACATTTAACCAAGTTGTTAACATGCTCTAAAATATAGAGTACATAATATATACTACATTTAACCTCTATGCTCTCGGCCACTCGCTCAGTTTCCCCAATCTTCTCTGCTCTGGTCTCCCTCTCATCACTGCGCTCTCTCTTCCATTCGGAAATCCTGTAAACCAAAGCAGGCGAAGGGTGGAAAGTGGAAGGAAGCCACGGGCCCACAACCAACCAGCGATACAGTAGAAGCTGATCGAAGTCGAAGGTAGAGAAGTCTCTCCTCCATGTCCACCTCCTCCGCCAATCCGGCCGGTGGAGGCGAGGAGGCAGCTGGGCACGGCGGCGGCCTGGGAATGCAAGGTGGCGGCGACAGAGCTGCCGATGGAAATGGTGAGTGATTTCCTGGAATTTCTTCCACCTAACGATGCCTCGTGGACCATGGCATATGCATGTTTATCTCCACTTTTGTCTTGTTTTGTGGTTGTCTCATTGTAAAGAATCGACACATTACAGTATGTGTGAACGCACGCGTAGTGCGTTGGTAACTTCAGGCTGGAGCGGCTTCGCACCTGGGGATTTTTTCCTCTTAGTCTAGCTCGGATTATTTCCGAGCGTTTGCCTGCGGTGCGCGCGTTGTACATTAAGGAGAATGCGGTGCGCCGTAGGAGTCAATGGATTCCATTTAAAGCAAAACTACTTATTTTTTCAAAATTTGTGGGTGATCTTGAGAGAAGGGACACGATCTTCAGTCTGTGTGTAATTGTAGATCTTATAGCTAGCTTATTCAAGCATGGATGCATTTCGTACCGGTGAGAGAATAGAGCATATTTTTCTTTCACCAACTCATCATGTCAAAAAAGTATTAGAAAGCATTAAACTCCAGCAGGCCTGTGGGAGGCTATCTAATTCTAACACGCACCTTTGGATTGCATAGGTACTCCTGCAGATGTATGTTGGACTCTTGGAAGAGAATCGGAAAGTAGAAAGAGAAAAGCAGCAGTTGTGCCTACCCAATCTGACTACTTAATGGGGAATGAAGGTAGCTGCCAAGTTTTTTACTGTAAAACCTGTTTTTATCTTCACTCACATGTCATTTTTCCGTGTTTAGGAGATTTCGATGTATCGGTATTGAACGAGGACTTTTATAGGATTTCCAAGGAGATTGAATATTTAAGGTCTCAGTTGGCACTGAAAAAGAAAGAGCTTAAGTGCTATCAGCAGAACAAAAAGCTGAGGGTTGAGCTGGATCTGAAGCTAAAAGAAGTGGAATGCGTAAGGAAGGAAAATGAGGAGCTGAAAGCCCAGAACAAGGACCTCCAAAACAAGGTATGCTTTCAACTTTCAAGTTACACCTGCTGGTATCACAAATGCATATATACATGTACAGAAACAAATGATTATTCTTTTGCAGGACACCTTATAGTCACATACAATTAATACTTTTTTTCTTGTAAGCTTAAGCAACTGATGTGCAGTCTATCTAATTTTTGAGAGGTTACATGTCTAAATGAATATATTATAAGCCGCTAACCACTAGAAGATACATGGTGCTTCTACTTTATCTTCTACAGAGTATAACTTTGTCAAGTTTCATAGACTGTCTAGATCTTTTTTTTTTTTTTAATTGTAGATAAGGATACAAAATTATTCATAAAGTCTATTTTAAACCTCAGAACTGAGAGGTGGATCTTAAGTTATCCATATAGTTAATTGAAACCTCAAATCAAAAGAGATTAAAGAAAAGGACATGAAAACTACTTCAATCAAGTGGTAAAGATAAAATTTAGTATTTTTTGAAACGTAAAGATAAAATTTAGGATCCATGAATCAAGAATTCATTAGTTCCTTGCTAGCGGTAAAGTTAGGATTGAAGAATCTTTTTTTCAACAATACTGAAGGTCAATGAAATTTACCTACACTATGAAGGAAACACGTGAAGGTCTTATTGCCTGTTGACATCTGTTTTTCTCTCTACTTTTCTAGATTGTAGAAATACTGGATAGTCGTATTGAGTCTCAGAAGAGATATATTCAAAAAACAGAGAGCTGGAAGTCAAGATTGGCACTATCAAATGCACGTCTCGAGGAGAAAATTAAAATTCTACAAGGTACGCAATGTTACTTCATGCTTATATTCTCAAGTTAATTTGCCGATATGACATTTAGGAAACTAAATCAATGCATAAGTTGTGTTTTTGTACTTGTACCTCTGGCTCTCTTTTTTTTCTGAGCCGGGCTGGGCACCCATGCCCTGTATATAAACCTCTCTTTCCCTCTTGAATGAAAGGCAGAGCTCCTACCATTGCATTAAAAAAAAAAAAGTTGTGTTTTGTACTTGTGACTTGTGAATTGTAATTGCTGCTAAATTTCGAAAATTTCTTTTTTTATTAACAGTTAGGCTTGATGGCTTTACCTTTCCATGTGTGCATTAGCTCATAAAGTTTCTGCCATTTGATTTAGAAAATATAATCCTTGATGTCTTAATTGATCATAAAAACATTTACAGCTATCCAGACTAATTTTTACAGTGTTGGGTAGCAATCAATGATGTTGTTATGAGGTTTTGTATTTTTTTCCATTCTCAGGAACTTGCTGCCTTATGAGTCATACGACTTGTAGTAATGTGTTGAAGGCCACCTTAGAAGATGAAGTTCACAATCTCAAGGCGAGAGACGAAGACCACCTTAAAGAGACTGAAGATCTTTGGAAGCAGCTTCTCGTTCGCGATCAAGAAGTGAAGGACTTTCCTGAAAGGTGCAAATCCCTGGAGATTGAATTGACTACAAAGAACGATGAAATTGACAGGCTTTGCAATGATCTTACTGCTAAACGCCAAGGAAAAGCTTTGATTGAGAAATCTTGTGCTGAGATATTGGAGATCTTTGAGTCGAAGTCGACAACTGCCGTTAAGGCTTCATCAGATGCTGTGAAGGCCTTCCACCCTGAAAAAGTTGGCTTCAAACCTGGTGATATCCAAGGTTACTTTAATTGGATGGGGAGCTCATTTAAAGACTTGAGACAGGCTGCATATCTTTCTGGCTATGCTGATGCAATGATCTCTGCACAAAGCATTGCGTATTCTTCGGTACACATCTGCGAATTATTGATGATTTCAATAAATTTTTTTTTTTTGTTTCTGCTGCTGTAGCACTTATTTTGGTGCTGTTTTCTTTTTCTTTTTCTTTTTGCAGTTTGGGCAAAAGGATGCACAGCAATCTGGTGTCGGGATTCAGTCTGTTGACCCGCTCGCTGGAAGCCAACCTGATGCTGGAGCTAGTGGAGATGGAGCCCCAACCTGCGACGGAGGACCTGCTAATCGCTGGAAGTCCTTCACTTCTTGATCCCTGGAAATGGAAAAGCATAACTAGGGACTGAACAGGTGTAGAAATAGGCTTCAATTAGGACTATTCTTGAGGTCTCCATCGTGTGTCACGACGTTTCGGACAACATTTACTTTGCTGTGCAGTGTAGGTTTCTTGGTAAAAAAAAGCTTTTTATTAGTATTTCGTGATATACTGATATATTAGTTTTAATTCCACATCACAATTAATCACATCCTTGTCTCATTCTAGTTGAAAATTCCTTGTTTTCCTATTTCTCCATTAGCTACTAACTGAAAATGCTTTGTGTCAAGGTCTTTAGTTTTGCCCATCGGTAAAGTTGTGAGTCTTTCTTTTTTCGATAGATCAAGTTGTTAGTCTTTCATGTAAACAATATTTAAACATACGCCCTTTTATGTCTCTTAGTTGAAAATGCTTTTTGTTTTTTGCTAAATGGGTTAAAATGGAACGTTTCTCGAGTAGTCAAGTGGAACTCGTTGAAATCCGCTCTCCAAGGGTGAGTGACTATGGAGCTGAGACTATTACGTGAAGCTGTTTCGGTAAACGCTTTTTTTTTTTTTTTGAAATAGTTTCGGCTAGACCACCAGTGAAGTTGCTCATGGAGTCAAAGCATTAAAAACATGATACGAGTTACTCACGGAGTTCAATAACTAAGAAAAAAAAATTTGTCCACCAATGAAAACAAAGTTCACCACTACAGAATACTTCATCACCGCCGGCTCAAACCCCCTTCACTACCAAAAAAGTGAAACCGGCAGAACCATAGCAGAAGTGATGTACTATTTTTATCACTACCGACATAAAACCCGCGAGTGTTGGGCTTTTAAAAACAAAAAATGCTCGGTGACTGCTACCACGGCAGTATCATGTTCATCCATTAGAAATTGTACACCATATAGACAAAGGAGGATTCAACACATCACATTTCAAATTACAAGGACATGAGGATTTGTACATCAGAACATTACAAATTCAGTTGATTCAGTAACAAAAGAAAATAAATCGAGAAAATAAATTTAGCATCCGCATCCTCATGCGCATCCGCCTTAAAAAACACATCACAAATTCAGCACCTTTCTTCCTCTGCATCCACCGTAGAATAAATGAAGAAGACTCAGAGGAAAAGCTAAAAATAAGTGGGGATGAAATCAAAAGGAGCAAACGGATTAAGGACAAGGGGAAGCTTCATATCTGAGAAGAGTGAACCTGGGCCTTGTTTAGATGTTAGAAAAACTTACAAAAAGTAACTTTTAGAACTCTCTATAAAGACCGTTGACAATGTTTCGTTTGTTTGTGGTAAATATTATCCTACCATGGGGTAACTAGACTCAAAAAAATAATCGCCTTGATGTACATCTAAACTGTGTAATTAGTTATTTTTAACCTACATTTCATACCCAAATATATGTCTTTTTAGTGTATTTAATATGATGTGATGGATTATTTGGAAAAAGAGTTAGAAATTTTAGCAATCTAAACAAGGCCCCGAATATAGTAGGCACAAAAATCAACGTGAAATCCATCGGGTATTTTATTTCAACCGCATTGATGTGGTCTTTCACTATCGGTTGTGTGTGACTCCCGCCATTTTTAATTTTACATTTAAATGGACAATTACCATCGGTGGTTCACTCAAATCCGATTGATGGGAGCGGTAATGATGTAATAATCTGTAGTAGTGGTTATACCAAATGGATGTCTTATTATTCTTATCCAGACTTCCTTTCCACCAAAAACCCGTCACATTGTACCCATCACACCCGAATTTAAAAGAGTATTGGTTTCTATTCATAGATGTTTCTCTAGACGTAAAAAAAACGGCTAAGAAAACTATATATGCACCCTAGACCCCCGTTGCCTACATCCCCACGATCACCTCCTCCACATAGTCGCGCTGCCACCTAACCGCACCAAACCGCTACCGTTCCATGCCATGTTGCTTGCCCACGTCGCCCGTGCCTCGGACGCACGAGTGCACGACAGCGTACGTGCTGCTCGATCGTGTAGGCTCAACCCCTTCGTTCCGATGGCCATGGACTAAACGAGGAACAATGTCTACTTGTGAAGGTCCCACCACGATCAAGTTTTTTTTTTTTTTCCCAACACACCACGATCAAGTTAGACGGTAGAAATGACAAAGGAAGAAGCAAATACGTACGGGCAGTGTAGTTGTTTCACGTAATCAAAAGTACGTGGCAATAATTTACTTCTTTCATGTAGAAATTTTGTACAGTGTCATTCTAGAATCTAAAAGAATGGCATCCCTCGTAATGGCAAACAGTTAAATATATATCAGCTAGGTATAAGGAGTCAAACACATGCACTTGAGTCTCTGCACTAAATTAGTACACACAATGTTGAACAGTTCCATCCACTCACAATGTTTCCGGTTTTGGTATTATTATTTTTTTGACTACCCCAAAATTGCCGACATTCATGAAATTAGGCCAAAATTTCACTAATATTAGCATGGTTTATGACTATGCAACATAAACAATAGAATCTAATGTTATATATTTACAATCAAACACATGTAGTGTTAGACGAATTTTTGGAAATTTCTTTTGGCCACCCTCAAATTACCAAAATTTGTAAAGAAAAATCCAATCATGAGTCCAAAGTTATATCTGAAATAAATTTGCAATAGCTTCTGTGTTTTAGAAAAAAAAAAAACAATGTAGGAAAAATCTGAAACTACTCATCAGGCACTCAAAAAAAAGTTTAGTCCAACCACTTTTTTAGTAATTTGCAATATCATGGTTTTTATGCACTCAAATATATACTAGTATATACGCATTATCAATGGTCACAAAATAGTCCAACCACACCATAACAACTCTAGATTGGTTATCCACGCAACACATAGTTTTTTTTTTTTGACACTTTAATTTTTAGAGTTTTGGTGCTGAAAAAATATATATATGATATGGGCGGGGAAGGCGAAGGGTGCGTGAAATCAAAACCAAATTTTCCGCGTCCAGGAAAAGGGAAAAACTGATTTCTAACGTGGGGTTAAGGAGCATAAAACCGCTAGTCGGATTCGCAAGCTCGCAGTACCCTCCCTCATTCAATACTCCGAGCCGACGCGACATGGCCTCAACGCGACAGGGCCGCGACGGCGCCGCCCCCACCACCGGCGTCACAGAGGACGACAAGGCGCAGTGGTGGCTGCGCTTCAACAACGGCGTCCCCGTTGGTGACGGCGACGACAAGGAGGAAGAGGAGGAGGGAGAGAGGGGGTTGCGGAGCGGAGAGCGACGAACGCTGTGGCCGGGTACGAGGAGGAGGCGGAAATGCAGATGGGGCCAGGCGACGGGACAGCGGAGACCGTGGCGAGGGGCGTCAAGGCGGACATGGTCGCGCGGGCGGCGGGAAGGCGGAGACGGAAGCAGCGGGCGCCGGCGGCAAGAGGCGGAGCAGCCCGCGTTTCACTGATCCTTCCGCCCTCAATGGTAATTGCAACTCGCGAGACCTAGTTCGCGGAATTAATTTACATCGCAGTAATTTAATTACTTGCTACTTGTCGTCGCGCTTGGGGTTTTGCTCGTCTTTTTTGGAACAATGGTTTGCTATTTCTGTTGTCTAGTAATTTCAATTTTCATCCAAAAATTGAGATGGGCGCAAATTTATTTTCATCGATCAAGTTCGTTACGTGCCTCATCGATGGAGAAAACAAATGTACCGATGAAAGGGGATTTTTGGGAGCAAGACGATGAGCTATCCGAGTTAAAGCTTGTGTAGGGTTTTCTCGGGAAGGGAACTACTGAACTGCCACGGCCCATGACTATTTCTCTTCTGCAAAAGCACATTTTCATTGCATCCTTCAACTGCAGTAAATTATTGTTGTACTGCCATTTTTGCTTTCGTGTTGGTTTGTGAGACATGGATAATGGATGAATGAATGAAATTCACTGTTTTGTTCTGTACAGTAGAGCAGGAGAGAAATTTCCCACTTTGCATTTTGATTGAAAATTTTCCACTTTGCAGGAGAGAAATCAACTGCAATAAATTATCGTTGTACTGCCATTTTTCTTCCCTTGCATTTTAATTGATTATGTTGAAATGCAGAGGAGATTTCAGGAGGCAACAACAACAACTATCTTCTGCCAGCGGAGCTGCCTAGGAAGAGGAAGAAGGTACTAGCCAAGCGCACCAAACTGAATGTTGATGGGACTAAGGTCCAGAACAACATCAGCCAAGGTATGAAGAAATCGCATCACCTGTTTCTCAAATAGCTAGGAGGATGACCCTTCTAAAATGCAGTTTGTAAAATTTGTCTATGCTCAGCTCAGAGTCCCCCTCTGGTGGTTCTTAAGGGCGCTGAACGGGTCTATGTGGAGAATGCGAATCTGAAGTTGCAGCTCGCTTTGAAGACAACCGAGCTCAAACAAGAGGAGATCCGTAGGCTGAACTTAGAGTTGAGTATAAAGTCTAAGGAGAATGAGTCTCTGGAGAAGCAGATTGAAGATCTGAAAGCTGAGAATGAGCAGCTCAGAAAGAATGTAAGCTCCTTGCGCAATTCTGTTTAATCACTCGTCTTGGTTATTAGCATCACTTATGTTATTGTTTGGTTCTTTTCTAGGATTGACTAGCAGCTCATAATTTTCTATTCTTATAACCAACTCATTGCTAGGTAGCACTATTTACTATTAATAGGCAGTGGGGCAGATTCACTAAATTTGTAACATGGGCCAACCTTTAACCATGCAATGATTACATAAGAAACAATGGCAAGTCTTTGGTGTAGTTTAGGCTAAGATCTAACCTAGTTAGAAATATTAAGGGGCCATGGCCTAGGATGTCCCTAACTAAACTCCACCAGTCTTTGTAGGTATAGGCTTTTTTTTTTTTTCTCTGGATCAAGCCAATGCTGATCCATTAGTCAATTGATTCATGTAGTATTTGTCTCACTGAATAACTCATAACAAATTAGCATGGATTGGGAGCATAAAAAAATTGCAGGGATGAAGATTGTTTCTGTCACATCAGCTTGTCACAAGTGTTTCAATAAACTAGTTTGGCTGTATATAGAACCTTAATAAGATGGTATGGGGATTTTGAATTTCTGATTGATCCGAAAACTTGGATGTCATTAGCTGATTAGCTCCTACTTGTAACAGAAGGAACTTGAGAACCCACTGTTTATACATTTTGGCTATATTGACTTTTACTTTGAACCTCCTTTGCATTGTCTTTCAGCTCAAAGTCCGTTACATCTATGTGCTTATTGACCTTCTATTTTTGTCCGTGTACACTACAGGCAAAGCCCCAAAGAGTCGAAAGGAGATGCCGATCTTGTGGTATGCTTGTCATGCATGACTACCGCAACTGTCCTAAGAGGCGAGAAGCTGCTAGTTCACCTGAAGAAGAGGATGGAGAGGACTCTTACTAACACTGCAAGGCTGCGGCCTGTTCGTGACATCCCTTTTGTGTGATTGCATCGTTGCATGGATCTGTTGACACCTAGGAGTTCACAAAGTTCTGTTCCATCTTGTGAAGGTTGTCATTCTAGTGTCAGGTAGCTGTAGATGTGTGTGTCTATCGCTCTCCCTTTAACTTATGTGATGTTTATAGTTATCTGGATGTTTATGGTTAGCTTATGTGATGTTTATGTTAGAGCCTATGTGATGTTTATGGTTATCTGGATCATCCATGAACTTTCTGGTTTACACGTTCAGTCGTTAGTGAATTGAAGCTTATTACAAGTAAGCATCATGTGTCAGATATATTTGCATGTAAATCATTTGATCTCAATGCAGTTGTCTAATTGCCTAACAAGTTGAGCTTTCATGCAGCTGTGGTTGGGCGAAATTGCTTCACCCACTTTATTTTAACACTAAATTTCAGAGCCTGAAATAAGTAAAATAGCCCTTGAGTCTTGGATCACTGATGTCAAAAATAACCATCATTTAAACAAAGAAATGTCACCATCATGGAGCATGCAGAATGTGTGAATATTGATAAGACACACTATATGGCTACGATGATTAAGAATTTGGAGCAAAAGCACACCCACCCAACCACAGTACACTACTGGAACTTAAAGCATTCAGAGCAAGGCCACAAGCCCACACCACCGAAACTCCCATGTCAAGTAACGACATACCAATGGACATGGACTCATCATCACTACAATCACCACCGACGGCGACGCCGTGCGCAACAGCACTTAATTCGCCGGCGTCCCAACCACCATGCTCAAGTATTGTTCGCTGCAAACCGAGATGAAGTGCCACTCTCACTGCATCCCTACATGCCAAAGCTTCACCCATAGCTGCAGATCGCCTGTGCATGAACAAAGTCTCCTCTATTATCTCGGACAACACATGCAGTCGTCCCACAGCCTTGATCTACAATTCTGCATAGATGGCTGCATCTGTATTCAATTTCAGGCAGGCTTCCACCCTTGGCATCTGCTGCACCTGTTCCCCATGCTTTCTTTTGTTCCTCCTCATCCATAGTGCCCACATTCCAGACTGAACAGTCATGTAATGTTCAGAGCAAATATCCAGGAGCAAGTCAGAAGCCCAGGTGACCGAGTTCAGGTTCGGGAGTTTCAGTCTGATCGCCTCCCTCATCTGAATCCAGAACTCTTTTTGCCACATTGCATTCAAATAGCACATGTCTTCAGGATCACCACAAACCTCGCAGTAGGCAAGTGGTTCAATGTGCCTTCTTCAGAAACCATCTCAGTAATCGGCCTAGCATCAAAGTGCTTGGCTATCCATCTATCTCGCCAAATCCGTGTCACGTCTCCATTGGCCATCCTTTTGATCAGTCCCATTTGCAATGGCTCCCGGCCCGCCAGGATTGCACGCCAAGTTGAACTGGCAAGTTTCTTCCTTGTGGCCAGCATGAAATCTGAATCATGAAGATATAGCCCTTTAAGGATCCTAGCACAGAGTGAATCCGGCCGGTCTCGCAATCAGTCGCCATCCTTGCTTTCCAAGCATTGCACGATTAAAACTTTTGAGATCCCAAAACCCCATGCCTCCTTTGCATTTGGGCATGGTCAGCCGGTCCCAACTCTTCCAGTGGAGGTGTTTGTTATCAGCACAACTCCCCCACCAATAGTTTGCTGTTGCCGATTTGCAAATATTCAGAGGCAATAAAAAAACAACTCAATGAATACCTGGGCACAACTTGAACAATGGATTTCAGCAACACCCCTAACGCCCACACCATCCTTGAATTTTGCCTTTCACCTGAGTTGGTAGATACTCAAAAGGTCCCACTAACATCACAGCTAATCTCATTGGGAGGCCTAGTAAAATACTTTTTTTTAATGTAAGGAAGGCCCAAATACTTCTCGGCAAGAGCCTGTTACTCCCTGAACTCTCCAGCAAATCTTACTCCCTAAACTTTCTGGTTGTGTTCAGTCGTCAGTGAACCGAGGTTTAGTCAACGGAGAGTAGTATTATTGTGCATGATGTTTCAGGAATACTTCCATGTGAATGTTATGTGCCGGACATGGAATAGCGGCAAGAAGACTAAAGAGAATCGTGTCTGATCAGGGTAGCGAATTGTCTGGGCCTTTGGCCGTGTTTTCTAGATGGACCTTGTGCCCGTTGTCTCGTAGCTCGGCCTTATGGTCGTTGTCTCGTAGCTGGGCCTTGTGCCGGGAGTTTATAACCCCGTGTATTTCTTTGGGGAAAAAGCATTTTTAGTCCACAAACAAATCCCAAACATCTTTTGGTCAGAAAACAACAACTAAAACCGGAACATGGGGTGAGAAATAAATAACTTTTCAAACCGTGCAGATTTATCGGCAGGTTTTGGACGGTGGTTTGAATATCTTCTAACTCCGGTTTTGCTGCATGAATGTGGTTTCGTTTTTTTCCTTTTCTTTTTATTTCCTGAATCTTTCAAAATCATAGTAAATCACAGAAAAAATTCATAAAATAGAAAATCTAATTTTGTTGGACTCCACATGAGTAGAGCTACGCAATGAATATATAATATGATATACTTTAGTACAAAGTTTTTGCTAGAAAGTTTTGCCTTTTTCTTTTTATTTATTTCAACATCTTTAAAAATCATAGTAAATTATAGAAAAATTATAAAATAAAAAATTTAATTTTGTTGGACATCAAATCCAAATAACACATGCATAATCATGATGATCAAATAGATTAGCTATTCTGCCAGCTGGCATAGGTTTCTTTATTTATATATGCAAAAAAAAGAATCAACCGATTTTTTTTTTAATTCACTTTTGTTCCATTTGACAATATTTAAATAGTTTGATCCTATAAATCTTGGGATCTGGATATCTTCGAAGATCCTAGGGATCCATATTTACACAATAAAGATATATGGTGTACTATGCTTCGCGCCCCGGTGTCTGCTGCTGCGGGTTTGTGCGCGTGCTGCTGTGCCTGCTGGTTCTGCTGCGTGCTGCTGTGGCCGCTGGCTTGCTGCGTGCAGTGTTGGGCCCCGAGCGTGCTGGGAGCACGACTGCACGAGGGCAGCGAGCATGGACGGGCGCTGCTGCGACTCTGCACCTGCGTGTGCCATGGGCGCCATGCTAGCATTGGTGCAGGGTGCAGGCGGAGCGCGACGGCGCCTGGGCGATCGGTGGTCGAGTACGTCGTGGAGAGCCGAACTAGCACGGCCTCCAGCGGCACGTACTGTACGTCAGTGGTAGCTACGCCTGCCGGCTGGAATATTGGAGTAGGGCTATAGCATAGCATAGGTGCCGCGTGCGATGCAATCCAAAACCACCCACCGCTGGCGCTGGCGCGCGGCATCATCTGAATAGTGGCCGGCCATGCACTGATCACTGCTGCTCGCTGCCGGCTATACAATGCCTACGTATACTATTTACGGGGGTAACCATGTCCTTCCTTTTTGAGGGCAGGAGAGGAGTCCAACGATCGGGTGAATTTCTTGGGCCATTTGGGCCGTACGATTATTCTTTTTCTGGATCGTGAACACGATGTACAAACGACTGTCTCTGAAAGACTGGCGTTATATTCCTCATACGGAGTGCTTGAAAACTTTGTAGTAAGAAGAATAGTATATTATTGCAAGCTGCTGCCTGTACTCGTTTAAGACACTCCTACTACACAACAATTCCACTACTGTATGTATTTGAAAGTGGCAGCTTCACTGTAGTACAGTACATATACTACGAGTAGAGTAATAAATCATTGCCATGAGTGTTCATATATCACTCCATCAGCTGAGACTAGGATCGAGGAGTAGTACTAGGGTACTTTTTTTTTTGAAAGCGGGCAATAGCCCGTACTGCATTAATAGAAGTGGGATAGGTAAATTACATCCTAGATGCCTTCCATAGTGAGCTGCCAAGAAGGGATAAATAGGCGGAACAACGACCTGAGCAAGACTTAAGCTAAACGGTGGAGCTTAGAGTGGTGTGCTAAGAAGGAAACAAATATGCGATAAAGAAACGGTGGCGATCAGCGGCCCTCGCCCGAGGTGCCTCCCCTGCGCCCGCATATGTAAGGAATGATCGCGTCGATCACCGTGCTTGCGTTGCGAGATCTCGCCTCCCTACACCGGCGTCTGTACGTAAGGAATGATCGCGTCGATCACCGTGCTTGCGTTGCGAGATCTCGTCGTTGAAGTGTTTTTGGAACCTCTTCATGATGGTACTACTACGGTACTTCCAGCGTACTACTCCTAGCTGCTTGTCAAGTTACTTCACGTACAGTACTCCGTGTAAACACTGTTTAAAGAAGCTAAGCAGATGGAAACAAAAACAGTATCTTGGACTGCGCATGCAAAAGGCTTGCTCCTTTCTAGGGATCAGACGCGATGTGGATTCTGAGGTCTGAGCCCACGGCGCTCCCAGCCAAAGGCTTGCCCGGGCCAACAAAGGAAAAGGGCGCGCCGGTTGCCGGTGTGCATGGCCACCAGGCATCGGGATTTGATCATAGCCGATATGTATCTTTTTTTTAGATAACGGATAATAAAATCGGCATCTATCGAAAGATGTATACAGCCAATTATTACAAACTTTCGGAAAACAAAAAGAGAAAGTCTCGGTCCCAAAACAACCCGGAAAGCAGTATGTATCTGTATAGTAGGAAATTAATCAACATAGCATAGTCATATATTTTCATCGAAAATGTAACTGTCGAACAGACGAGGACATTGTAGCATCTTGCTGAACACCAATTAAAAGATCTGTAAATCCTCCTTGTTTGTAAGGTGCAGAAGCATATCCATCTTCGAACATCGAGAAAGGCGTGGTTGAATCATTGGCAAAGTTTGACATAGCACTGGTACCACCACTGCCACCAGCATAAGGGTCCTGTGCATAGATATGAAATTTATCATAGCAATTTCTTGTTAAAAAAATAGGAAAAAATTAAGGACTGTAATTGATGACTTACAATAAATTGGTTCGGATTAGCATTTGCATCCATATTTTCTGTAGCCTGATTTGTATCTCCTGTACATAGAAATTAAAATAAGCAAAAGTAATATAGTAGTAGGAATGCTGGAAACAAAATAAGCTCAAGAAAGGTGGATCAGTATACCTTTCTTCTTAACACTTTTCTTCTTTTTCCCTGTATTTTTTCAAATACGTTTGTGACCTGTTTTTCTTTGGACCTTTTTGTCACATGAGGAATTTTAAATGATATTCTACCATTTAATGGGTTTGTTGCACAGTCAGTCAAAACTATGGGGAACCTCATCCATTTCTCTTTCATCTTGCTTAGAGAAGCATCTGCTTCCAAATCCATTTTCAAGCGTTCTCCAAATCATGAAGAAGTTCTGTTGATAGGGAACACTTCAATGCTATGGATGTATGTCGTGAGATACGTGCAGCCCAAGTTTGTTACTTTCCCTCCCACTTTCTAGTTTGTCAGCGTAGAATCCTCTTTTTGCATATTTTGTCCATCTCCCTTTTTATGTATTGTGGTGGCAAAATAAAAAACATTATTTGCATTCTTTTTGCATATTTTGTCCATCTCCCTTTTTTATGTATTGTGGTGGCAAAATAAAAACATTATTTGCATTTAAGACTTTCAGGGCGTGCTTGCACAATATACCTGCAAAGAGAAATAGTCAATTTAGATATGTTCATACTATATTAGAAACTTACATAACTTAGAAAATGTGTTTACATACCTATACATTTCAAACTTTCTCGCAAGAACATGTAACACTCATATCAACATTATTGAACTGAACTATTGCTCCATGATTAGCATACATATGTGTGCAACCTCATATGTCACGATTGACCCATCGTTTGTAACAATTTCAAGAGAATGCGAATTGTTCTTTAAACTCATCCTCAAACTCCGAATACATCCTTCTTGTATATGATTCAGCAGCAGTCTTTAACATGGGTAAATCTACAATGTAAGTAACTGGGGTTTTTCGTCGTGAATTAAAATCTGCATCCAGCTCATTTTTCACGAAGACTAGCAGACACTTTATCACATTCGGCAAGGAGTTCTGAGAAGTCAAGTCTCCTCCGAAATCTTTTCTTAAATACATTGTTCATACCTTCACTCCTTTGAGTTGAGTTCATGTCAGCCGTAAAAGAGTCGCGGTAGACAGCAGCCCACTTTGTCCTCAAATCATATAAATTTTTCATCCATTCATTCTCCTCAAGCTTATACTCAGACAATAATTCATTCCACTTCTGGATGAAAATAGCTTGAGACCTGTCCTCATAGACACATCTCTTAAAAAGTTTGGGTAGAAACTTATCAGGATGCTTATGAATTATGTGCCCCAAATGCTTACAGCATTAACATATATGTGAAACAAACGAGAGACGATGGCTGGTATTTTGAAATACATATGCAATTGCTCCCCGCCATGGCTGCATCTTGGTCGGTAAAAAATTGTGAGTGGATGCTTGTCGACATGGCTGTGAGGAAGGTTTGAAAAAGCCAAACAAATGTTTCTATAGTCTCATTAAATATTAGTGCAGCCCCAAAAATTATTGTTTGTTTGTGATGGTTGGTTCAAGGATTGGAGCAAAAGGCATTTAAACTTATTAGTTCTGAAATGTTGTGTCAAATGACACAAAGATCACCAAAACATGCATAATCCATGATAGATTGACCATCCGCCAAAAAAGAAATTAGCTATCCGACCATCTTCTTCATCTATTTCAACCGCATAAAAAAATGTTGGATCCTCTATTTGCTTATTCTTCAAGTATTCCAACAATATGCGGCATCATTAGATTCTAAGTACTTCTTGCGCTCACGACCAATTGCATTGTTGCAATCCATCCTGACATTGGCACTTTGTCGGCTCCTCCATAAAACGCCTTCATGAACTCATACCCCTCAAGGCCATTCCATTCCAAAATTCCCTTTATCCGACCAATTAGCATCCTATTCTTCAGAACACGCCCGTTGGGACTTCAGCTTGTGCGACTTATTTGGACTAGCAAGATAATGATTGTGATCAAGTACAACCTTTTGCACTTGGCCCAAATTCCCTCTTTTTGCTAACATCGAACTGAATCACGAGCATCACAACCCCGTCCTTGTAATGTCTTTTTTCGATGATTTGTTTCGCCGATGCCCGCCGTTACTGCAAACTATATATTTTTGATATATAGTTTTATCTTCTCGAGAGCTGAATGACCCTTTCTAATACTGAATCCAGCCTTTACGAGCAAATGCATTGTACATATTATAAGCTTTGTCTTCTGAATCGAAAGTTATACCAACTTCAGGAACGATCAAAGTTTCTCCAACTTTATCAACCTCCTATTATAAAATAGAGTGACAATTAAAGTTGTGTGACTGTTACTACACAATAAAAAATTAACACATGCCTAACAATGAACTGACATGACATACCTCATCTACTTTTGTGCCACTGGTTCGGGTAACTTAGAAGGTGATTCTATGTCAGCCGACGTTAACAGAGGCATGCCAAACTCATTCATGTTTTCCTACAAAAAAATTATAATTAACTATTCTAACCATTAAAAAAATAGTAGTAACTAATAATATCTAGTCGTACCTGCAATGCATCGTTGCAATTCACGTTTGTTGCAGGACCGGCATCACCATCTGAAACATCAACCATAGCAGAACCATAGAAGGCAGCGTTGGCCTCCATGGAACCAGCTAATGCAATCGATTGCGCTGCTACGTGCCGCCGGGCTGCTACCTGCCGCCGGTGTACTGTCTTCGATTGATTTAGCTTTTTGCCCTACGCGTGATGGCGGCGGTCGTGAAGCGTCGCCGCGGCCTCCTGTTCCATCTACTACGATGGAAACTGGAATTCCAGAAACTGTGCGCGAATTC
Source organism: Hyparrhenia diplandra (assembly GCA_015847255.1). Lineage (NCBI taxonomy): Eukaryota > Viridiplantae > Streptophyta > Magnoliopsida > Poales > Poaceae > Hyparrhenia > Hyparrhenia diplandra. The sequence continues at coordinate 219,572 of JADLZK010012426.1, read as the reverse complement.
CATCTACTACGTCATTTAGCCGAGGCTGCCGAGCCGTGGTGTCTCGTGTCTTGCGGAGCCGGGAGCCGAGCCCGATTAAAAGCGATTACGCCTGACGGTACGCGCCGTAATTTACGTTAGCGTCCGTACGGAGCGGCGTAGGGACCATCCCTACCCAAATTTTTTCCGAAATTAGGGGAGTAGATGGACACACATGTGCGAGTCCGGGAACATGGAAAACTACTGCATCTAGCCGTGGGTCTCTCAATCGGCTGGACACTAGTCTAGCAGCTGGTTGTTTCGCGAATGCGAGCATGGCTCACATCGACGCACGCCTGCGATTGGCCCCCTACTTGGTGCACTCGAAAACCTGCGGGGGTTTTGGCTATACGCCTATACATACGTCTATATACCTAGTACATAATGCACATGGCCAGATCTTGGTGCCCTTAGCGTCCGGATTCCACGCTCCTAGGTCGGTAGGATGGAGGTGGGATGGATAATCCACCGCACCGATGCTCCGATCCGAATTTTAAAGATGTGGAGAGTGTTTTCAATATATTCGCGGATACGGATGATCTCTAATCCGATTATATGCGGATGTGGTCGTGACCTTTACGCCATAGGGGCTAGCCCGGCTCAAGCCCCACCCCACGCATGTCGGACATGTGGACCACTCCTAAGCTCTCCTCTTTAAATTTTTGTATGCAATTATAGATTAGAAGGTGCTAAAGTTTATTAGGAAGGGTTAAGCCCCACCTAAATTTTTTTAACCCGTCCCCTGGATGTGGTGTAGGATATAGTGTTGGCATAATCCGACGGATATGGATTATCCATTGATAATTAAACCGCGAATTATCCGATACTTATAATAGGATAACCGAATATTTTAAGTATCTTCATGCTATATTTTAAGCCAAACTTTGCCTTCGTGAGTGCCTAGGGAGCACAGGACGAGCTTCTTTCAACCACAGGATCGAGTACAGGACAACTTTGTGTATACTTAAAATAGGAAAATAGGACAACTTTGCCTTTGTGAGTGCCTAGGGAGTATAGGACGAGGCTTCCTCAACCACAGGATCAAGTTTCTAATTAGACGAGGGATGCGATGGATTAGTGTTTGCACAAAGTTGCTGCACCACCGAAGCGAGAGCGAAGAAGAAGATTGAAGCTTAGTCTTCTAGTTTTTCTTTGCTTTGTTTTTTTTTCTTTTTTTTCTTGTTTCGTTTAATCTCGCAAATGCTGAGGTTTAGAGTTTAAGAACTCTCCAAATGGATTGAAAAATATCCTTTATCTATAAAATACCTAGTACTACCCGTGGACGCTAGCTGCTGGCAAAGTTGCAAGCCTCGTAAAATGCATTGTGATGTCGTCGGAACATGGTAGACTCGCAGGGATCTTGTCATCATCAACATGTGTAGGATCGGAGCACGTACTCCTCCGGGCTTGAAGTACAGTATATAGTACTAGGATTGTTTCTGGTACGTACCCCCTACTACACTACTGGTCAAAATGGCAATCGTGTGAACATGATGAATCCACACGTCAACGGCGGCTCAACCACGAATTCAGAGCCTCCACTTCACCAGTGGCACGCGCGCGGGTGGAACAAGAGTCACGTCACTACCCTTGGTCTTGTACACGCCGATGGATTAGTCGTGGGCGGCGGTTAAGCCCCATGCATATGCAAACCACGGCCACGGCGGTGAGAGCAGCGGCCGTGCGGGGAGAACAGGGTACGTGGCGGCGCAATGGTTACGGCGGCCGATCGAGCTGCGGCCCGACACGACAGGCCGACTACCTTCGAACTGGGGCATCACCTGCCGGCGGTTCCCGTGCACCCGCCCCAGGCGCCGCTCGCCTACACGTGCTCTCCACCCCCCACCTGCTTCTACTGCCTAGTGGGCCATCCACGCTACGCCACCGAGCCCAGGGCCCAGCCCGCAAGCCCACATGCCTTGTGGGAGTGGCCCGTGCTCGCTCAAGTCAGGCCACCAGCGCTCTTCCATAACATTAACAGCACGTGGTGCTTGAGGTCGACGCAGATGATGCTCTCATGGCGAGAGCAAGGAAGCCGGATCGACCAAGCAGAAAATGACAAAGGAACATGAAAATACGGACAACAATTTACATTTTTTTTCATCCATATCCAAAATCCGATAAAGCCCCGGTCGGTTTGAAACAGACAAACCGGCTTTTTTGCAGCGCTGAGCGCAGCCTAGTTGCACGAATCTTGGAGTAGCAAAACTCAGAGCACGCGACACAGGCCTGACAGATGGCTGCACGTACCAGCGGCATCATCAGAGAGCACAGAAGTCAGCACGCAGTCTTGCCAGGCAACAGGGAACAGCACTAGCAGCAGCGCAAGGATCGGTACCATGGCTTGACCAGTCCGCAGCACGTCCAGCCAGTGCGCGGAATCGAGTATATAGGCGGGAAGGCAAAGGGTGCGGGAAATCAAAACCAAATTTAAAGGAGGAGGAGGGAGAGAGAGGGGGTGCGGAGTATATATACACTGTGGCCGACTGGCCGGGTACGAGGAGGCCGGGCGGCGGAAATGCAGATGGCGCCAGGTGACGGGAGGGGCGGAGATGGTTGCGCGTGGCGGCGGGAAGGCGGAGATGGAAGCGGCGGGAGCCGGCGGCAAGAGGCGGCGTTTCGCTGATGTTGCCGCCCTCCATGGTAATCACAGTAATTTATTTGCTGATCTTCGCTGACTAAAGGGCATTTTTTTTTTTTGGAGCAGAGCGATGAGCGATCCCAACAACTTTTGCTCATCCCAACAACTTTGTTTTCTTCCCTTGCATTTTATTGATTATGTGCAAATACAGAGAAAAATTTCAGGAGGCAACAACAACAACGACTGTCTTCTGGCTCTGCCTGTGCCTGCAGAGCTGACTAGGAGGAAGAAGAAGAAGGTAATCACCAAGCGCACCGAACCGGATGCTGATGGGACTGAGGTCCAGAACAACATCAGCCAAGGTATGAAGAAATCGCATCACCTGTTTCTCAAATAGAAAGGCGAATGAACCTTCTGAAATGCAGTTTGGGGTAGCCCCCTCTCACATCTCTGGCACCTGGAAAGCTGGGACCCGAAGCCCCCGCGTCGCTCCCCTTGGGGCGACTCGGCGGAGCCGCCGCCACCACCGCCGACCACCCTCCCCACCACACCGCCCGCTCTCACCGCTGCCCGAGGGGTCGCCGGAAGCCCGCGCGGCCCTCCGTGACGGCGGCGGCGAGGCTCTGCCCTCGATTCCGCACCCCCCCTCCCCCTCCACCTCTTCCTGGACGACGACGGCCGGCGAGCTAGCGTGCAGATCACCAGCGCTGTGGGGCGGATCCGGTCCCCTGGACCCCGGATCTGACGCGCGGAGGTGCCCTGCCGTCGGCCAGTGGGCGCGCCGTCGCGGCCACGACGCGTGCTCGGGGACCCTGCACCCGGGTCCGGACTGTGGTGGGGCAACGCTGCTGGCTCCGGCCGGGCGGGCGCGCGCGCGCGCCTCCGGACGTCTCTGCTGCACCGGCGCACGAGCTCCCCAGCGTGGGCTCCCCCAGCGGTTCGGCCGTTGGTCCGCCGGCTCGTGGCCCACCGGCGACTGGAGGCGCAGCGGCTTGTCTGGGCAGCAACGGCCGCTGCCGGGTGCTCCGCGTGCTCCCTCGTCCAGGGACTGCCCCGGATGCGGCTTCGACATGCTGGGCGACGGGAGGTGCAGCAGGCGGGCTTGGTTGAGGCGACGGCGAAAGCTCGACGGCGACGTCTGCGGATGCCGCTACCTCCTTGAGGCGTCCTTCTGTCCTCTTCCGCTGCCTGCTGCACAGCTGATGGCCGGTGCTAGTCCTCGTCTACAGGGTGAGCTGGGCTTCTGGAGGACGCGAAGATGCTGGTGTTTTGTTGCTCAAGTTGGTGGTGCACGCAAGGCGTTCGATGGAATGCCCAACCACCGACGACGAGCTGCTAAGTCGTTATGGACGACTCCGTCGCGGCCATTGACGTCGGGCGGTGGCCGACGATGTTGGTGCGCCGCCTCCCATCGCCGCTGGCGAGACCGCGTGGCTCCGCGACGTGGTGGCGGCCGGCGCTGTCGGTGCGCGCCTCCTCCCGTCGGCGAGACCGCGACATGGACTGCCAGCGACTCCGCTGGCCCGTGGCGGCGTCGAAGAGCAGGTCTCTTCCCCCACTTGTGCGAGTCAGGGCGAGCCAGCGCAAACGTAAACGCTGGCGGCGGCCCGCTGTCGGAACTGATTTGCTCCCATTCGCTTTGCAAGTCCGCTGCCTTACACGTAGCGTGGCGGCGTCGGGCGCTGTCCTTGAACCTCAGCCATGCCGCTGGCATCTACTCGAAACGGCGTTGCTCGGCCCTAACATGAGGCACCCGACGGCGACATGGTGAATGTTCAGCCCGATTGCTCGGGCCAGCCGGTATTCTCCTTCTTGAAGACGCCGTCGAAGAACCCTCCTGAGCTCCATTTTTACGCCTGCTCAACTCTTGGCACAAATGGTGAAAAGCCGCCAAGCTCTGTGATGATTGCTTATTGTTGACGATGGTGGCGTGGTCTCGCCATCCACCTTCCTGGAGGCATCGTTGGAGAGTTCCCTCTAGGTGTTGTATGCTTTATCTTTCTTTTTGTGAATTTCTTTGTGGGTCCCCTTGTGGTGGTTCTTAAGGGCCCTGATCGGGTCTACGTGAAGAATGCGAATCTCAAGTTGCAGCTCGCTTTCAAGACAGCAGAGCTTAAACAGGAAGAGATCCGTAGTCTCAAATTAGAGTTGGTTCTGAAGTCGAAGGAGATTGAGTTCCTGCAGAAGCAGAATGAAGATCTGAAAGCTGAGAATGAGCGGCTCAGAAAGGTTGTAAACTCCCTACGCGATTCTGTTTAATCACTCGTTTGGTTACTAGCATAACAGGAAAACTTTGCCATGTACGCTTGAAAGTTTAATCACTTAGTGTTATTGTTTTATTCTTTTCTTGTGTTGACTAGCATATCACAATTTTCTATTCTTATAACCAACTCATTGCTAGCTACTACTATTTTTACTAATTGGAAAATGCTCTTTTTGTTCTCCTGATCAAGCCAATGCTGATCAGCAGCCGATTGATTCTTGTAGTATTCATCTCAAACTGAGTAACTCGTAACAAATGAGCTATGGATTGAGAGCACAAAAAACGTTGTAGAGGATGAAGATTGTTTCTGTCATCACTCATCACAGGTGTTTCCGTAAATTTAGTTTTGTTGTACACAACACTTTAGTATGATGGTATGGAAATTTCTGATTGACCTATCACAAACCTTTTCTTCAAAAAAACCTATCCCAAACCTTGGATGTCAATATGTCATTAGCTGATTAGTTCCTACTTGCAACAGAAGAAACTTAAGAAACCACACGCTATACATTTTGGCTAGATTTTCTTCTACATTGAACCTCCTTTGTATTGTCTTTCAGCTCAAAGTCAGTCACATCTATGTGCTTATTGATCTTTTATTTTTGTGCATGTACATTACAGGCAAAACCCCGAGTCAGAAAGGCTATGCCATTTCTGTAAAACATATGTCATGCATGACTCCCGCAACTGTCCTAAAGTGTTGGCACCTTCGATCGGCACCCAGGTGAGCAATCCATTCACCTCTACTCTCCCTCACACACCCTGCACCAAGGTAGAAGAAGAGCAGGAGCTCTCTGCACTCACACACACAGCAGTTCAGCTCTAGCTGAAACTGTAAACTCTGAATATGAGGCAAAATGAACTGATTTGCGTCATTGCTTTGCATGCAAATTATGTCTTACAATTCTCCCCCTAATCTTGTTGTTGTCCTTGAACCTCAGCCATGCCGATCATCTTCCTCTGCTCGACGAACATGAGTCACCCAAGCGACATGGTGAGAATGTTAGCGAGCTGTCGGCCCATGCCGATCATCTTCCTCAGCTCGACAAACCTGAGGCGCCCGAGCGACATGGTGAGAATGTCAGCGAGCTGTCGGCCGGTCTCGACAAGCTCTATGACGATTTGTCCCCTATCGACGCAATTCCGAAGGTGAATTTCTAATTGACCTATCCTAAAGCTTGGATGTCATTAGCTGATTAGCTCCTACTTGCAACAGAAGAAACTTGAGAACCCACGGGCTATACATTCTAGCTATATTTTCTTCTGCATTTAACCTCCTTTGTATTGCGTTTCAGCTCAAAGTCAGTCACATCTATGTGCTTATTGATCTTTTATTTTTGTGCATGTACATTACAGGCAAAACCCCGAGTCAGAAGGCTATGCCATTTCTGTAAAACATATGTCATGCATGACTCCCGCAACTGTCCTAAGTGTTGGCACCTTCGATCGGCACCCAGGTGAGCAATCCATTCACCTCTACTCTCCCTCACACACCCTGCACCAAGGTAGAAGAAGAGCAGGAGCTCTCTGCACTCACACACACAGCAGTTCAGCTCTAGCTGAAACTGTAAACTCTGAATATGAGGCAAAATGAACTGATTTGCGTCATTGCTTTGCATGCAAATTATGTCTTACAATTCTCCCCCTAATCTTGCTGTTGTCCTTGAACCTCAGCCATGCCGATCATCTTCCTCAGTTGGACGAACCTGAGGCGCCCGAGCGACATGGTGAGAATGTTAGGGAGCTGTCGGCCCATGCCAATCATCTTCCTCAGCTCGATGAACCTGAGGCGCCCGAGCGACATGGTGAGAATGTCAGCGAGCTGCCGGCCGGTCTCGACAAGCTCTATGACGATCTGTCCCCTATCGACGCAATTCCGAAGGTGAATTTCTAATTGACCTATCCCAAAGCTTGGATGTCATTAGCTGATGAGCTCCTACTTGCAACCGAAGAAACTTGAGAACCCATAGGCTATACATTCTGGCTAGATTTTCTTCTGCATTGAACCTCCTTTGTATTGTGTTTCAACTCAAAGTCAAGTCACATCTATGTGCTTATTGACCTTTTATTTTTGTGCGTGTATGTCATGCATGACTCCTGCAACTGTCCTAAGAGGTGGGAAGCTGCTAGTTCCTTTGAAGAAGATGATGGAGAGGATCATACTTACAGTGCAGGGTTGTGACCCGTTCATCACATCCCTTTTGCGTGATTGCATCGATGCATGGATCGTTGACACCTAGGAGTTCGCAAAGTTATGTTCCATCTTTTTAAGGTTGTCACTCTAGTGTCAGGTAGCAGTATAACTAGTGGTCAGTGGATTTAGTGCAGAGCACATATAAATGTGTGCATCCAGTCGGTCTCCCTTTAACTTATGTAATGTATATGATTAGCTTATGTGATATTTATGTTAGGTGTTAACCTATGTGATGTTTATGGTTATCTGGATGAGAAGTCTCTGAACTTTCTGGTTGGTTTATATATTCGGTCGTTAGTGAATTGAGGTTTCTTCTGCATGATGTGCTAAAAATACTTGCATGTGTTGCTTTTTTTTTAAAAAAAAAAAAAAAACATGCATGTGAATCATGTTATCGCAATTGCAGTTGTCTGATTGGCTAGCAGCAAGTTGTGCTTTAATGCAGAAAGACCTGTGGTTTGCTTAAATTGCATGTACCCACGTATTTTTCCAACAAATTTTAGAACCCAAAATAAGTAAAAAAGCTCTTGAGGCATGGATCAACCATCATCGAACAAAGAAATGTCACCATCGTGCATTGATAAGACACGCTATATATGGCTACATGATTAAGAATTTGGAGCACAAGCACACCAACCCAACCACGGTACACTACACTGGAACTTCAATAACAAAGCATTCAGAATCTAAGAGCAAGGCCAAAAGCAAGTCCACGCCACTGAAACTCCCAATTTGAGTAATGACATACCAATGGCTGATGCCGATGCAGGCAACCCCAGTGAACTCCTCGTGTGGCCATGGACTGGCATCATCGCTACGATCACCACCGGCGGTGACGCCACGAGCACCCTGTCCACGCGCATGCAACAGCACTTCGCCGGCGTACCAAGTCCTAACCACCGTGCTCCAAGACGACCAAGAGCAGGAGACCACCGTGCATTGCAAGATTAAAACTTCTGAGATCCCAAAACCCCATGCCCCCTTTGCATTTGGGCATGGTCAGCCGGTCCCAACTCTTCCGGTGAGGTGCCGGCACAACTCCCCCACCAATAGTTTGCTGTTGCCGATTTGCAAATATTCAGAGACAATAAAAACAACTCATAGAATACGTGGGCACAGCTTGAACAATGGATTTCAGCAACACCCCTCACGCCCACACCATCCTTGTATTTTGCTTTTCACCTGAGTTGGATACTCAAAGGTCCCACTAACATCACGGCCAATCTCAGTTGGGAGGCCCAAATACTTCTTGCTTGATGTTTAGTTAATGGAGAGTAGTATTCTTCTGCTTGATGTTTCAGGAATACTTGCATGTCAATCATGTGATCGCATTTGCAGTTACCTTCCTAATTGGCTAGCAAGTTGTGCTTTCATGCAGAAAGACCCATGGTCGGGTGTTACTTGCACCAACTTATTTTCCCAACAAATTTCAACAATAAGTAAATGGGCATGGATCACTGGTGTAAAAAATATCAATCATTGAATGTCACCATCACAGCATGCATAATATGTGAATGACACGGTAACATACACTAAGACAGGCTATATATGGCTTCGTTAATTCAGCATTTGGGACCAAAGGCACACCCCCACCCAACCACAGTAGACTACACATGGAACTGGAACTTCATCAACCAAAAAGCATTTAGAATCCAGGATCCACACTGCAACTGAAACTCCAATGTCGAGTAACGACATACCAATGGATGATGCCGATGCAGGCAACCCCAGTGAACTCCTCGTGTGGCCATGGACTGGCATCATCGCTACAATCACCACCAACGGCGACGCCATGAGCACCCTATCCTCGTGCGTGCAACAGCACTTCGCCGGCGTCCCAACCACCATGCTCCAAGAGGCGGCGGCGGGCGGGGCCAACCACCGCTGCCACTTCTTGCTGCTGCGCTTCGACAAAAGTTGGGCCGGCCTCCGGGACGCCATGTCGCTCGCCTTCCACTTCGCCCGCGCCGGAAGGAGCGAGTGGCAGCGGCAACAACGTGGTGACGTCGACGGCGATCATGTGTTCGGCTGGATGGCCGTGGAGGAGGATCTGCTGGGCGGCGACGCGGTCGCAAGGTACCTGAAGGAGTCCGGCGCCAAGGCGAGGAGCGTGGAGGACGTGCAGAAGGACGAGGCGAGGCGTGCCGACCGGCTGGGCGCCATGCATGACGACTCCGAGAGGAGGGAGAAGTTCTTGGAGGCCCAGAGCGAGGCGATGGCCAGGTTGCTCCGAAAGATGGACCAGGAGAACAGCTGGCTCCTTGATGAGCTCAAAGGTTAATCCATGGACTCGTTCAGGCTAACCACAAGGAATTATGATAAGTTTTTCTTTTTCAGAATTTGATGACGTAATGCTCTTGTGTTTGTCAATCAACAGAGCTAAAAGTCATAGCTGACAAAAAACTGCCAGAGCTGTGTCATGGAGTCGATGATGAGGAGGAGAACGTGATGCTCAGGCAGAAGCTGGATGCAATCTGCGGAGAGATCCAGTTGAAAGTGGACAGGATACAGAAGTTGAAGGAATGTAGAACCGAACTGCACTGCAACAAAGTTGAGAAGGTATACACGTGGTTTTAGCTAGGTTTCACAGTTCTGAATGGATCTGCACTCTGAGCGGACTTTGTGTTGTAGTAATGGATGTTGTCAAGTATTTTGTTTAGATTTTCTATTAGGCCATATATTACTTTATTAGTCCCCTTCTTTAGTCATTACACATCACAAGCAGCCACACAATTTGTTCCATTTTCTGTGTTTTATCCATCCTTCTGTCAGTACAACAATTTAACTTATGTTGTTTTCTGAACTCAATCAGCTTGTCGTCGACATCAATTCATTGGAGATGGAAGATAGCGAGGCCAAGGCAAGGAGCCATGTTGAAATGCTTCATGAAAAACATAAGGTTCCTACTTACCTATTTGGACATAAAAATTAGCAAAGATTATTCGTATCATCTGTTTCAGATCTGGTCTACCAATTCATACAAATGCACTTGTATACATGTGTTGTTTAGGAAGAGATGGAAGCAATGAACGCAAAAGTAGTTCAACTTGAGAAGCAGCTGGAGAAGGAAGCACAAGTGCCCACAACTCGTCTGCTGGACATGATACTACAGACAGGGCAAAATCTTATGAAGGAAGAATGCCAACATCTTTATAAATTAGTGACAGTTTGGAAAGAGTATCAAGAGCAAGAACGTCCAAGGTATCAAAATGCACACGTTGACCTAACAAAGCGATATATGCTGAACATAGATGAGCTTCAAGAGACCCGCCAAGAACTGATTCAGGTAAACTACCTTTTTTGGACAAACTCTCGGTTCCATTTGTATTAGTACTTTAGTCCTGCTATTATTCATGAAAGATTTCTCTGCCTGATGATCACTATGCTCAGTGTTTGGAGAGCCTGATGATCGACGGATGTACGGCCATAGGGATCAAAAGGATGGGACAGCTTGATGAAGAACCATTCTACCATGCATGCAAGAGCAAGTACAGGGATGACGACCCAGAGGGCAAAGCTGCAAGGTTGGTCTCAATTTGGAAGGAGGAGCTGAAGAACGCTTTCTGGAATCCGTTTACAACTATTTTGGTTGATGGAGAAGAGAAGGTATTTCTTCCCCATTTCCTCAAAGTTGTGGTAAGAAACTGGTTAAAGTTGCCTCTGGATAATTTCAGGATATTGTCGATGAAGATGATCCAAAACTGAGACAATTGTCGAGTGAGTACGGTAACAATACCTGCAATGCAGTGAAGAACGCCCTGACAGAGCTCTATGAGTACAACGCTAAAGATCGGCAAGCAGTGAAAGAGCTCTGGAACTTTAGGGAAGGGCGGAAGGCTACAATGGCAGAGGTGTTGAAGTATATTTTTGAACAGTTGAAGATGAGAAATTAGTCTCATGAACAAACACACGTCATAACATTGTAGGCAACCACATTATGCTACTTCCTTTCTTGTTTTATATTGTTAACCATGTGGAGTTTGAGTAGTTCACACTAGCTAAGGTTTTTGATAGGCTCATGCGATAACTTGATTCACTACGGACCTAATATGTGACAACATTGTGTCTTTCGAGTAACAAATTCTCCCCTTTATATGTGCTATACAATTATTATTCCGTGCTTAGTAGTTAATCCCTTAACTCTTTTAAGCATACAGTGACAAGAGCCATATACAGTGATTCGTTAAGCATAAGCTACATAAATATGAAAAGAAACATAACCATAGACACAAATGGATCATTTAGCAGTTGACATCAAGTGATGATGGTAGCTGACAATATCATGCAGTGATAAAGAGAATAACATCCAAGTCCAGAATTACATCCCTGACGTCATGGGTCAGCCATTGGCAAATGGCAATAGCAGTGGAACCAGTGATATAAAATATATATTCACAGTTATATATAGAATCATAGGAGTTATAAATGGCTTCTTAGCTTTGGTCTTGTATAACCAACCATCTTCAGTATGTTTGATGCAACGATTTTACTTAACTAAGACAAGTCCAATGCGCTTGCAATGGTTGCCCCCACCTCCCTCTCTAGCTATCTGGAGCAACTAGATATGTACACAGAATTATCTATTATTCTAACTTTTGTTCTTTATTTTTGACGAATGAAGAGACTCATCATGTCTATCTTCTCTCTATTTTATGCTTGACACCTTTTTATCTTCTTGACAGTAAAAGGCAAGTGCTCAGTTTCCAGAAACCACCAACTGAAATTCATAATACACAGCATGCACAAGAAGAAAATACCATAGAAGCTGCAAAAAGCATTACCAGAGACTCATAATATAAATATAGGCTTCTAATTATATATTCCATAGATATGATGACGTTAATTCCCTGTTAGGAAATACAGATATTCGCTATTAACTGCAAAGGCCAACACAAAAGATGTTTAATTGCTTCCGTGCTGTTTGGATTGCTGAGAACATATGTTCCGGTCTTTCCAGTGCTTTCACATGTCAGATTTAGTTGATTTCCGAGCTGTGAAGACTGCAGAAGAAGCTGATATTAGTAAACTTACAACAAGGATGCAAACAAAAAGTGAAACAAGAGTTTAAGCACTAATGGCTGCAACAGTAACATGCATATTGAAAGTAAATAATCTCCATATGAAAGTTCTCATTACGCTTATAGGAAAGCAAGCGCAAAACTGCTACTAACAGCAAATTAGCTTAAAACCAATCAAGACAAGATTGCTGTTGAAGTTCTGATGATGCTCGTGATTTAATCTAACATATTTTTAAAAAAGTACAAAAAGTGCTCAAGAGTTGGCTTGGCATTCATGCACACCTTGTGTTAATATACTCAATATGAATTTCTATTAAACACAATTTATCCTGACTAACAGGTTAAAAATATTATGAACTTGTGACTACCACAGCAGAGCCATTTAGCATTTAGTAAGAATCATAACTACAAAAAAAAAAATACCATGCAATAGTTATTTGGTGCATTGCAACTCCACTTTGAAGTAGGCACACAGCTCAAATAATGGCACCAAGAACAGTGCTCACTAGCATTGAACCCTTGAAATAGCAACACCAATCCAACAATGAACCTGCCAATAATAAAGTTTAGCTAAAAGTGTTGAACTATAGTGGTTGATTAGATCATTACCATTCATCTCATTGTCAAGATATTTACCCAGAAACTAAAATCGTTGTAGCAATAACCAAAAGTATGATTTGATATGTCTTGAACTTCCGTTTAGTTACACCCGTGGGAAATCCAAGAGGAGAGTTCTTTTTTGGTTAATATATCCAAACTGGGGTCGTATTAGCAGCACAAAACCAAGACAGAACCCAGACACAAATCCTCCAAGGTGGGCGAAGTTGTCAACATGTGGAAGGATCCCAACAGCTAAGTTGATGACAATGATCATAACTAGAGTCAAGAGTGCTGCAAACTGTTCTTTTGGAAACAAGAACAGAATTAGAAACAGGGAATAATATGTAATGATTTGTGAAAATACTGCATATATTTTAGAATCAACCTTGTTCTCATATATGGTCCAATTTGTTATGAGCTCTGATAGCATGGAGCCCAATAATCCAAATAGTGCACCTGAAGCACCGACAGATATATTTGACACCATAAATAGAGAAGAGAGCAAGCTGCCACCCACACCAGAGATCACATACAGTATACCAATCCTTACTGCAACAGAAAATCATCAATCAATGGTCAAGTTATATGATCACTAGGGCTTGAAATAACCATCAGTCTCCAGACAATAAAGATGTTTTCCTAAAAAAAAAGACAATTACTGAAACTTTCTTTAATCGAACTAGACAGGGACACTTACTGAAACCAAATTCCTTCTCAAGTCTCATTCCGATCATTAAGAGACTCAGCATGTTGGCGAGTATGTGGACAACTCCAGCATGCAACCAAATGCATGTAATGAGGCGCCAGCCTTCGTGATCTTTGGTGACTTTACTGGTTTCCAGTGCCCCCATTTCCAACAGCCTGGGAATCGAAACATGTTAGATGAACCTTCAAGCTATCAAGATTTTGAAGTACTGCCATCCGAGGGCATAATTATTCACAATAAAAAAAATCAATGGTGAAAAGGGATCTCAAAGACAGTACATTTGACAAAAATCTGCACAGTTTCTTACATACTCACAATGCATACATCTAAAGCAATAATGTAAACCGAGCAAGCAAACTGCAGAAAGATCCAAATTTTGGAAAGATTCGAATAGTGTGCCGTACGTGGCGGAGGAAGGGCCGACGAGCGGGTTCTCCTTGAACGATTGGAACGCGAACCTCCCGAGCTCGGGCGCCAGCAAGCAGCCCTGCGCTGTGGCGCTCTCGCCGATTGATCCCCCTATCGCGGCGCCGGTGGCCCGCGCGTGCGCTGGGCAGTCGTTGACGTACATGGTGAGCACGAAGAGGACGATGTTGGCGACGATGAAGAGCGGCACGAGGAACGGGAACCACCGCCGGAACGGCCGGAACGTCGGCGGGGGCGGCGGCGGCGGGCGGCTCCGGTGTTGCGGGCCGTTGCGGCCGTGGTGGCCGGGGCCGTGGCTCCGGTGGCGGTCTCTCTTGGGCCTCTCCTCGCCTCGCCCGTCACCGCCGCCGGACGCCACGTCAATGGGGACCACCGCCGTCTCGCCCCGCCGCGGCATGGCGCGGCCGGCGGCGGGGGGGGCGCGTGGCCGGCTGGAACCTGGGTGGCGGCGCGATGAATGCGAGCGCGCGGCGCGGGATTCTGCGCGTCGTCCGCGCGTGCCGCCTCGTGGTGGAGATGGTGGGGAGAGGTGGAGGCCGGAGGGAGACGGGGTGGCGACCTGGGTGGAAAGGACGGAGAAGAAGAATGACCCCTAATTTTAGTGTTTCCTATATACTGGGATACACTAATCATGTTCTTAGGAATTTTCTAATTTGAATTTTAAGTTATTTTAGAAGACATGTTTGAAACATGATGTTTCAATTGAATTTCTATTCCTTGCAGACTCAACAAAAAGTCAATCCTACTAGATGCCGGCAGACTCAAAAAAAAAAAATCAATCCTACTAGAGGGAAAAAAAAAAGGTATCGCATAGAATTTGAGAGACACGATTTGAATTTTCAATTGAAAGATGCACGCACAGTCCATTTGAATTAGGCCAGAATTCAGCATTGCTTTTTTTTTCGTACTCGCTGATAGGTAAGCATTGCCTACTATCAACTCCATTAACCACCGCTACGAAACACAAATAAAGATGGGCAAACTACCCCGTCGCTGTCCATTAGTGACTTCGTCCGTAAACTGCTTTTCCTCACGTACGTGACGCAGAATATCCCGATCAGATAGTAGATTTGCCTGTCAGCATCATGCTACATTTGGTACACACACTACACCCTGAAAAAGACCTGCCAAGCCGTGGTCCACGCATGGAGATTACGTACTCGTCGTACTGAGCTTCCTTTCAGCAATTGGCAGACTTGCTTTGGTTTCGAAACATCGCCATTTCGTCAGCAATCTTTTTACTAACACCATTATTTCTAGTTACTCAAGGATCAAGTGTTCAACTCATATTCGCACAAACAAGAAAAAAACTCTCTGACATCAATAGCACAACCAGATAAGCCTGAGCACACTACCTTCCAGTCAACAAGCAGCAAGATGAAGACTCTTGAAGAATTACCATATATCAAAATTGAGTTACAGTTTGGTAAGCACAATTAATCATTTGTCGCACTATGTTTCGATTTGTCACAAGACATAACTTTCTTCAAGTACAAACAATTGAACTTCAACCCAACTCAGAATACAGCCTCATGGGATCTAATTGTAAATGACAAATATTTATACAATATATTAAGGCACCACTCTGCTCCAAAAGCGCCATTTTTATGCATCCTCGTAGTAGAAGCCTCTGCAATATTATTCATCTGAAGCACAGATGTTGCACCCTGGCAAGAAAAATACTTGGATAAAAGATCCAAGCAATTGTTAATGCCCAGCACTTAGCTCTTTGCCATGGAATGGTGGCAGGATGCTTTTCATACTAATTCAGCAATCTCTGCAGTATCATGTGCAGAGCACTGCTTACTGCCACAGTGGGTGATCTACAGGTACTTGACCATGCCACGGCCTTCCACACTGAGCTTCGACGCCTGAAGGTTTTTCTTCTTGGGCGCTTTCAGCTGCTGCAATTTCTTGTTCATCTGCATGTCCAACGAGAAGAATGAGCCATTGCTCAGTTTGGTCCTACTTCAACAGTTAACAAGCACGGAAGAATCCTAGCTAGCTATAAAGGGGAGACAAAGCCAAGGTGTTTGAAAGGAAGGAAAACCTTCAGCCGACGCTGGTCTTGCACAGCCTGCTTAGCACGAGCTCGTATCACCTCAGGGTCAATTTTGGACTGTGGATCGAATGACAAAGTCCAAAGGCGAGGCTTCTGGCCTAGAAGCATGCTGCCTTGAACTACTTTGCCCAGACTTGCGCCTAAGTACAAAGCATAGGTAGATAAAACAGATTAAATTAACAAATAGGAAATGGTGAAAACATGCACCTGTGCATCAAAGGCCAAACAAATATGAACTTACTGTGAAAAGTCAGCATCAAGATCATCATCTCTAGATTCCATTCCAGATCTACTCGACGAAGGTCTTCATGACACAAAGGGTAACCAATAAGAATACAAAGTAAACACATAATATACTCCCTCCGGGCTGGTATTAGAAGTCGTTTTGGACAAGGTTTGGGTCAAACATCGGGAATATAAATCATCAATAACTTTTAAGTTGTTGAGTTTATAAATATAAAAATTATATGAGTAGATTTGTCTTAAAAAATACCTTGATAAAAGTATACATCTATCACATCTCTATAAATATTTTTATAATAATAAGAGGTCAAAGTTATGTTTTGGAGACCGTATCGCTGTGTCTAAACGACTTCTAATACCATCCTAGAGGGAGTACAGGGGCAATACATATTCCCCTCTAATGGCCAATAAGTGCACACACTTACTTCTTCATTTGCGGCCGCCTGTAAGGTTGTCTTTCATCATCATAACTCCTCATGTCCTCAAATCTTGTGCTCTTGTTGAATATTGGTCGACTCTGATTTTTTTACAAGTACTAACTAATGTCATCTTCACAACAACCAAACACTAAAAACATATATGGATACTGAGAATAGACTTACCCATTTATCAACCAGCTCCTTGGCCAATTTCCTATTTGCAGTAGTCTCCTCATCAGATTTGGACAAAAACATAATGACCTAAATACCATTGGACAGATTTAGTTTAGCACATAACAAATAATCTTCCGCAAAAATAATATAATCAGATGTACTGATATAAGCATACCTTTCCCAGGCCACTTTTCTTAAGCTGCTCTCTTCGGGTCAAATTGTTCCAAGTCAATTGGAAACTGCAAGAGGCATGAAACTTTCATAGCAACCAAAATCCAAGCCATGAAAAAAATAGATCACAGACAACTACGCTCTTGTGCAAAACAAACAAACTAAGCTCTACAATGTAAAAACATCGAAGGAAATAAAGATACCTACATCAGTTAATAGTTTCAGTACAGCAGATCGAATATTCATGTTTGGCATGCTTCCATCAGGTAATGGCTCAAGCCAATTTTTTTAGAAGAGTGAGAACTCCATGGTCAAGAAATTCTTGCTGCAGATTCTTCCTGCGAAACAGAGATAAACAAGAAATTGTTACTGTTAGCTATAAACAAATGACAATGTGCACTGGAAGTGCAGGTAAGATTCCAGATATCTTACTTGGAGAGAACATCTATGAGCAGAGGAAGCTTCATAAGTTTGTTAATGGCTGGCTTTGATTGCCTATTCAAGTTCGCATCTTCTTCGGCTGCTACCTCGAACTCAGCAATGAATTGTTCCACTATAAGACCAATGTCCGCACGAGGGCGATCATTCTTCTTCTTCTTCTTACCACCCTTGAAGAGTCGCTCAATTTCATCGTCCTCCTCACCCTCCTCAGCCTATAGTCATCAATACATATCATCAGTGATTAAAAAAACAGAACAAAAAGATAGCATATGGCATGGTGCAATGGCCCAGAAATGAACAGACATATTTGACCCAACAAGGGCCTATTGCGATGAGGATAATCTAACACCATACTTAAGTTAATAGGGAACAGTAACCAATTCTCAGGTCAATGAATATTGTCAATTTGCCACTAAAGCGACTGGCATGAAACACAATCAAGAGTAAGACATAAGACACAACAAACCAACACAATTCAACTTAGAGAATACAAAAAGGCAATGATGTAAGGTACCTGAACAATAAAGAAGAAATACCTGTGCATAACGTCCAGGTGAATGCCGCTCATTATCGCTGCCATAACGATCCGCTGGATCAACCCCAGTGTCATCAATGAAATTATCATCATCTAAAGTTCTAACACCTTCTTGGTCATCCTGTTCCATCACATTAGAATATCATGTCAGTGAAGACAGTAATGAAAATAGTACAGTAAAGTGGTATCCAAGCAGTAATGAATCGAAAAGGAACTGAATCAAATTGAAACATACAGCACACAATCATAATTACCTCAGAGTCACCACCGGCAATGGTATCCCAGAGCTCCTGGATCTCCCTCTCCCCATCATCCTGCTGGTCCTCCCTTCCGCCACCCGAGTTGTCCCTCCCTCCCGATCCCCGCCTGTCCCTCGCCATCCCACCATCCCTCCCCCCCCCATCGTCCTCCCTCCGCCTTTTCTTCTCCTTCTTCTCCTTGCCCGCCCCGCCCCTCGCGAGGTCCCTCAGCGCCGACGAGCCCCCCTTCCTCTTCCTCGCCTCAGCCGCGGGGTCAGCGTCCTCGTCCTCCAACCCAAAGTCATCCAGCCCGTCGTCACCGGGCATGCCGCCGCCGCCACCGCCGCCCTTCTTCAGGAGGCGCTTCCGCGGCTTAGAGGGGAGGACCCCGCCCCGCCGTCGTCGCCGTGGACCGGGGTCGGGGAGCGGCCGCGGGTCCAATCGCCGCCGTCGCCGAGGTCGTCATCGAGGTCTTCATAGGGCTGGGGCTCAGGGAAGGCTCCCGCTCGTCGAGGTCCACCGTCGGCTCGCCTTCGTCGTCCAACAAGTAGCTGCGGGTGTAGATCGAGGAGGGGAATCAGCGTGAGTCGTCGAAATCGTAGGAGAGACAGAGAGGGATTTGGGGGCACGGAGCGGAGAGATACTTACTTGTCCCCCATGGCGACGAGCGACGACGGAGAAACGGGAAGCGAAACCCTAGGTGAGGAGAGGAAATACAAGAGCTGGATGGAGCTGGAGGGAGGTGAGGAAGAAGAGTCGCGTCGTCGGTGGACCGTGGGAAGATCGAGTCGGCAACGGGGAGGAAAAAAGAGTTGGGAAGGCGACGTCGAACGGCTGTAACTTTTGGGCTTTTTAGGGGCCCAGTGGACACGCAAGAATTCTCCACAGACCCAGCGTGTAGCCGAACAGTGAATGCTCGGCCTAGTTCTAAAAAAAATGCATTCCTTCAATTTGTATTTGGACTTGGCCCATAGATCGAGCCAGGCCTGGATGGCAAGGAACTGCTCCATTCAGAATGACATTGCATCGACAGTCGAGGATACAAATTTGGCGGTGCAAGGTTTGCAGCTGATCCGTATTCTATAAATTTAACTGAATGAATTAAGACAGCTTTGAAATTTCAACTCGATTCAACACAACACAAACACAAGCTCGCGTGATTACTGAATTCAACACTAAATAATACAACATACCGAGGTAACATTATTCTAGTACAATCCCTTGCTGACTCATGTTACAATATAGTACTTGTATATATACCAAAATCAATACCTTTTTTTTATATATGAAAAGAAAAGAAGACGCAACGCCCGCCGAATCCAACGGGTATGCATGCAAGCAGAGCAGTAAACACGTACATCAGCCGATCAGCGCCCTGGGCAACTGGCCATCTCGGCAACTCACCGACGACGTACGCTTCGCGGCTTATTAGCCCTTCATGACGACGGAGAATCCACCGAGAGCGACGATGGCAACGAGAGGTACGATGGAGGCGCAGACGACGCCGGTGCGGAATACGCGACCGCGGGGTCGACCTTGCTGGCCGGAGCTTGCCAGCCAGCAGGCCGTGCCGACTTCGGCCATCCCGGCAGCGAAAATTCCGGCGAGGATGGAGTAGTAAGCTGACCTGTGCTGATCGAAGACCACTCCGTGCGGCGATCTGTAGAAGGCGGTGCCTGCAGCCATGACCAGAGTGGCCATGCCCGATGCGCACAGCCAACGCTGGAGCTGCCTGGAGTTGCTGCCGCCTGCGGCAACGGCATGCACAAGCACAGCTTCGCTTGGGCTAGTAATGCCGATCGAGGAGTCTCCGTCGTCGTCACCGTCATTGGTACGAAGCTGCAGGGTGGTCGACATGGCGGCGGTGTGTGGTGTGGGTGATGTGGGCGGATGGGGATCATGGGGTTCGGTGGTATTTATAGGGGGAGCTATGCCAACTTCCGAAGAAATTGTTTTTTCTTTTTTTTCTTTTTCTTTTTCTTTTTTTGCGAAACCTTCCGAAGAATTTCTTGGTTTCAGATAGTCATTCGATCGCGTCTGGGGGCAGGACTGGAAAACGCTATTAGGGGAGTGGGGTCCCATCGCTGTCAGCGATTATATTCTGACGTTCCGGCTAGTCCTTCCCGTCACTATGGTTCGCCCTTCCAGCGGCGGGGGTGTCTTTTTATTCTGACACAAGATGGTTAGACCACTAATCTTATTTGGCGCACCGCATATATACTCACTCCCAAGCAATATTCCTCCATATTTGGCGCACCGCATATATACCACGGATTCCCTGCAGGTGCGTGTACACAAATTTGCGGGGTGTCGTTTTCGATTGCCCCTATCTTCGTCGCCCGCAATGGTGACCATGTCAGCCAGCTGCCTAGGAGGAGCACAGGTCCAATGAGATTGAGAGAGAACCTGCAAAACCAAGCAGCTAGCGCTTCTCTTGTCGCTCAGCTCGCTCAGTACCTAAGAAAACTACAGTCGCTGCTTGCATGACCCCACTTTCCATGAGTGGCAGCTTTTGCTATTTTTTATTTCATTCAACCGGCGATTTAGTCCTGCTCATTGAGGACGCCCTTATCTTGCGGATTCCAGATGCGTGTACACATCCACCGCATAGGCGCGCGCAGGAAAGCTCCTATTGGCTCCCATCCTCTCTTCACGGCTCATCCGATGCAGCGCGCGGCTCAACCTACGGCGATGGTCACGGACTCACGGCTCACGGCTGGCTCACGGCTCGGGCTTGTCATGACTCATCCCGTTTCCTCTCCTTTCTTCTGCCCTTCACTCCGCCGTCGCATCTCACCCCCAACGACGACAGCTGCATCTGCGAGACTCCACCGCTATTTGTCCTCTCACCGCCCATGGACGGGCGTCCTGTGCTATTTGTGCCAGACTCCACCAAGGTCGCGCGTCGACGCCATGGCTGCAGACCCTCTGGCAGAACCTCACCAGCAACTTCTCGTCGTCGTTGGAAGCGAGTCCACGTTCCCGCCTCACCTCGCCCTCCGCGTCATTCGATTCGACGGTGCTGGAGATGCAACAACGGATTTCAACGAGGCGCACGGTGCGATTTTGTCTGTCATCAGCTCTGTTTTCTTTTTTCTCACGACTGTTGAAGTTTATTTATTGCTGCCGTGCCCTTTTGATTTTAGTTTTACTGGTCCCATAAGACAACATAACTGAAATGGCTAAAGAATTTCTCAAAAAGAGAAAAAAAAGGTTATTTGGATACACAATTAAAATTTGTGCATTTAAAATTTCTATCACGCTAAAGAATTTATTTTGATTGCCAAGTGAAGTTTGACTTTTGAATTTAATTGGAATTTAAACTTAATATTAAACTTGTATTTTTTTGAAAATTTATTAAACTTGTATCTATATATAGCTATATATATACCTAATATTATTTCTATTAAAGAAACAAAAAATTTCAGCTTTTTGATCCACCTAGTCTAACTAACTTGGCAGTGAATATATGAAAAATGTTTATATTATTGGTCTACAGCTCTCTTACTTTATAACATAACGCACACGGCTTGTTCTTGAGGTAATAACTTGGATCGATGGATAGAATCCTAGTCCAAATATATGTTCTTGAGGTAATAACGCGCACGGTTTTGTGATGATCACAGGCACAAGAACAGGCAACGCATCAGTACACTCTTCCCTTCGTATAACGTTAGTGGTTTTTTTTTTAATCTCGGCATAACGTATCAGTACACTCTTCCCTTGGTATAACACTCACATCTTGTGCCCTCTAAAGCCCTGCTCATCACTAAGGTAGGCTGGGCTTTCGGTTCGAGACTGCTATGGAAGGCGCCTCATGGGAAAACATATAAGGAAACATAATGGCAAAAGCTCACTGGACTTTCCCTTTTCGTCCAGTAGTAATCGATCGATCATGATTGTTTCAGTATTGCTGTATTTTTTTCCCAGGAGCGCATTGTTCAATTTTGTATTTGGACTTGGTCCATATAGATCTAGCTAAGCCTGGTTGCAAGGAGCTGTTCCATTCTGAATGACAAATTACATCGAGGATACAAATAAACTCTATGAAAAAACAGCTGAAATTTCAAATCGATTTAACACAACACAACGCAAGCTCGCGTGATTACCGACTTCAACACTAAATATACAACACCATGGTAAAATTATCTTGGTACAATCCCTTGCTGACTCCTGTTACAATATACATGTATACCAAAACAAGAAAAAAGAAAATGGGGACTTTTTTCCCTTTATATGAAAAAAAGGAGACGCAACGGGCAACCATGCATGAAGAGTTTTCGTTAAAAAAAAATGCATGAAGAGCAGTAACACACATCAGCCGATGAGCGCCTAATTAACCACACCTGGCCAACTCGGCAACTCAACGACGAGGCTTCTTCCCGGTGCTCAGCTAGCCCTTCATGACGACGGAGAGTCCACCGGGAGCGATGATGGCAACGAGAGGCACGACGGAGGCGCAGACGACGCTCGCGTGGAATGCACAATGCACGACTGCGGCCTCGGCCCTTGCTGGCCGCGGGAGCTGGACAGCCAGCTTTCAGCATGCAGCGCCGACTTCGGACAGCCCGGCAGAGAAAAACCCGGCGAGAGTGGCGTAGTAAGCTGACCTGTGCTGCTCGAAGCATTGTCTTTTATTTAATTCAACTATTCAACTAATCGACCGTGGGAGATGTAGGATCCGTACGTATTTTAGAAGGGAACGACCGTGGGAGATGGAGGATCCGTACGTATTTTAGAAGGAACGACCGTGGGAGATGTAGGATCCGTACGTATTTTTAGAAGGGAACGAATAGATAATTGACACGTATGCGGAGACACAGAAGGGGACACCAAAAGAGACACCCAAGCTTCAGCCAAGTTGGTACGGAGCTGCAGGGTGCTGGACATGGCGGCGGCAGCGCATGCTGTGTGTGTGTGTGGTGAATTGGGTGAGTGAATTGGCGGGGATGCTGTAGTTTGCTTTTGACGAGGGACATATTACGGACAGGGACTACGGGTTTGATTTTGACAAAGGACGATGGACAGGGACAAAGATTTATTGCACCAAATTTGTATCAATAGCTCCATTCTGAATGACAAATTGCATCGACGATATAAATTAAACTCTATTAAAACAGTTGAAATTTAACACACTAAATATACAACAACATGGTAAAATGATTTCTGGTACAATCCCTTGCTGATTCCAGCTATAATACATACTTGTGTACCAAAACAAAAAAATAAAAAGGGGACATTTTTTCTTTATTTATATGAAAAAAAGACGCAACGCCGGATCCACCAACGGGCGACCATGCATGCAGAGCAGTAACACATCAGCCGATCAGCGCCAAATGATACCTGGCCACGTGGGCAGCTCACCGACGACGCTTCGCGGCTTATTTGCCCTTCATGACGACGGAGAATCCACCGAGAGCTATGATGGCGACGAGAGGCACGACGGAAGCGCAGACGACGCCGGCTCTGAACGCGCGACTGCGGGCTCGCCCTTGCTGGGCGCCGGAGCTGGCCAGCCAGCAGGCGGTGCCGACTTCGGCCAGCCCAGCAGCGAAAATTCCGGCGAGGGTGGCGTAGTAACCGAACTTGTGCTGCTCGAATATCACTCCATGCGGCGATCTGTAGAACGCGGTGCCTGCATCCATGACCAACGTGGCCAAGGCAGATAACCACAGCCAGCGCTGGAGCTGCTTGGAGTCGTTGCTGCCTGCAGCACCCGCAGCTTCGCTTATGTCGATCGAGACGGAACCGTCGTGGTCGCCGTTGGTAGGGAGCTGCAGGGTGCTCGACATGGCGGCAGCGCGGCGGCGCTTGCTGTGTCGGGGATCACTCTCGGGATAACGAGGACGAGGATGGTTTGGGCCCTTTGGGGTACTTATACGGGCCGTCTCATTGAGCGGGGATGGTTTTCCACGCATACCTTGAACCCACCCATATTGCCAACCACCTTTATAATTTTTTAATAGCGGGACGGGTCCCATTCTGATGCATGCATGCAGTATAAAAAGCAAAAATGCAATATGCTGATCTCAGATTAAGCGCGCGCGCGCACCGATCTCAGATTAAGCATTTGCATTTTAGCATCACTGTCGGTATAGCAGGCAGGGATGCTTTTCCACGCATCATTGTCCGCCATAGAATGGACCCGTGCACTACTCTCATGCTACTATACTACGCGTTGCCACTTGCCACGCCTTCATTTCCTACCACTTTCATTCCCTGATTTTTTTTTCCTGTGACCCGGCTACCTTGATCTTAGTGTACTCGCTGGAGGGGCTCAGCCAATTCATTTCCTAACCTTTCCTATCACTATCATGGAGTGTCTTGCTCGCTCACCCTGGGAGTGTTAGTAATGTCAAGTTCCAAAAAACAAACAAAAAAAAAATCTTGCTGGATGATTTCGCCACTAAAACCAAACCAGCTTATTGGTTCCCAAAGTAAACAAAAACAAGGTCAACTTAAGGTTTGAATACGTAATTCAAATATGCATGTTTCAAAATTTATTTCATGCTACGGATTTTATTTTGATTTAAGAGTGAAGTTGGACTTTTCAATTTAATTAAAATTATACACTACCTATTTAAACTTAATATTAAACCTACATCTAAATTTTGTAAAGCTAGGGCAGGCCTAAACCACCGTAAGCCCGGCCCATCATCCTACCATTTCCTATGCACAACTACCCGTGTCTTTCTGGGCCATGAAACGTAGCCCAACAATTTTAACAGGTGGCGCTCAAAATCTCCTCCAACTCTGCTTCCCTACTTTAGCTTTTACTTGTAAATTTCGCATCTTGTCATTATGGGCTCAAAAGTTTCCATCGGCTGTGCACTGCAATATTTTATGCTGCACCGGTTATTGTTCATGCACGAAAACTTTTTTTCCCTTCCCACCCCCCCCCCACATCTACATGCTGCATGAAACCAGACATGGAATGGCGATCTCCGCCTGTCGGCCTCAGGGGAAGAAGATGACTGAAAGATGGTGTCCAGAAAAACCTTAGGTACACGCGACATGCTAGTGCTATACTGTAGTAGGTGATAATGATACACTTTTGAGTACTCAGCCAGCTCGAAAATTCATGACCCACGGATCCGTACCAGAGGCTAGAGCAAGCCAGAGCGCAGAATGCAAAACACACATATGAACAAAATTAAGACACGTTCAGCCAACGTGAAGTGGTGCAAACATGCTGGCAGCTATAGGATGAACAGTGTCAAGGTGGACAGCACGTACAGTACTGCTTATTGATCGACGAGGTTCATGGCAGCAATAAAGGACACACATGTCATATTTTTATAAATATGTTCGTCGCATGGATTATTCAGCTCATAAAGCCATTGGCCCATGGGCGCGGGTGTCACTTGGATACCTGGCCATCTTCATGGCCGCCATGAAGCCTGCCACCCCAGCGAAGAAAGCCCCCGAGATCGCAAGGTGGTAGTAGTACTCGCTCTCGTCCAGGACCCGCGGTGTCTGGTGGGGCTGCTGGCACACGGACACGGAGTGCTGCAGGTTCATGGCCGTGGAGGGGGCGGCGAGGCCGAGCACCCCAGCGCGGTCGTGTTGCTGAACGCCGCGCGGACGGCGGAATACAGCTTATTAGCGAGGAGAACGAGCATGGTTTTCACCAAGGTGGCGTGGCAGTGGCGGAGGTCGGTGGTAGTGGCCATGCAGACGGCGGACATGACCCTCCGACTCGATCCGGCAAAGAAGAAGCCCGAGATCGCGAGGAAGTAGGCGTTCTTGTGGAGCCCAGGCGGCGGCACGCCCACGGCCACGGTGATCGCCGTGGAGGCAGTGAGAAGGCTGAGCACCCAAAGCGCAGTCGAGGCCGTCGTGGACGACTTGTTGGCGGTGGCGACGACGGCCTTCGGTGCCTATTGTTGCCGTCGCGGAGCAGAAGCCACGGGCGTCACCATGTCGAGTATATATATGTGCCTTGGGATTAAGATCTACGGAGCAGGAAGGAAGCTCAGTAGCACACAACAATTTGGGGATGAAATGGAGAGGAAGGATTGCTAGACACGCTTGTCCGCGCCAGGTCCAAACTTGTGTGGCTGTGTGCCTGCCGCTGCCTGCCTGTGGTGAACTGGTGAGTGATGATGCATGCGCACATCCTTTTATAGTTGTCCCTTGGGTTGTTTGTACTGTGTGAGGAATGGAAGGAAGCTGTGAGGAAATTCACCTCTGATCTTGGCCGAAGCGTAGCCTGCTGCTGTGCTAAACTGAATAAACGTATGTGTGTGCTCATGACTCGTGAGGTCCACGGACCACAGCAGTCAACAGAGGAACCAAAGCCACAAGGGAGAGGAAGCGCGCGGTTCTGTGGTGCGTTGTGTTGTGACTAATAAGAAACGTAAAATGACAACGCTGTGTGCTTGTGTCTCGGCATTGTGCCTTCGTTGTTCTCTCTCCTCTGCATATTGTTTCTGCTAGTTTTGGCTGGCTGTTACTGTATACTATTATGAATACTAATATATTAGTCAGTATTCTTAAGTTTCAAAGCTACATGTTACTTTGTACATATCAACAAATAATATTAAAAAAATAATTTTGAAATGGCTTCGGCGAGAAATGTGTAGGGTCGAGAGAGTTTGGACTCACGAATTTGTTTCTTCATGAGGGGTTTTTTCTTTCCTTTCTGTGTTAGTAGTTCTTTAGTGGAGTTGAGTAGAGTGGATGAGTTGTAATTATTTATTTTCTCCTTTTTTTCGTCTAATAAAAATCCGGCAAATCTCTTGCCGCCTTTCTAAAAAAATATTAAAAAAATAATATAACACATATTTGAATAAATTCATTCGGTATTCATATTACATTCATATTACATATAAGTTTGTGCAGTCATCTCGTCACCTTGCAACTTTTATATTGTGCCACATCTAATTAATGCATATATAGAAGCCCTCTCAGCAGTATGTGTGCTCCTGATTTGACCAGGCCTATACGTAGCTTTGTGATGATCACAGGCGCAAAAACAAGTAACGTATCAGCAGTGGCGGACCCAGCTTTTGAGCATAGGGTGGTCGTCACAAAAAAAATCGACCAGGCCCCTGTCGACAGGGTGGACTGGGTGCTGGGTTGGGCGACCGTCGACGGCGGGCACGGTGGCGATTTCCACGCTTTGGAGCGACAGTGCGTCGGCGCCGGTCTTGCGTTGGGAGGGTGCCCTAGAGTTCGAGTAGACGGTTCGACTACGCCTTGAGTGAGCTGCCACACGCCCCGTATGTAATGTGCCGCGCCGACGCCGCTTGTGAATGAATCATTGGGAATCTGGAGTCCCCGGCAGGCTGGGGTATTCGGCTTCTTTTCTTCTTTATTTTTGCATTTTCTATTTATATCCTATATGCATGGCATGCGGTTTTTTTTTTGCATTTTCTATTTATATCCTACATGCATGACATGCGAGGCCACAGGGTGGTCGGTGGACCACCTAGACCACCCTGTGGATCCGCCCCTGCGTATCAGTACAATCTTCCCTTGGTATAACGTTAGTGTTAATGATGACAAAACGCCCAAACATGCATGACGCACGCGCGTGCTTTGTGCATCGCTATGCTCGTCACAAAGGTGGACTGGGCTTTCGGTTCGAGGCTTCTATGGCCGTCCCGGCCCATACAGCCTCATGGGAAAATAAGGAAACATAATGGCAAATTCTCAAAAAAAAAAAAAAAAGCTCAATGGATTTTCCCTTTTCGTCCAGTAATAATCGGTCATGATTGTTTCAGTGTTACTCTAGTTTTTTTTCCAGGAACGCATTGTTTCAATTTGTATTTGGACTTGGTCCATATAGATCTAGCTAGCCCTGGTTTAAAGGAACTGCTCCATATTGAAAATGAATGGCAAATTGCATCGAGGATATACAAATTAAACTCTATTACAACAGCTGAAATTTCAACTCGATTTAACACGTGCAACACAACGCAAGCTCGCGTGATTACTGACTTCAACACTAAATAATACAATACCGTGGTAAACTTATTCTGGTACAATCAATCCCTTGCTGACTCCTGCTATAATAATATATATATACTTCTGTACCAAAATAAGAAAATAAAAAGGGGACATTTTTTCTTTATTATATTTATATATATATATGAAAAAAGACGCAACGCCGGATCCACCAACGGCCGACCATGCATGCAGAGCAGTAACACATCAGCCAATCAGCGCCAATGATACCTGCTCACCGACGACGCTTCGCGGCTTAGCCCTTCATGACGACGGAGAATCCACCGAGAGCGATGATGGCAACGAGAGGCACGACGGAGGCGCAGACGACGCCCGCTCTAAACGCCGGACTGCGGCGTCGGCCTTGCTGGTTGGAGCTGGCCAGCCAGCAGGCCGTGCCGACTTCAGCCAGCCCGGAAGCGAAAATTCCGGCGAGGATGGCGTAGTAAGCTGACCTGTGCTGCTCGAAGACCACTCCGTGCGGCGATCTGTAGAAGGCGGTGGCTGCATCCAGGACCAGCGTGACGAAGCCTGAGGCCCACAGCCAGCGCTGGAGCTGCTTCGAGTCGGTGCCGCCTGCAGCAACCATAGCTTCGCTTGGGCTTATGCCGATCGACACGGCACCGTCATGGTCGCCGCTGGCACGGAGCTGCAGGGTGCTCGACATGACGGCAGCGTACGTCGTCGGTGAGTCGTCGAACTAGATGGCCAGTTGCCCAGGGCGGTATTTATGGGGTGTGGAGGCAGTCCCATGTTTCCCTCTGCTGTCGTCTCTGCATTTGCCGATCGCGTCGGTATGTATCGTCTGCGTTTTCGGGGGTGGTGTGCGATCGCGTCCCTATCGTCTTCATCTGGCCGGTCCTCATCGTCCGGGGGTGGTGTGCGATCGCGTCCCTATCGTCTTCATCCGCCCAGTCTTCATGTTCCGGGGGTGGTGTGCGATCGCGTCCCTATCGTCTTCATCCGCCCAGTCTTCATCTTCCGGGTGTGATATGATGTGCATTTGGCGATCGGCGTCACTATCGTCTTCGTCCACCGGGGTGAAGTAGACCGGTGTGCAATTCACGTCGCTACCTTTCCCTCACTACAAACGCGTGTATTCTTCCTTGTAGACATAAGGACTTGCTATATCCCAGTGATATTTTGAAAAAACCAAGCGACAGAAGTTCCGGAAAAGACTCACCCCGAAACCAAGCGACAGAAGTTCCGAAAATTGCATTGAGGATGATACAAATTAAACTCTAACCCCAACTAAAAATTAGCAGTTTATCTGGCAGTTAAGGCAGGTTTGTGTCGTAGTATAGACTCGTAGTACTCGAACACTAAATAATAATAATACAACATCGTGGTAAAATTATTCTGGTACAATCCCTTGCTGACTCCTGTTACAATACTTGTACACCCAAACAAGAAAAGAAAAGGGAGCTTTTTTTTTTATATGAAAAAGAAGACGCAACGCCGGATCAAACGGCGCGACCATGCATGCAGAGCAGTGACGCCAGTAACATCAGCCGATCGATCAGCACCAAACGATACCTGGGCAACTCACCGTCACCGACGACGCTAAGGGCTTAGCCCTTCATGACGACGGAGAATCCACCGAGAGCGATGATGGCAACGAGAGGCACGACTGAGGCGTAGACGACGCCCGCTCTGAACGCCCGACTGCGGACTCGGCCTTGCTGGCCGGAGCTGGCCAGCCAACAGGCCGTGCCGACTTCGGTCAGGCCGGCAGCGAAAATTCCGGCGAGGGTGGCGTAGTAAGCGGACTTGTGCTGCTCGAAGACAACTCCGTGCGGCGATTTGTAGAAGGCGGTGCCTGCATCCATGACCAGCGTGGCCAAGCCCAATGCCCACAGCCACCGCTGGAGCTTCTTGGAGTGGTTGCTGCCTGCAGGACCGCCCGCAGCTTCGCTCGGGCTTATTCCGATTGAAACGGCAACATCATCGCCGTTGGGTTGGAGCTGCAGCGTGCTCGACATGGCGGCGCTTGCTGCGTGTGGTGGTGGGTTGACCTGCCTTGGAGGAGTTTCGGGATGGCGTTGGGTATTTATAGGCAAGGCGGGGAGGTTGAGAGAGGCAGTGGTTTACCCTGTGGCGGATGTCAGCGGTGCCCGGGTCGTCGTCTCGTTGAGAGGCAGTGGTTTTCCTTCTGACATAACCTTTACTTAGATATCATTATCAGGGAGCGTACCTAGTTAATATCTAAGTAAAGAAAACACTCCCTGATACCTGGTTAGAATGGCCAACCTTCAACTTTTCCTATCGAGGAGTATCCCTTTTCGAGCCTACCCGCGTCAAGTCCTAATAAAATAAAAAAAAAAAAAAAAACAACAACAACAAAAAATGAACATACCTATGGAAAATCTTAGCCAAACAGTTGAGATACGGTCATTTCACAAAGAAAAATAAAAAAGTTTATTTGAGTATGAAATTTAAATATGTGCATTTAAGATATCAAGCTACATAGTTTTAGTTTTATTGTTGAGTGAAGTTCAACTTTTGAATTCTAAATTAAATTTAAGCATTGTACCTAGCTAATATTAAACCTGCATCTAAGGACGTGTTTGCTTGTCTTGACTCATCTTATTTCAACTTATTATCTATCACAGAGTACTATTAAATTAGCTAAAAAAATCAGTCGAACACCTTCTAAATTTCTAAAGCTACCCAGGCCTAAACTTCACTAAGCCCTGTCACTATGGGCCATGAAAAGTAGCCCAACAATTTTTTTATAAGACGCTCAAAGTCTACTTCAGCTCTGTTTGTATACCACTTTTTTTAGATTATACGCTACAACATAGACTCCTACACACACGCACACACATTCACTCCCTATAAACACTATAAACACACGTACGTAAACACTACCCCTATGAACACCAACCTTTTTTTTTTTGAACCGCATTCAACCAATTTTTTTTTTTTTTTGAAAAATAGTTGGAGAGTAGAAATGGTGGGTGGCGGTTGCACGTTGATTTGCATGACATGAGTTCAACAAAATGAATTTTGTTTTGAAGACTTCTCGTCATGGCGATGGCATGGTCAATAGCGTGACAAGAGTTTTTTTTTTATATATGTATGATAGAAATGCTATCATAGCGTAGCAGGGGTAATCTACTGGCCAAAAGATAAACCACTAGTATGGTACTTCTATCATTGACATGAATCTCATTCTCCATAGGAGAGTTGAGTTCAATGCCATGCTTCTTGTTGACCGAGGACCAGAGATTCCATTCCTAACCGCCATGCTTTGGCCCACCTACCAATAGACACACGTCATAATCACAGCGAGGTGCCTGTTGTGAAATCTCATGTATCGTGGTGCTCATAGCTAGCTAGGGGTGGGGTTTTTATATGTGTGTTCGTATGGATGAGTATGCGTATATATGTTGAGTGTGTGCGTGTGTACTTGTGTAATTTGACTGCCTAGCAAGAAACGACCTCTAATGCTCCCTCCATCTGAATTCCAAAGTAATTTGCCAAAGTTCTAACATTACCTATAAAGAGTTTTGCGTCTTTGAAATCATATTAAATTTCTACGAGATTTATGTGAAATTCGTGTCCATGTCTCAAAGGAAGATTCAATTTCAGTTGTAAATCTCATTGTTCCTCGACGCCAAGAAAACCTACGAGTGTGGGTGCAAGCAACTCATAACATAATCCAGAGATATATTTCATGTATATAATCGTGTAGGTATGTCCATGTGGTAGAAAGTGCAAGGAGGAAAAATGTTGTTATAGAAAGTGAAAGCTACAGTGTAGGTTGGTCTTTGTTCCACTACACACCGAACCATTTGACCAGCATTAGCTATTTAGCTCCAGATGCTGAGCTGTTGATGATTGTGAATTGTCACCATTAGTTCCTTTGCGATGGATGATGGATTTTGTATGACTCATTCATATATTTGTAATTGGGCCAGGGTAGTGCTGTAGAGAAGCAAAGAGTCCAATTCATTTCAATTCAAGAAAGGAAAAAAAGAAGAAGCAAGGAGCCATCCTAGGCCTGGCCCAATCCTTATCCAATGGTTGATTGTGACTAGTGGGCCAGGCCCACGATTCCACCGAATCGCAACCCACTACACCACGACGGCTCCTCTTTTCTTCCCTTCCCTTCCCTTCTCTGTCTTCTCTCCGTGGCTCCCCTACCCAAGTCTTCCCCAAAAGCCGAAACGAGGTGAAGATGTCGACGAGGTGCTTCCACGGCGATCGTCCCACCCTCACGAGCCTCCGCCTCCGCCGCATCGTCTCCTTCCTCCGCCGTCACCGCCTCTACGACACCGCTCATGCGTACGCTCCCACCCTCCTCTGTCTCCTCCACCCTCTCATTGTTTTTCCTTCGTTTCTGATGGATGACGACGGGCACGTCCAACGATTTTTCAGCCTGGAGAAGGAGACGGGCGCTTTCTTCGACGCCGCGCACTTCCGCCGCCTCATTCGCCACCTCCGCTGGGCCGACGCATCCTCGTACGTGCTCGGCTTCATCTCTGTCGCCGGCGACTGCAGCCGCGAGGCCGACATGCTGGTCGTCCGCATCGTCGTCCTGCGCGTCATGCACGACCTGGCCAAGGGCCGTACCCACGACGTCGACGACCTCTTCCAGCGCCTCTACGCCTCCCTCCAATCCCACCCCGACGGCCACCACCTCCGCAGGATCCTACTCTCTATGCGCTCCGACCGAGCCAGGTGCATGACTGTATCTTTTCCCCCTTTTGTATGGTGGGGGCTATCTGCACTCCCCAATTTGCTTTAGTACTAGTAGTTAGTTACCTGCAACAACTATTTCAAAGAGAGAGAGAGAGAGAGAGAGAGGTTGATCTTTGAGCAATGCAATGTGTGTGATTACATATCAAATATTGATTGATTGAGTGATTTCCATACTTGCAGGGCATACAGGCTCTATGGTTACTTGAGGCCGATGGCAGTAGATGTCATTTTGAACCTGGCTGCCAAGTGTCCTGAGCTAAAATCCAAGGCACAGTTACCGTGCTGCACTTCTGATCCGGCCTACATCTTGTCACTTGGTCCTAGGTATACATCTTCATTTTCATATACATGAAGCAGCTTCAAAGTCACTATTTTGATTCTCACATGCGATGCTCACCCTCCATCAATCTCAATTTCCTTTCTGATGATATCACCTCAAGTGCCAACTGTGTAACATGTTACAGGCTGCGCGGATGCAATGGTTCTCGGAACAACAAAGCTGGCCGTCTCCCAGCACATGTCCTTGCCCGTTCCTTCATGCAGAAGAGGTATTTAGTCCACACAGGGATTAATTCTTCTCTGATGTTCTTTCTCTTAGTACTCACACTGAAGCTCCTTGCTTTTTCAGGCCTCTGGTCAGTCACGAGATAAAGCATTCAGGTGTGTGCGTGTGTGATGTTAAATTCAGCAGTTGTAGCATATATCCTTAACATAATACAGTAGTCCTACTATTATATGATTCACTAGAAGCTTGCTACAGACTGATTACATGATAGTGTGACAAGTAATTCAGTTACATATTCAGCTTTGTGGTTTTGTGCATATGGCATTTGCAATTTGTTTTCTAGTACAATGATATATGACTTTTATGTTAGATCAATTTACTAACCATTCAAAGCCAAGATTAAGTTTTACATTCAACCTGACAAAATACAAAACTGTTTTCAATTTATTTTCTATAGGTAGGCGTATTTTCACATTTCTTAGAAGTCGAAGAACATGGCTGAGCTGAGCTACTGCCCTGATTGATTCCTACAATTTCTCATGCTTAATAAATTCAGGCAATGTGTTGCCTTTTTATTTGTTCCTTTGCTCATATAGTTTGAACGATGAATTAAATCTTAATAGTGACAGTAACTTGGTTCATGATGTCACTGTCACTGTGTGTAACGATTGACTTCATGTGCTTTTGGCTGATACTTCACATGATGCAAACCCTTTGATGCTCAATCAAGGAGATACTGGTTAGAGCATACAAGATAGATGTGTTCTTTTTATTCTTCCTCAACTGTTTTTTTTTCTCAATGAAAGCTTTAGTGATTCTCATGATTGACTCTATCAATGTTTACTCACTTCTCACTGCTCTTATGTGGTGTAGTTTTTGTTTAGGTCGTGTGGTCCATACTAGAGCCTTCTATGGGCATTACCATTGTCTCCTTCATGCTACGTTTTCTCATTATTCATGGATTCTGGATTTTGATGCATATGAATCTCAGCCTTTGCTTCCCTTTATTTTTGTCACATCATACACAGTATTTCTTCTACTTTAGAAATGTCATCTTTGGTTTGTAACTGTAACACTATGCCCTTGAAGGTGTTCCAAGTGCTCCAGCTTCGAGGGCTGTGCCGCCTACATCACCAAGACCGGCTAAAATTCTTTCGATCTCACCTGCTACTAACACAGGTAAAATATTTCAATATTCATTGTTTACCCACATGAAAGTTTTATGTTTTTTTTTTTGCCCCTAAAATAGCTCAATGTCTGATACAACTTGCATAAAGGGCACTCTTGTGCCTTGTATCTATTGTTAGTCATTTGATACGCTGACCCAATAGTCATTGATGCGCTGTTTGCAATTTATGCATTTAAGAGTTGTCTTTAATAGGTAAGGAGCATGCAAGACCCTATGATGCTCAATTTTCCAAAAGTTTTGAGCAAGCTTCTGATTCAAAAAAGTGCTCAAAGAGGTTACAGACAACCGGAGAGTTTGCTGAAGTAAGCCCTTTGTGATGCTGAGCTCACATACTTCTATTATTTAGAAAACCTTGCATAGCAAATGGATAAGGTTGCAAGTTGCATTCTTCTGCTTTTTGTGGTTTACACTTTCTGGACATGCCAGTGGGCATCTTGCCTTTTCCGTAATTGGTTTGTGCGTTTGTGGTACAATCATACAAGATTTCATTTCTGGACTTACCAGTAGGCATCATTATTTGTAATCAGAAATTTGTATACTAATAGGATATGAATTAATGGTTTCTGGCTTCGTACAGGAACTACAGTCAGATACTCTGGTCCACTGTTCACTGGAAACCAGAAGACCCTTTATGTTGCCATCACAGGTACTGTGGATGGATTTGGTACAGTAACCTCCAATTCTCTGTGGCTTTCATAAATCACAGAAAAAGTTCGCTAGTGAAATTTTACATTTGTAGCAATCCACAATAAGCTATCGCGTTGCAACTGATTAATAATCATTAACATATATATGATCTCCTTTGATACCTCTGTTTCCATTTTGTTTGCTGCTATGCCTTTTTTTTTTTCTCTATTCTGTGCATATAATTGTCTAAGTTAGTGGTATATTTCCTTAGGATCCAAGCAGTTGGCTCTAAGATGGTTTCTTGAGTAATATAGCTCTACAATAATATATATTAATATGACTCATCTAGTAGCTAAAACCTATATCTGCACCCACTTGTTTCCTTTTTTTTTTATGAATTTGTATGTCCTTGTTAAATTTGAACAGAAACTCAATTGGCTTAGTGTATGAACCGAATTTTTCTTAATTGTTGGTGCATTGCAGTATGAAACTATGTGCATAAATATAGAGGCTTCAGATTCCCTTGTAAAATTTATACATGCCTTCCAGAAGAGTTGATAATTTGGTGTCTAATTCAGTTCCTATTGTCATCCATTTATATGGAATACAGACAGTAAAGGTTACTTGACCTTGGAGTGTAATTGGATACAGAAGCTATACTTTTTTCATACTTGACCTCAGATCCCATTTTGCTTGTTGCTCTGCATTCGTGTAGCTGATCATTGCATCTGTATGGCGTGTGATGTTGCTGAGAGACTTACTAGAGGATATATATGATGCCTGCGAGGCTGACGGTTTTCAACGATTTGTTCCTTTTTGCAGTCTGGAGGTGCATCGGCGTGAGTTTTTTTTGGCTGACAGATTGAAGGGGAGGGCTGTGTCGTCGGTTCTACAGAGAAACAACAATATATCATGTGCCGATGGCCTAGTCGACAATGAATCATGTATTCGAGTCCCTGTTTTAACGGCTTGAACGCACAGGACCTGGGAGTGGAGAGACTTTTTTTTTTATTTAATCCTAGCTACATGTGTTTGCATGAACATCCGAAACTGGCTACCTTGTTGATTATTTATAAAAGAGTTAAAATATATAATGATATATGGCTGGACAAACTCGCCTTTGCCTCTGCGCCAGGTATCTTTTGCTTTCACCTCCGCTTCTCTTGTCAGCCAAGCAGAGTAAGCCTCCTTTGGTTTACAACAAGATTGCGGACGAGAAGGTCAGCCGAGCTTTTTTTTTTTTTTTTTCGCGATCGGCCATTCACCCGTTTTTTCATTAAGAGGAGGAAAACCAAAACCAAATACAAACTACGCCGGGATGCCGAGCAGACATCGGGCTGCGAAAAAGAGAAACCAAACTAAACAAAACACAACACAAAGCAACAAACCTAACTACTGGATGCCACCCGTAAGCCTATTACAAGATAACCGGATGTCGCGACTAGACTGCAAGCACTCACAGGCTTAACCGGCGGCACCGAGCTGAGATACAGATATATCCTATAACCTGTCTAGGCCCTACTGCTTGCCCTGGTTTGGTGTGGTCCGGTGGTACTGATGCTGAATTGCTGATGAAAAAATTTCATTTCGTGCAGTATACAGCCTGATCTATTTATCGATCAGGTTGTGTGGGTGTGGAAGTGGAACTGAAAGCACTCGCTCATTAGGATTCGATTTGATGACCAGTCTGGCAACTTGATGCTGCACTGGAGTCTGAAGATTAGGTCTGTTTGTCTTATCCATAATGCCTGTAGCGAATGTCTGAGTGGTACGAAAATGAAGTCATCAAAGCAAGCCAAATTCCAGACCATACATAAGCAGCAGCAGAAGCTGGCGCACGGGACATGTTAAGCCTCTTCACACAGCACAGGCACAGCAAGCAACATCATGTTTCCATCACTTAGTTTTACTGGAAGCAAGCGAAACGCATGGTAGGTAGCACCGGCCGGTGACATGCATATCATATCACATGGTATGTGCTGTAAGAGAACGCAGCAGGCGTGTGTTAGCAACATGGTCGAGTTTTTGCAGCGCTATGTAGCAGTATACGCTGATAGACCTGATCAGCAGGAGCGCGTTTGCAACAGCATGAGTTTAGCAAAGCTATGACTTCACTACGGAGCCGCAGCATCTTCTTCTGCATCCGGTGGTGGGGGAGGCGGCGGCGGAGGAACTATTGCCCTTCTTCTGGAGCCGGCAATGACCTCCGCTGCCAGAATCTGCTCCAGTCGTTGTGTTACGTAGATGGTTACCGCCGGGCATTTCCCCTGCTTCCCATGCCCAAGCCCCAGGAGGTGCTGCTCGAGCTTCGTCAAATTCAGTCCACGGTATTCCTTGTGGCAGAGCAAGCAGCGCACAGTATCATCCTTCTTTTCCCCGAATTGCCACAGCCTGCTAAAAGTCTCCCTGAGCTGGGGACTGCATTTATCAGATAAATTTGATCAGCACAATCAACTCCTTTAGATCGGCTATGGTTGTGATTAATAGTTAAGCCTTACCGGTAACCGGGAAAGTAGACTTTCATGTAGTCATTTACACACTGGCGCGTCTCTTCGCTGCTCACAAAAGCTTTACTTCCTCTGCAACATATCAAGCAGAGCGCAAGTGATTCAGTTAACAACTTTGGCTTGGCACAGATAATCAATTATTTAGCATGGGATTATTGAGATAGATAGGCATGCTCACCTCAAAGGTGATCCGGTCCCCTTACCCTTAATTTTCTTCAAGATGCCAAGTATACTGTCTGCAAAGGAACTACCTGTGCTCACGTTATCAGGATAAACAGCTGCAATATACTCTTCGTAGTACACTTCTGCAGCCCAGATAGACCCATCCCTCAGCATGTCAACATAGTTCTGTCCCCTCAGCCACAGTACGAGCTCTGGGTGGGCCTTGTAGAGATCTCCCTCGGGTGCACCTGCTTGGACAGCACCATTATCAGCTTCACCTTCACTTACCATGTGCTTTAGAAGCCGCAGTGCATTATCCCACTGTTCTTCACGCAGAAAAAAACTCAGATCACCAATATTTATTTGATTCTCCTGATCTCGCTCCACTAAGATCCTACAATATTTGGAAATATTATCACATGCATCATACAATACTTGACCCAATCATAGCATCATTGTCCAATTTTAGCATGATAAACTTACATCTTAAATGGAACCATGACAAATCCATCTTCACGATCAGAGCCCCTTATAGCATGATGGAAGTTCACATTATCAATTTCAGTAAAAGCATCCTCCACTGGCGCCCTACAAAGTACATCAGTACAACATTTATCAGGTAGCAGTCTTCAAAACAACAATGTCCAAAGAAGTAATAACATGTATGACTTATACACATACTGAACTTACATGATATTGGGCACAGTTGCCTCATTCTCAGTAATTTCAGCATTAACTTCCAAAGGACTGGGTACAGTGAATAGATTCTGAGCTGAGTCGCTATAAAATATACAAAGTTGGCAGCAGAAAAAAAAACATTAATCATGAATCAGGCCAAAACAAAACTATTAATCCACTGGTGAAACAAAGGCGGAAGAACTTAAATTGAATAGTACTGGAACTAGAGCAAGTGACATCCTAACAATATTTAGATCCAAAAATGTGATAATAAGCATGCAACTTGCAAACATTGTGGATCTTATGCGCTGTAGAAATCAGAGAAAACTTACGTGCTATATATATCCAAAAGATTATCATCACTCACTTCAGCATTAATAGCAGCATCTTCTGCCAAGGCTCTACAAAGTATAAAGTTTAAATCAAGAACAAAACTAACCATGAGTAAGTTGGAAATGAAATCCTTCCATCTCTATCCGAAAAGGAAATGTATAAAACCCCGAACTAAAAAGAGTCCCATTTGGAAGTTATGTCACATATTGGTACACACTTCATGTAAAACAATTTACTGAGGAGTTTGTAATGGATTTGGTTCTTCATGATCCAATCCACATTGCCGTCATACAAGTCCTAGTCTTAAACGATGGGCTAAGTCCACTCATTTCGATTGGATCGAAGAACCAAATCCATTACAAGATATTGCAGCTACATGCATGCAACATGCTAGTGTCATGCATGCAAACAGACGGGATCAGCAACAAAGAAACATGTCGAAGAACCAAATCCATTACAAGATATTGCAGCTACATGCATGCAACATGCTAGTGAAAAACAGGTTTGAGTGCTCACTCTACAGGTGTAGTATCGGCCTGATATATGGCAGTTGACTCTCCAGTTACTTGTCCCAACAATTGCTCAATCGTGGGAGGGTGATCTTCTGATAGCAGACTGTATATACATTCATTATTAGTTGAATTGATTATTCTCAAATTTGAATACAAACAAATATAATTGGAGCAATTTGAAATAGATTATTTATTTTCTGGCACATACCTAGCTAATAACTGTTGGTCATCAAACTCCCCTTGATATGCTTCATTATTTCTATGAATAATGTGAGCGTCCCTGCCTCCAGCGCCTCCACCTCCTCCTGTGTTTGCGCCGCCTCCCGAAGACGTTCGGCTGCTTGCAAAATAGCAAAAATTTATCAGGGGTCAGAAAGCAGCAATGTTTGAATATAGCATCTCATTCAGACAGTTTGCTAAGTGCTACTAATGCTAATCAGAATTCCGAATGCTTCCATCTGAGATGATACTACGACATCAGAGATGCTATTGCTATCAGCGGTAGGATTATTACCCGCTGCTAACCTAGGATCGTAGCATGATTACTACCCAAACAAAATGATGCAAAAGGTCGTGGGTTCTAAACAGAGGCACGTCAGTAGCATGGTGCTTTTGGCTTTTGCACACTGAACTGAATTGAGAGGATATTCAAAAGATTGTGAAAACACAACCAACGCCAATAAGACCAACATAGCACAGCACAAACAAACACAGGGTGATAGGATTGTTCAAGCCTTTGTGTGATCATATAATGTTACTAAGTTAGGAAAATATTGTACTGTTTGTTCACAAGATAAAGAGCACCAAACAAATGGAACCACAGCTTGCAGTAGTGTTCGTCATCAGATCATTCAGGCGTGCAGGTGTTTATCAGATCTGTAGGTTTTTATTTGATAGTATAAGTTTCATTCAGACATGCAGGTGTTCATCAGATCATTCAGACAAAGCAATATAAGCTTAACAAATCATCATGTCTATTTTAATAACCGATATTGCAAGATCTACTCTCCCATGAACCCAGCTCTCCATCATAAATTCACCGCACATGTTTCTGTATTTCAAATTCTCACAAGACCAACACCCATGAAAGGAATCACATCATACTTCAGCCTAGAACTATCATGAAGAACATTCTGACTGGAATTCATGCGAAAATGCTGCACTTACTATTAATTGATTCAAGCCACATGCATCACACATGTAGGATGCAGCCACTGTAATTGAACTATGTTTGTATAAATTCATCGATTATCCAACCTCGGGCACTATCAGCAATACATTTGCATTCAAACAGTGGAACCATGAATTCAGAAAGGACAGTGAGTAACGAATGAATCGGAGGAGCATGCAGTAATCAGAGTAAAGAAGTCCAGATCGATGCATCACCGACCTTGAGGAGAAGGTGGCGGGGGAGGCGACTGCTTCCAGGCGTTGATGATGGGGCGGGAGTTCTGGAGGATCTCGCGGTCGTCGCGCACCGGGCAGTGCTCGCAGGAGACGACCCCCTTGGTGCGCACGTCCAGGCCGAAGAGCTTAGAGTCCTGGAGGAAGTAGACGACGCCGTGGTCGTCGGGGTCGACGAGGGCGACGTGGGGCACCTCCTCGCGCTTCAGCCCGGCGGCGTCGTAGGACTCCTGCGCCCAGACCTCGGCGAAGTGAACCTCGTACTCGAACCTCCACCAGGGCTCCTCCCCCTCCACCTCCGGCTCGACAAGCGTGTGCATCCTGACGCTGGGGTTCACCGGCGGCGGTGGGGGCGCCACGTCGTAGGGAGGCCGCGGATCTCGACGTAGCGGAGGTGGCCATCGCTGGGCACGACGCGGCGGCGCTCCTTGACGTACGCGCGGTTGATTCCGCAGAGATCCTCCTCCACCCACGTCTTGCAGTCGCCGGGCAGCGGGACGAAGCGCAGGCGCGAGGTTTCGGCGCAGGGGTCGCAGACGAAGATGCCGTAGGCGAGGGCGAGCCAGTAGAGGCGGCCGCCGTGCGCGACGACTCCGTTCTCGCCGCAGAGGTTGCGCATGCGCACCGGGGCCGTGCTGATGAGCGGCTTGAGGAACCAGCGGGTCTCCGCGGAGCGGTAGCAGAGCAGCTTGTCGCCGAGGATGGCCAAGTTGGGCGGCCGAGGGCAGAGCTGCACGACCAGGTAGTTGCCGGGGCCATAACCCGTGTCGTCGATGAGGCCGACGCTGCGGCGTGGCTGCGCCTCGACGTCGAGATCAGAGTAGGGGGACCGCGGGTAAGCGGATGGCCCTGCGGGTGCGGATGTTGCAGAGGTACATGATCTCCTCCTCGGCGGGCTCGTCGACGCCGTGGTCGGGGTTGGGTTTGGTGACGCGGAAGAGGAGGCGGCCCGAGTCGTCGGAGGCGGCGAGGATGTAGGCGGACGGCTGGTGGGCGAAGTCGCCACCTTCGGTGTCGAGGGCGACGATACGGCCGGGGTGCAGCACCAGGTAGGAGGGCAGCGGAGGGGCGTGGAGGTCGAGGTAGACGTTCGCGTGGCGGGCCATCGCACGGACGCGGTCGTCGTCATCGTCGTCGGCGAGGATGACCGCGGTGGAGACGAGGGCCACCCAGCGGTGCTGCGGCCGCTCCGGCTCCGCGTCCGCGTCCTGGCGGACAGGCGACGACGACGACGACCTCGCCGCTTCGGAAGTCGACATGGCTGGCGCGCGCGCGAGGCGATGCGGGGAATGGGGGAGGGGGGGAGGGTGGCGAGGCGGTTGGTTAGTTTGGGGTTGGATTTGAATTTGATCGGGCCGGTGTGCTGCTATCTGCTCCGCCGCGCTTGCTCTTGCACGGGCTCGCGGAGCCGAGGTGGAAAAGGTGGGGAGGGGGTGGTGAGTCGGTTAGTTGAGTTGATCTGATTTTGAATTGGTGATTTTCTGATCGGCGTGCCTGCAGGCAGCAAGAGGAAGGGGATGGGGATATAGACGGAGCCGCCGGGGCGCCGGGCGTGCGCTGCGTGTCCACGGCAGCTGGCGACGGGCCCACGGGGGCGTCAACTTGCTCTGCCGCTTGCATGTCCAACAGTGTCGTCGGCTCCATTGATCTGCAGAGTACTGCTAAACCAGCAACGGCCCAACAGTGTCGTCGTCGACTCTCGGCTGGATAAGTGTGACTCGCCGTGCAGGCCCATCACGATTCCTACCCTCGTCGAGGAACGCCACGAGCTCGTCAGCGCGAAGGTGGCCGCAAGCGCGCTCCACGCCGTCGTGCACGCGAGTGGCGAGCGCGGCGACGTTCCGTGCTTCTCCAGCGCGCAACACACGCCGGGTTGTCCCCGGCTAGGTCGTCAACGGAGTCGAGCGGTGTGCTGGGGTACGACGCATCGCCCCGGAGCGCCAGGTGGTGGGCAGTGCCCATGCTGGCGACGGCGAGGCCGAGTTCCGTTGAGGTGCCCTCGAGCGCGCCCTACGCCGCCTCCGCGCGGGGTCCCTGGTGGCGGTGCATGTTCTGCACGTCGGCGTCCAAGGAGCTGGGAGACCAGAACCGTGGGCCCCGCATTCTGACGCGACCAAGGAGCAGTTAAAACGCCGGTGGTGTTGTACCCATATGGATGGAGACGACCATAGGAGGCGGCGATCATAGCGGTGGCAACGTACCCTCGAAGCCACCCGCGGCAGCCAGACCCAGGCGAGCAGGGTCTCCTTGGACAACGGCGGCTACTGGGCCGATGTCCTCTCCAGCGTGCTGGCCCCGGAGAGGGGCCACCTCCCCATTGCCTACCAAGAGATCACGCGCCTCGTCTGACTCTATGTCGAGGCCGGCCACGTCTTCGTCAACTGCGCCGCGCGCCTCGGCCTCCAGCCCCACCGCGCCGCGCCGTCAATAGACCTCCGGGAGGCAGCCGTCTGCAGCCATCACCGCGGCTGAGGTCTTCCTCCGGTGGCGCTCCTCCGAGTCCCCGCGCCGGGAAGGGTGGCGGTCGGCGGCGCGGCAGCTCGTGAAAGACGCCAGGCGCAGCCTTGGCGAGGCCAAGGACGCGGCGAGGCTGATTCGCGACGCCGTGCTCTGCGAGTTCTTCGTCACCTGGATGATTCTGACACGCGCTTAAACTGAAGGCAAATTTTGCCAGTGGCGATGCCCCTGCTTCTTTTTTTTGCTTCTTATTACTCCAATTTCATTCGATTTTTGTGCGAGGCCCCTGCTGGTACAGATTGAAATTGACTGATCCCGTCCGCCTATGTCGAAGTGTGCCTTTAGTTGTCAGGGTCCCAGCAAAGGTTCAGTGAACAGGAAGACCGAACTGAAGACATGAATGAATACATGATCGATCCATCGTCAAATTATAGACAAAGCATTTCTTGAAAAACCAACAGGGACTGCGAGCTAGGAGTAGCTTTCTCTTTCCTTGAAGAGAACAGAGTTTGCATTGTTGTCCCGTAGATCCTGGGCAGATAATAAGATGTAAAAACGGGCATCAAGTTGGCAATCAATGTTTACCACATTTAGAAGTTCCTTAGTGCGAGAATCCGTACATAGCATAATACAGTATTTACACAAATAGCTGGAATAATGTTATTCAAATGCAACAAGATCAAAGAACACACATGAAGTGTACTGTACCTACCAGAGTGCAAATGCAACAAGACAAAAGAACACTTTTGGTTCTAGAATTGTCAGTCAAACAGAAGCACATCTACGGCA
Organism: Hyparrhenia diplandra; assembly: GCA_015847255.1. Taxonomy (NCBI): domain Eukaryota; kingdom Viridiplantae; phylum Streptophyta; class Magnoliopsida; order Poales; family Poaceae; genus Hyparrhenia; species Hyparrhenia diplandra. The sequence goes on along the minus strand of JADLZK010012426.1, from coordinate 175,661 downwards.
GGCAAAGGACAGGGACAGGGACAGGCGAGACTCGAAAGGACCAGCAAGATCCCTGGAAAAGACCTGGTGGGCGACGGGGACCAGGACAAAAAGATCGTTCCAAACCAACCGGTCAGGAAGCCCAGCACCCATATGCTCTGTTGAGTCCCAGAATTGGATGTTCGCTTTGCTGCCCCAACATCCGGACCGCCTCCCCATTCCGTGAACACTAGCTGCCCAACCTGTGTTGTCGTAGGGTACTAGGAATTGACTTATATCAAACGCACCAGCAGCTAGCAGATCGACTTCGATTTGGCGGTCCAAATAAAGCGAGAGAAAATTGCGGCAGCAGATTGATTTTTAACCACACACGCATGCTTACACAGGCTTTCAAGTACACTTGTTGGGTAGGGTACAATACAATAGTAGTACTGTTATAGTGTAATTAATAATCAATCTGCTGGATGACGTCACTACTACCATATACTCCCTCCGTCCAGTGAAAGAACGCACGTGTAGGACTGGACACGGTTACCAATGCAATGCGTAAAATTACCAAAATACCCCTAGAATCTGACACAACAGTTCAAGCTGGATACGATCTTATGCTGGAGTGTTCTGGAAAGGTGCCAGCGCTGTCCTGCCAAAACGAGTGGACGAGAAGCGTGTTGGGTTTTTTTTAAGAACTCTGGTGCATGACCTGGCAGGAGTCAGGCCTGAGTACACTAGGCCTGGTGAAGCACCGGTAGGCTACTTTAGCGTTTTTGTGAGCAAAATTTTGAAGTCCTGGATTGCGGTCTTTCCTTGGACGGAGAGAGTATATTGGTAAGTCGTTTCAGTCTAATAATATATGTCCGGGCCCATCTTGCCAATTCGTTTCTATTTTTGCCAATCAAATTCTGAATTCTTCACGCTGGTCATTGATCATGCTTCGTATCTGCAAGTGCAATACACCGGTCTCAAGGTGAATTACAAGTTATTCTAAAAAAGGTGAATTACAAGTTGTTTTGCCATTGGACATCTTCAGTCCAACTCCAACGTGTCAGAATGTATTCGCTAGCTAATACTCTTTACAAGTTGATGTTTGCATTTTATCCTATCAATATCACATCTATACTACTTTCTCCGTTCTAAATTACAAGTCGTTCTCATCTTTTTATAAATATATACAAGAATAGAGACTTCAATGTAGTCAAGTTTCCTCCACACAAATTCTAAGCTTATTTACTAATTACCATGTAATTATAATAAGCTTATAATTACTCCACCCATTCCATTGTAAGTCATTCTAAGAATTTTGGAGAATCAAAGATTCTCAAGTTTGACTAATTACCATCTAAAAGAGTTGCACCTCTGGCTGAACTCCTCACGTTCTGCAAGGTACGCCAATGCGTGCACTGCCATTGCTGTTACCCTGCTCCCAGTCCACCTGCGATCTCACCGGGAAGCCCTTCAGCCGGCGGCGTACACGTCGCGCTGCTCCTTGGGTCCCGCGTAGAGCGTTAGCCAGCCCTTTGACGCGCCGAGCCACACCTGGTGCTTGTTCTGTCCGGTCACGTCGACGAAGTTGCGCGTCACCGTGGTTAGTGGTCACGTTGAACTGGAGGCACTCTTAATTCCCTCGCGCCGCAGACGAACGCATGGTGGAAGTTGGGCACGTCGCCAGCCACCTCGATGTTGTTCCACGCGCCGGTGGTCCAGTTGGTGACGAGCATGTGAGCGCCGGGGCCGAGCTCCTCCTGCTGGAGACGAGGCGGGTGCGTGGTCACGCCCATGGCCCTGTGGAGTGGCCCTGTGGAGGCCGAGCTTCGCGCTGGGGAGCAGCGTGTCGTCGGTCGTGTGGTCGAAGCTCTGCACATCGTGCGTTCGGCGGAGGAGATGGAGCTGGAGTTGGAGTTGCAGGAGGACGAGGTTACCGCTGTTGAGGAGCTCGGCGACAGTGTGGTGGTGCTCGTGTTGGCACTTGGCAGCGGCCGGGGTGCTGTGCGCGCTGCGCGGACCACATCACTGGTGGCTTGGTTCACGACAGCAAGGTCGCGGTCGCCGGAGACTGTGAGATCTGGTGAGCCAGCGTTGGCGTCCGTGATTGGACTCGCGCTATTGGCGTTGGCGGTCACCCAGACCGGCGGACTGCGGTGAACCATATCCCGAGGTCGGGCGAGTCAGCGGCGCTGATCGGGGAGCCTTGAAGAAGCCGAGCATGAATTTGCTGTTGTTGAAGACGACATGAGCGTGTCGTCTCCGGCGAGCACCTGGCCGGATGAGATGGTTTTCCGTCGTCGCGGCCGAGCGATACGCGCCCGTGCGAAGAGGGCGAGGAGTCCAACGAGGGTGAGGATGGGCAGAGCGACATTGCTGAAACGGGAGGCAGCTGCGCCTGCGCCACCGAGCTGCTGGAGTTTGACATGTGGACGTGGGCAGCCCCGGCCGTGCCAACGCCGCGGCGGAGACGGAAGCAGGACGGACCAAGTAACAGTAGCCCGGACAGCTCCAGCCGTGCCACGGCGGGCTGGCGGGCGTGGAACTGGACCAGAAATCCAGTCAGGCAGAACAGTCCATTCAGACAAATTTCATCCGAATTCCTGCTTCCACCTTCTGTTCATCCTTCACCATCTTCTGTATTTGTGGAACGCTAAGCATGCATATATGCTCATTGACACGTGAGTTTCGTCGCAAAAGGAGTCTAATCTTTAAACGCGTCCGCAAGAACATATTGAATAGGAATGGACTGCGAGATCCATGCATGTCTCTGTAGTATTCTCTGGTCCGACTTTTGCTCCATGATCCTTTTACTACTTGGTCGATGCAATGCACACCCCATGCCCATGCAGCAAGTTGGTGAATCCAGCAACCAGCACCGCATGCATGCTAGGAATAACGTCACATTGGACCGGCACGGGCGCACGGCTAGCAAATGCACACACCAAACAGATCGTGCCTCTTCCACACTCCGAGCATAGGCGGCGCACTGAAACCACCAACGGAAGGCGCGAGTGGATCGGATCACGGTATTTTTTAAAAAAAATGTCGTGCATGTGACCGATCAACCGCAGGGACCGTCGGCACGGCGGGCAGCGGTGGAAGGGTAGCCGCGGGCACGGTGGGCACGACCGGAGGCTTCGGCATTGTAGGAATGGCGGGCACGATGGCGGCAGGAGCAGCGACCGGGGATGTCGTCGTGTCAGCGAGATGCCGCGCGGCGTGGCACGAGCTGTGGCGCCGTGCCACCGATCCCCGCGGTGCCTGCGGTGGGCGCCGTGCCACGGATCCCCGCGGTGCCCAACACAGCCGCCGCGCTGCCCCCTATGACTATATGCCGGCTGTACCCGCCGTGCCAAAGGTGACGCTGCCGCCGTTCCCCGCCGGCGTCGTCCCCAAGGTCGGCGCCTTGCCGCCGATGCCCTCAGTCCCGGCGGTCGCGCGTGCCCAAGCCGTTCGTACGTGGCGCCCGTCTCCTTCGGCATAAATGCATAATCAGTGTAGATCTTTCCATCTGGGTAGTCGAGTTGATCACGCTCGATCAATTCATGCGTTCGCTGGAATGCATGCATGCTTGCTGCTTGTCCATGTATGTATGTGATTCTGTATATTTCTATTTCTATATATTGTATTAAGTTTTGTCGGTTCATTTCGGTCATTTTTTCCCCTTTTGGTTGGCGGTCACTGCAGTGATTACAAGTGTATACGTATGTACAGTATGTTTCTATCATGTAGTAATTGAGTTTAATTTTGGTACTTTGTTCGTTGCAGAATTGCAGTATTTGTATCCTCCTAGCACATTTATGAACAGAATTTTTAGCAGTATGAAAACCAAAAGATTGTTGTTGTCTATGTGATTCATATGGATTTTCTCACACTCTGCGTTTTAACGTCAGGAGTTTAGGAGACTTGAATCGAAACTCATTTGGAACACCATCATTATATTTCTATCTTAGATTTCGGTAGAGAAAGCTATATATAAACTAAATAAGAAGCTACATATGCTGCCCAAATAAGCACAGTGCACTGGAAAGTAGAAAGGACGTATGAAATAAGCATCGAGTAGAAAAAAAATTGATTAATTTTATTTTGTACTGCATGTGGATGTGGGGTACTCTGGTCAAGGAACCAACAGAGATCATATGTTTTGTCACAGTTTTATTAAAACAAACATAGACATTTGTTCTTTCCCTCAAAAAAAAAAAATAGACATTTGTTCTCACATTCACACAGTTTCCTTTTACTGGAACTCATCACTTGGATGTCTTTTGTATATTGCATCAAACTGTGCCGAACTAAAGTCAAGGACTCGAAGGTTCCGGGTCTCCGGGAGATAAAAGGGAAGAGGTACTAGTCTACTACAGTGTAAGCAAGATAAGAAGGAGTATGCAGGAAGAATCAGAGTTTTGGAAGGAACAGACGACTGATTAGGAGTATCGAGTTCTGTTGTTCTCTCGTCTCTACGTAGTGGCAAATCACGCACTCACATTCCTGGGCCAATTCCACTCTCGGCCCAAATCGCGGATCTTTCACCCCGACGAGCTGAGGCCCATGGACGAGTGAGCTTTGGAGGCCATCTTCAGACTCCGCGCCAGAGAGAGCCGCTGACACAAAATATTCAAGGATGTAACAAACACAGACATGATCAAGGTTCTGTGTAACTTGAATTTAAAAGAAACCGATCGATCACTAATTTCTATAGTATTTGAAATCGCACTCAGAATGGGAAAAGCAAAGAAGATGCATGAACTAGTAAGAGAAGAAGATCACAGTGCTGGCCGGCGATCGTTTGGCTCATCGGTACCGTGTACCAGCAGCCAGCGTGCATCTATCTTCGTCGCCCAAAGAAAGTTCGTTGCATGCACATCCACACGATCCACCTCGTGCTCTATGCTCGGCGACAGACTTCCACATGATCGGTGGCGGCGTGTTCTTGGAAGGCCGGAATCCCGGACGGTACCAGTGCCGGCCGTGCGTGTGCCGTTCGGTCTGATCAGGGGAGCTATGGTAAGGGCGGAGGTGATCTAGGAGCCAAGCCGCAGTGAAGCGCGTCGCCATCGCATGCCCGCATCGCTGGTTGCGTGAACGACCCGGATCCGGCAGCCATCCAGGTGCGCACCGGCGGCGGCAGCAGCTCCCACTATTGGACCCCGTCGCGCAGCTCACGACGTCGCTGCGGCGACCGCCTTGTCTTGTCCATGTCCATGCCGATGCCGCGGATTTTGCCGAATGGCCCAGTCACTGGTGTCTGGTGCCGTTCCAAACGATCGAGGACGCTGGAGATGGACGGTGGCGCGGCAAGATGCGCCTCCGCGAGGTAGGACGCGAGCGCAAGCGCGAGGACCGAGGGCAGCCAGGCGAGATGAGGAGGCGCGCGCGCGCTCGCGCTCGCACTCGGTGGCGGAGCAGTAGCGCGCACGCGCTCCGTGGCTGCAGGTCGCCCGCGCGCTCGCTTCGTCGCTCATGTTCGCCGGCACGAGGGGTAGGATCGGCTACAGTTCGCCGGCGCTCACTGCCTCGCTCATGTTCGCCGTGCGGCTGGATCCGACTTCGTCGTCCGGCACGGGAGGCGCGAACTGCACGTACGTACCGGGCCTTGCTCCTCGGTGGCGGCCACCTCGTTGACTAGCTCCGGCACGACGCAAGCAGGAGGATCCCGGGTCGAGGAGCCCAGCCTCGCATGTGAGCGCGGGGTGCAGCCGGCGGCGGCGGCAGTGGGGCCACGTCGAGCAGAGGCAGAGCCGCGGTCGAGAGGGAGAGCAGTAGGGTGGCGCCACGCTATCTCGACAAGCTCCTGCGGGAGCACGAGTCCGGCGTTGGGCCCGGGCGTATCTCGGTGTATTCCTTAAAAAGATCCAAATGTTTATTCAGACAATTAGAATTGGGTTATCTCAGACACATCTTATCTGACAATAGTTGCGTGGATCTAAGAAAAAAATTGAATTAATCATAGCTTAGCCACAACCTCAGCTCAAAGGATTCTTGGACTCGCAGGCTATTATATGAAGTTCATCAAGAACTACGATACCATTGCTTGACCACTTACCAAACTTCTTAAGAAAGATTCATTCCACTAGACCCTGCTGGCCACGATTGCCTTTGAACATCTAAAGAGAACTCTATCCTCAGCACCAGTTTGTCAGTTACCGGATTTCAACAAACCATTCGTCGTGGAGTATGATGCTTCTGGAATAAGAATAGACGCTGTCCTGCATCAGGAAAATGGACCAACTGCATTCTTTAGTAAGATGATAGCCCAATGTCACAACAAGTTGGCCACCTACGAGAGAGCTCATTGGATTGGTCACCGCAGTCAAAACACTGGAGGCCTTTCCTATGGGGACGTTCATTCCTTATCGAGGTCCGATCATTACATCTTAAAAATATATTCTAGACCAACGTCTGTCAACCATTCTACAACATCAATGGGTCAACAAGTTATTGGGATATGATTTCACAGTTGAATACAAGCCAAGAAAGAGCAACGTGGTGGCCGATGCTCTATCTCGCCAACACGCCTCCGATCCCTTATTGATGGCAATCTCGGAAATTTAATTCCATCTATTTGATCAACTTAGGGATGAAATACTTAACAACGATGAAGCTCTACAACTCATTGACTCAATCATCAATGATAAAGTTTCAGTGTGGCGAGTGCATGATGGCTTGATATTATCAGCATGGCTTCCCAATCATCAATTCACCTTCCTTCTATCCTCCATAGCAAACATGACTCAACACATGAGGGTTTGGAGGAAACACTACATTGGTTCCGTCACCTTCTTCTTCATGAAGAATGATAAGAGGATTATCTAGGAATTTGTGAATAAATGCTTAGTCTCGCAACAAAACGGAACACTTACATCCAGCAGGCCTCCTTGAGCCACTACCTATACCAAAACAAATTTGGGAGGATATCTCTATGGATTTCATCAAGGCATTGCCAAAGGTGGGAACTAAATCAGTGATACTAATAGTGGTCGACCGTCTATCTATGTATGCCCACTTCATTCTGCTATCACACCCTTACTCAGCAACCTCTATGGCTCAAAGCTTCTTCTCATAAATTGTGAGACTACATAGACTTCCTCGATCTATTGTTAGTGGTAGGGATGTTGTGTTCACTAGCCAATTCTGGAAGAGCTATTCAGATTATCGGATGTCAACCTGCGGAATAAATCGACTTACCACCCTCGAGGCGAACGACCAATCAAGTGGTCAACAAAATCATCACCATGTATCTTCGTTGCCTAACAGGAGATAAACCGAAAGATTGGGTCAGATGTCTACCTTGGGCAGAATACTACTACAATTCTTCATAACATTCGTCCACCAAAACTATGCCCTTCAAACTGGTCTATGGACGTGATCCACCCTCCATTAAGTGCTACAGCCAGGTGACACCACACTACCATCTGTAGATGCTATGCTCTCTCAGCGCGACACTTTCCTTCAGCAGACAAAGGCCCGCCTCTAGTTGGCTCAGGACTATTACACGCAAGCATTTTGACGCTAAACACACCGAGCGCCAGTTTAAGGTTGGTGATTTGGCTGAAGTTAATTCCCAGGTCAGCCGCTACAATTTCAACAAGTTACAAAGGCAAATTGTCTCCAAAATACTTTAGCCCCTTCCAAGTCAGCAAGATAATTACACTGGTCACATATAAACTAGACCTTCCAGCGGGCACTCATATCCATAATGCATTTCATGTCAGCACATTGAAACCTTAACAAGGGCCACTACCTTCGTAGCCACCAGAGCTACCACGCATCCATGAAGGTACACCAGTCCTTGAACCAGAATTACTTTTAAAATCTCGAGTGTGCCGGGGCTAGCTGCATGTTTTTGATCAAATGGAAGAACCGCGTAGCATCGGAAGATTCATGGGAGGACGCCGAGTCAAGTTTCAATAGATCTATCTAGATTTCCAGCACGAAAAGTACGAGCTGAATCTCCGTGACGTGTCACACTCAGCAAATGAATTGCGAAAATAAACAAAGTGGTTGATTATTTAGAATTAATTAGCTATTGTTAAGTATTTTTATTTCTTAACTAAATTAGAGTGAGAAAAAGAAAAGACTAATGAGCCGGACCCATTAGTAACTGTAACCCCCCTCTATAAATGGGAGAATTTTTTTAGAACAATTAAGAATGAATAATTCGGGGTTTATCCCTTCCGCTTTTGTCTTCTAAGCCACCGTCGTTGCACTCCCAGCCGCCGCCCACGCCGCCGCCACCGCTCGGGCAGCGCGCCATTCTCCGCTGCAATCACGTTTCTCGCCGCTCCCCTCACGTGACCGAATGGACGAGCTGTGACAATGAAGTTTAAATTTTAGTGATTTTATTATGATGTAAAAACGTAGAGTGTTACGTTAGGTTTGTGTGACCTTGTAGGCTAGAATTGGTCAGAAGTGCACGGGATAGCCCGACATTTTTATTACATCGAGTCTTCGAAACCGATAATTTTATTTTATTTATTTATTTTGATTGATTAGGCCTCACTCAATGGTGGTTTAATAGGCGTTTCATGCACATTAAATAGAGCGCCACATCGGCAGTTCCACTTTTTGCATGAAACTCGAGGAGAGAGAAGGGGAAAGTTTTATCTTAGTGAAACTCTCTTGACACGAATCCAACTATCTCTACGAGTCGTGAAATTAAATGTCTATGAAACCACAAGATGAAACTCTCCGCCGGTGAGGCTCCGCTTTATCCAAAACGACCCCCTCCTCTGCTCCGCCACCGCTGTAGCAAACATGGCCATAAACGGGCCTGTTTGACGTTAGAGCCCATGGCTTGACTGCCCGCAATTATTGGCCCGTTCAGATCCACCAGCTCCGTCCATCCAGATCAAGGAGCATCGGATCGGACTAGTGTGGGAGACAGGAGTAACCGAGTAGGAAGGAGGCGCCCCTTCCCCTTCTCCGGCCAGGGTCTTCTACCCAACCAAGCCCTAATCCCCACGAACACGGACACGGAGAGAGCAAGGATCGTCGCCGGCAACCGGGAGGGATGGAGCCTCAGCCTTCCCCCGTGGTTCTGCTTCACCTCCGCCGGTTGGATCGCTTCCTCAAGCGCCAGGGCCTCCACAGCACCGCCCATACGTACGACCGCCTGCCCGCCCGTCCACTCCCTCGTGTTTGATTTCTTCCGTATTGCGTCTCCATTGGCGTCGAGGTGAGCCGAGCCCTAGTTTCCAGTGGGGAATTGATTCCTAAATGTCTGGATGGATTTTTTCAGGCTTGAGAGGGAGTCCATGGTGCACTTCGACGCCGCGCATCTGCAAAAGCTGGTGAAGAGTGGGCTGTGGGAAGCCGCCGCAACCTACCTGAACGGATTCTCACCCCTCTGGGAGGGGGGGGCACTTACACCTCCTTCTTTCACAACATGAAGCACCACTGCATGCTTGCTTTCCTCGCCTGCCGTGGCGAGGTAGGTGGCCGCGCCGCCAGCTCGCTTTTCTTGCCGTCCAATAATGACGCCTTTCGCAAAAGTTCCCTGAGGCTGCGGGGCGCCACGATCTGTATCGATCCATGGCTTCTGCACAAGCCAGGTGCCTAATCAACCAAGCACTAGCATGAATGCAAACGAATTCTGATGATGGCTTTGTGATTTGTGGCTGCAGGGCATCCGTGAACTGGGAGGACATAAAGCTAAAAACCTTGGAGGGACTGCAGGAGTTGATTCATCTCCATCCTGATGTCAAATGCAGCTTGCGAATGCGAGAGCTGCAGTGCACACCCATGGCATCAGAAATAATCCCCTTGGGTACCTCCCCCTGTCTCCTTTCAACTTCTTAGCCATGCCATGTTCAGCAGGAGGCGTCGCTCTTAGCCCTGTCCAGTCATGCCCTTAACCTGAATGTCTTCCACATTGCCAGTTTGCGGGGGTCTTGGAGGCATCAAAGGAAGAGAGTGGAGCGCAAACCAGCATGTGAACTCGCACGTTTTCTTCTACAGAAGAGGAAGAGGTAAATAGATCTGCCAACATATTATCTGAATTTTGAACATTTACATTTTTCACCATCAGTATATATACCTCTGTAAATGTTCCTTTTTGTTATATGCAGGCTTCCCTCCAGTCAGCTGACAAATCAGCCTGGTGACTCAGGTCATCATTCAGTCCCTTCATATGCTTTTAGTAGATACTTATGCGATATATTGGGTACCTTAAAAAAGGACATACTGAGTACCATACTAGTTTTTTTTTTTTTTTTTTCTGAATCTTTTCAGTTTTCTCCTTTAGACTGTCATGATCAATTTTAGCGTTGTTTACTCGCTTCTCATGGCTATTATATATGTGCTGTACTTTTGTTTGAATATTGCTGTCCACATTTAAATTGGAACCTTTTATCTCATTATTCATGGATTCTTGATTTCAATGCATCTAATCTGAGCCCCTGCTATCCTTGACTTGTCATATGCATACACAATATTTCTTCTACTTCAGAAGTATCATCCTTGGTTTGTAACTGTTACTCCGTGCTCTACAGCAGAAAGACCAATTAAAATTATTTCAATAGCTCCAAATATTAACACAGCTCCAAATATTTGAATATATATTCATTGTTTTGCAACAATGAAAATTCATGTTCTCTTTTTTTTTTGCACCAGAAAATAAAATACCCCGAATGTCTGAAGCAAGTTACCATAAAGGACACGCTTGTGCCTATGCTGAACCTTACCCATTGCATGCAATTTATATATGTGGTTGTCTTTGTCAGGTATGAAGCATTCAAGACCTTATGATGCTCATTTTCCCAGAAACTTTTGAGGAAGCTTTTGATTCACAAAAGGCTGCAAAGAGGCTACGGACAACAGGAGAGTTTGCTGAAGTAAGCCCCTATCTGATGCCTGCATGTGTAACTTTGAAAACCTAAACGGAAAATAAGGATAAAAGATGCATTCGTCTTCTATCTGTAGTTCTATGGTTTCTATAGTTAATACTTATACTGGTCACTGGTGGGAACCTGCCTTTTCTTAATCGATCAGTGTTTTCGGCGTAGAATTATACAAGAGTTCTAATTTGGACTTGCCATTAGGCACCATCATTTGTAATTGACTGTCAATAATAATAGTATTCTGATTTCTAGTCTTGTAAAGAAAGCAAAGGTGGATGTTTTGGTCCACTGTTCACTGTAACGAGAAAACCCGCCTATTCTCTTTGGCTTCCATAATCACGTAAGAAGTTCTCCCATTAATACTAATCCTTTGTCAAAGTTTCAACCAAGGGTATTTTAAGTGGTATTCTTAGAATACACTTTTTTAATTATAGAATACCCTTATTTTAATAGAATACCCAATATCTACATTATATCTACTTTTTTCTCTGATGTGTAAAATAAACAAGAGTATGTGGGTCGACTAGTAGCTAAAACCATGTATGGGCCTTGCTTTTTCTTGTCTTAACCCAAATGCTCTTGTTGAACTGTAACAAAAAAATTCAATTCATTTAGTGTTTGAACCGTAAGTTACTTAATTCCCTACCTGAGTTGGATGATTTGGTGTCTGATTCATTTCCTATTATCCACTCATATCTATTTAGGATCACGATCACTTGGCAGTAATTTACTTCTGCCTTTGTTTGTAGCTGTTTGGGGGCAGCTATGCAATGATAAGTAACTTTAATGTTTTCATGGTTGGAGCAACCCCTAATCAAAGCTCTTATTTCCTGACTTTACTTCCATATAAGAGAATTGCAAGAGTTTAGGGTACGTGTATCTGTCATGGCAAAGAAGCCCTTGTCATCAGCAAGTTTGGACTAGTAGTCTGATCCTTACCATTACCAGATGCTATGTTGTAAACGCGTGCATTTAGGCTTAACTTAGGAATTAGAGACAACATTAATGTCTTTTTTGCGTTTGTAACTTTGTATATCCTGTCATTGTTTTGGTGTTCAGTATGATGTTACAGAAAGATTTGGTTGCTAATAGAGGGCTGTGCTTTTATTGAATTATCCTTTTCTTTTTGGTGATTGCAAGTACTTTGTTTGAGTTGACCTCAATTTTAAACTAGAAGAGATGTAGCTAGGGACTTAACGCCTGCGAAACTGACTCACAGCCTTCAATCTTTTGTTCCTTTTTCAGCCCAGAGATCCATCAGGATGAGTTGTTGTATTGGAGTAGGAGTATTGGCCTGATTGAAAAGCAGGGGTGGATGGTGGATGTGTTGGCTGTGGTGCAGAGCTATATGCACGGAACAATGGCCTGATTTGACCCCAAATCTTCAGAAGCAGAGGGTTTCATGCTTGTGCAGCATGCATGCGAGACCTGAATTGGATCTTGAGTCCTTTTTTCACCCCCTCTCTTCCAGGGTCATATGCGTTAAATGTTGTGCAAGCTGTGTAATACCTGCGTCGGTCACACACATTAGTCAGTACTGCAAAATACGTAAGATTGGTTGATGCAAAATTTGAAGACTTTACAGTTGCTGGAATATATCTGTCTTAATAATGCATACTCAAAAGTGTGTGTTATAGTTTGACCAAAGGCTGCAAAGAGGCTACGGACAACAGGAGAGTTTGACCAATCTTTACACTTCTTCATCAGTTCTTTCCCCCCCTTTTCTTGGCTAAGTAGGCTGTGCAAGATGATTTGTTCCAAACACACACGTGTGTGTTATAGTAGCGGCCTAGCGGGGAGCTGCTCAGCTGTCAACAAGGCATATATACATAGATAGATATGAGCAAATACATCAACCTGATGCCATATGCGGTACACATGTTGAAACACTGATCAATTGACTTCAAACAACAAGCAACTCGTCGATATCACGTCTCCTCAAGACAAATGCACACTACAACAAATTTTAATTATTTATTCGCCGTTGCAAATAACACGACGACGACGATCTAGCTAGCTAGTGTGTCCCTGCAGCCGGAGCGATCGAGTCTAGAAGCAAGACCATATAGCTAGCGCCGCTGCGACCTTAGTAATAGATATATGGATACCACACATGACTAATAAACGAAGAGCAGTAGCTGCAGTCTGCTCTGCAGATGCTGTTACGTACTCAAGCTCAACGTACGATGCATGCAGCTGAAGACGACATAGACACGATCGCAAGAATGCTCATGCCGCCGGCCCCCAATGCGATCAGCAGCAGGGGCGATCATGTCGAGCTGCATGCAAACCTACCAGAGCAGTGAAACGACTACCATTACCATGAGGCCGACAACGACGCCGACGATGGCGGAGTAGACGAACTTCTTCCTCCTGGTGGCACGGCGGCCGGCGGCCATTGGGGTCATTGACCATCAGTATATCTGCCTCTGTGCAGTGGCGGAGCTAGAGCAACACTGAGGGGGGTGCATTTGCCTCAGTGGGTGCAAGGGTTTACAATTTGTGGGTACATATATAGTGAAAAATTTAGTCATATCACTGTTTTTCAAAAATTATGCGGGTGCGGCCGCACCCGCTGAAATCACTGTAGCTCCGCCCCTGCCTCTGTGTAAATGTTCTTTTCTGTTATATGCAGGCTTGCCTCCAGTCAGCAGACAAATCAGCCCGGTGACTCAGGTCAGCATTCAGTCCCTTCATATAGTACATACTTATGTGATACATTGGGTAACCCTTTTCTTAATTGATTGATCAGTGCGTTCGTCGTACAATTATACAAGAGTTCTAATTTGGACTTGCCATTGAGCACCATCATTTGTAATTGACTTTCTATAATAATAGGATACTGATTTCTGGTCTTATATAGATAGAATGCAAAGGAGGATGTTTTGGTCCATTGTTCACTGAAACGAGAAAACTCTTTTTTTGTTACCATCAGCAGTACTATATATGGACTTTGTAGAGTACCGTCCTATTCTCTTTGGATTCCATAAACACAAGAAGTTGTCCCATTAATACTAAATCCTTTGTCAGCAATCTAACAAGGGTATTCTAAGTGCTATTCTACCTAGAATACCCTGTTTTTTTTATTATTATAGAATACCCTGTTTCCTCTACACATGAGAGAAAAAAAGAAGTAGATATAATATAAGAGTATGTGAGTCGACTAGTAGCTAAAACCATATATGGACCTTCTTGTTTTTTCCTTTGTCTTAACTCATATTCTCTTGTTGAATTGTAACAAAAATCAGTCCATTTAGGTTCAAAAAATCAGTTCATTTAGTATTTGAACCGAAATTTACTTCATTCCCTGCCGAGTTGGATGATTTGGTGTCTTCAATTCCTATATCCACTCATCCCTATTTAGGATCACTTGACAATACTTTACTTCTGCCTTGTTTGTAGCTGTTTGGGGCAGCTATGCAGTGAAAAGTAACTTTTATGTTTTCATGATTGGGGTAACCCCTAATCAGAGCACTTATGTCCTAACTTTACTTCCATGAGAGATTTGCAAGAGTTTAGGGTACGTGTATGTGTCATGGCAAAGAAGCCTTTGTCATCTGCATGTTGGGACTAGTAGTCTGATTCTTACCATTAAATCATTAATTATCAGCTGCTATGTCTTTTGCGTTTGTATATCCTGTCATTGTTTTGGTGTTCAGTATGAGGTTACAGAAAGATTTGGTTGCTAACAGAGGGCTGTGCTTTTGTTGATTTATCATTTTCCTTTTTTGGTGATTGCAAGTACTTTGTTGAGTTGACCTCATTTTTAAAACTAGAAGAGATGTACTAGCTAGGGACTTAATGCCTGCGGAACTGACTCACAGCCTTCAATCTTTTTGTTCCCTTTTCAGCCCAGAGATCCATCAGCATGAGTTTTTGTATTGGAGTATTGGCCTGATTAAAAGGCAGAGTGGCTGTTTCGCTGTGGTGCAGAGCTATATGCGCGAAACAATGGCCTGATTTGATCCCAAAGCTCCAAAAAGCAGGGTTTCATGCTTGTGCATGCATGCGAGACCTGAATTGGATCATGAGTCCTGTTTCAACCCCCTCTGTTCCAGGGTCATATGCGTTAAATATATGTGGAGGATACATACTATAATGTATACAAAAAAAAATTTTATAGAGAATTACTAGAATCTTGAGAGTCGAAGCAAAAATTATAGAGAGAATTGTAAAGATTTATGACAACTATAAAGTATACTATAAAAATATAATTAGCTTAGAATCTAATTATTATGATACAATCCTCTACTCACTATTGTTGTTAAACAATATGTCTGATATCCCTCTGTTTCTAATTATAGTTCACTTTTAGCTTTTCTAGATCCATTTCTTTTACTATGTATTGGACATAGTGTATAACTAGGTGTATAGTAAAAAATCAATGTATAGAAATGTTAAAGTGAACTACAATTTAGAACGGAAAGAATAGATAACTAGCTAGACTCCCACCTACAAAGAAAAAGACATGTTCGCTTGTTTTTAGTTCATCTTCTTTTAAATTATTTTCTTTCCAGAGTACTATTAAATCAGCCCAAATTAGCCGTATAGAACAAACCTAACAACCCTGGACGATCAAGTCCAAGAACAGTCAGCATGCTAAAAAAATAGTCCAACGGCAGTCAGCACGACTATGCATGCATATGCAGAGGCAGAGCCGTAACACACACGAGCGCCAAATAATACCTGGCCAAGTTTTTTTGTTTTCAGCCCATTCATCCGTGTTTTATTAAAAGGAGACAAACCAAATACTGTACAGCCTCGATGGTGTGGATACATGAAACGTTAGCTCTGGATACATAAAATAAAATAAAATAAAATAAAATAAATAAAAAAACCTCTGGATACATGGTGGAGGTTTAAATCATGCTTGACCCACCTGTCCAAGCCGTCATGGCCAACTCACCGACGACGCTTGGCGGCTTAGCCCTTGATGACGACGGCGAATCCACCGAGAGCGATGATAGCGACGAGAGGCACGACGGAGGCGCAGACGACGCTTGCGCGGAAGGCGCGACCACGGGCTCGGCCTGGCTTGCCGAAGCTAGCCAGCCAGCAGGCGGTGCCGACTTGAGCCAGCCCGGCAGTGAAAATTCCGGCGAGGGTGGCGTAGTAAGCGGACCTGTGCTGCTGAAAGACCGCTCCGTGCGGCGATCTGTAGAACGCGGTGGCAGCATCCATGACCAGCGTGGCAAAGCCCGATGCGAACAACCAGCGTTGGAGTTGCTTTGGGTCGCTGCCGAGTGCAGCACCCACAACGTCGCTTGGTCTCACTTGGATCGAGAGGGCACCGTCGTCGCCTTTGGTAGGGGCCCGGGTTGCTCGACATAATGGGGGCAGCAGCTTCGCTTGGGCTTGATACGTGGACGTCGATCGAGACGGCATCGTTGTTGCCGCCCATGGGACGGGCCGCCTCCTGCGGGCGCGGGGCTGCTCGACATAGCAGCAGCGTGGCCAGAAGCTTCGCTTGGGCTTATGTCGATCGAGATTGCACCGTTGGTACGGGGGATGCAGGGTGCTCAAGATGGCAGCAGCGGGTGTTTGTAGAGACGGGCCGGAGCAGGTGTTTGTTAACTGTCCTCAGGGTTTCCCTGTTTTATAGGGCCTGGATTCTCTGACTTGCTGAACAGAAGGTCGGACGAAGTTTCCAAAGAGGAAAAAGATTTTTTTTTTTTTGAATGAATGTATAAAAGAGGAAAAAGTTGTACGCTCTAGTCAACGCTTTCTTGCTACCAGACCAGCCTCCTTCAGGAAATTAAAGTTGGATTCTAGGAAATTAAAGTTGTAGCTCTAGTCAACGCTTTCTTGCTACCAGACCAGCCTCCTTCAGGAAATTAAAGTTGGATTCTAGGAAATTAAAGTTGTAGCAAAGTTGTACGCTCTAGTCAACGCTTTCTTGCTGAACAGCTTGGTAGTCCTTTCTTGCTACTAGATACAATTAGCATCATATAGTTTATCACATATACATGATAAAGATATAAATCATGTAATTAGCTCTCAAATGGATTGATGTAGCCACAATTCCACAACATGTACCGATCATAAAAAAAAAATATGAAACACTCACAAATTGGTGCAAAAGAAGACTTAATTATTAGCAATTGAATATTCACTATTGCAAAACAATCTTAAATATGGAATGGAGTGCATCATTGTCGAGAGCTTGTTGAGATAATCAATACTCCATCCGTGTCAATCATTTTTTTTAAGTTTAACTAATTTTATAGAAAAAAAGTAGCATCTATGATATAATGAGCACCTTATGAAAATATACTCTATGCTAAATCTAAATGATACTAATTTGATACCAAAAACCTTAACATGTTTTTCTAGAATTTGGTTGAAGTTTTAAGAGTTTGACTTAAGACAAATTTAGAAATCCATTTATTCAGGGGACAGAGGAGGCAAATATTCTAGGACTTAGATGCACAGACAATATCATAACATATTAGTAAAAAAATATAAAACTATGTAAAAAATAACTATGCAGTATATATCTTATAAATATGTGAAACAAGAGAAAAATGGCAGGTACGCCCAGACAGTATATGGCAGTCGCCCGTATTTTTCGGCATTGGCAGGCCCCCGGTCTCGATGAGTCGCAGGAAGGGAAGTACTCCCTCCGGGATGGTATTAGAAGTCGTTTAGGACAAATACACGGTCTCCAACACAACTTTGACTGTTATTATTATAAAAATATTTGTGGAGATGTGATATATGTATACTTTTATTAAAGTATTTTTAAGACAAATCTACTCATATAATTTTTTACATTTACAAACTCAACAACTTAAAAGTTATTGATGATTTATATTCCCGATGTTTGACTCAAACCTTGTCCAAAAACGACTTCTAATACCATCCCGTAGAGAGTAGGCGTTTCAAGATTTGCGGCGGCCGCGGTGGTCGCCGTCGGCTACTCACGTGTGGAACCATCGAATACTTAATCGCCAAGTAGAAAAGTCGAAGGGACGGGGAGGATTCCCCGAATGGAGAGATGTATCCGTTAGAACCCCCGACACCTCCCTCCTCGGGCGCCGGCGCCGGACACCCGCCGCCGCCGCCGATCTCTCCTCCCCGATCCCTCCCACATCCTCTCCAACACCGATCCGGGCTCCCCCGTCCATGAGCTCTTCCGTCCTGGGTCCTATTCCGGGCTTCGGCCTCCGACTCACCGGGGCCGCTCCTTCTCCTCGGTCGCCATGGGCTTCCCGGTGACTCCCGCCACCGGAGGTGTCCCGCCTCCGCCGCCGCCTCGGCGCCGCCACCGCCCGAACCGCCCGCCGCCCGCCTCCCGGCCCCCTCGCGTCCGGCCTCCGGCCTCACGGTGGCTCCAGGCGCCGCAGGCCTCCAACGCCACCAAGTGCGTGTCGCTAAGCAGAGGGAGGCCGCCGCTGGCCCCGCAGCCGCCGCTCATCCCGCCGCCGCCGATATCGCCTTCGCCATGGGCGACCGGGCGGGTTGACGCCGCCGATGTTGAGGACACCGCGTCTTCCCTTCCCGGCGCCCCCGCCCACCACCGTGCCGCCACCTTCTCCAAATGGGAAGCAGCCGAACCGCTCGTATTCTCCCCTCACGCTGGCACCCTTCCATCCGGCGGGGAATTCGGGCGGCGCTGGCGGCAGGCGCTGGGCTGACTCCGCCGGAGCTCCGACGATGAGTCGGCCCGCTCCTACCGGCCGCCGGTCGCACCGAGGTTGCTCGCATGGCTTGTCGGCGGCTCGCTTCGCGTCGCATCCGTCAAGCAGCGGAGGGTACCGAGGCTCGCTTTGGATTGCGCCATCGCCGACGGCGGCGTCCGCGCACAAGCACCCCGAGCGCAGGGTCGCATCGCCGCCGCTTTGACCGCGACGACGCGAGGGTCCCTTCGTGTTTCAACGGGCTGGGGCCGGAGATCGAGGTCGACGCCGACGGTTTTTCGACCGCCATGAGTCGACGCCACGCTACGAACCCAAGCGCCATCGCCGCGGTGCCCGGAGTTGGTCGGGCCGTTTCAATCCGCCGACCGCGCCATGTCGCCGCCCCGCCGCCCTTTGCTCCGCGATGCTTCTATTGCCTTGGGACCGCCATCATGCCAAGGAGTGCAAGCGTGCCCGCCAGCCACCATGCAACCCCACCGCCCGTTGGACATGCACCCGCCAACGACGCAAGCGGGTGGTGGCGCGGGCCTCCTCGCCGCAGATTTCCTGAAGTCAACCCCGCCCGCGGATCGCGCGACGCGGAAGCTTGCGGGGCGCCGCCGCCGACCGCCGCCGAGCACACCGCCGCCGGGCTTCGCATTGGTGGTCCGGAGATTTGTGTGCGATAGAGCCGGCCGACCGCTTGGTGTGGCGTCCCCTAGCGTCGCAGAGCTACTTGTCCCCTCGATGGTATGGCGACCTTTGTCTCGTGGGGCGGTTGTTGTTGGTGCTCCCGCAGGTGTTTGTCGAGGCCGAGGGCTGCATCCCGATCCGCACCCCGGAGTTGGAAGATGGGGAGATTGCAGCGATCGAACCTTCGCAAATGTTTTGCGCCGTGAGCATGTGTACCGCTACCGACCCCGGGTCGAGGTGGGACGCCCGGCGTCGAGGTGGGAGAAGGAGGTGGTTTTGTGCTCACGGCAAATGCGGTGAGCCCAATGCCCGCTCCGCCGGGCCGTGGGTCGCCCAATCTTTGATGGAGCGCTTGATCCGTCTCGTTGATGGCCGCACTGTGGCAGGTTGGAGGCACCGGCGACGAGCAGCCCCAGTTACGGTTGACGAGTTCATCGCCAGGTTCAAGGCTCCGCTTGCGAGCCTCTTCTCTCAACGCCAAAGCTCGTGGTGACGCTGGGCCGCCCGTGGTAGACACCTTGATGATGAGGAACTAGTGCCAAAGAGGAGTGCGAGGCTCGCGCCAAGAGCAAGTTCAGGGGAGCCTAAGCCGGAAGCACAAGCACGGAAGGTACTGATGAACAAGCTCGGCCTACATGTTCGACTCGAGAGACCGACACGGCTTCCTTCGATGAGTTCCACACTTTGCCTTCAGACTGACCGGCGGCGGGTCGACAAGAAAGGCCATGGAGACCTACTATCTCGCCAATGGGCGCGGCGCGGGGCGGGGGAGACGGTTGTTTAGGTGGTGTGTCGTGAGGGTAGGCCGGTTTCGTTGCTCTTTGGTCGCAACATCCCCCTTTTATGTAATAGGCTTTTGTGAATCCAAAGTAGTTAGGTGGTGTGTCGTGAGGGACGGCTACTCGCCGGCGCCTCAAAACTTTTTATCGTGTAGGTCTTATGACCATTCCCTCGCCCTCTTAATGAAATACAGTGCATATATGCCCGCTCGCAAAAAAAAAAGAAAGTCGAAGGGACTCGGCGCGACGGCACTAGGCGGCCGGCATCGGTTTTTGGCTTTGGGAGAATTGACCAAAAACCCGATGCTTCTTGACTCCTTTCCTCCAAAAAAAAAAAAAAAAAAAAGGACCTCTTCACTCCTCCTTTTCTCAGCATGCAAAAGGAAGGAATATGTGAGGAAGGAATATGTGCGGCGATCGGCAAGGAATGAAGAACTGTTGTTGTGTTGTACTATTGGAGTACTGGCGTGATTGAAAGGCAGGGTGGATGTGTTGCCTGATTTTGACCCCAAAGCTCCAAAAGCAGGGTTTCAGGCTTGTGCATGCATACGAGACCTGAATTGGATCGATCCGGAGTCCTTTTTCACCCCCTCTCTTCCAGGGTCATATGTATGCGTTAAATGTTCTGCAAGCTGTGTAATACTAGCGTCGGTCACATCATTAGTCAGTACTGCTAAATACGTAAGATTGGTTAATGCAAAATTTGAAGATGTTTCGGTTGCTGGAATATCTGTCTTGAATACACACCATGCTCGCAGACGTGGAGGATTGTGCAACGTGTCATACATATTGATTGATCCAGCTTAGCTTGCTGATCTAATCACAGAGTTCGGTGATGAGCAGACGGACGGATAAAAGAAACCAATTAACACGAGTGCTGAGGGCTATAAGTTTATGCCATGTTTGTTTCATTGTTTCACTGGTAAACGGACACTTTTTTAGCAGAACCAAACACTGAACCAATACAGGCAACAACAGCCGGCCGTCTCGCGTTGGGTTTTGCCTTTTTGGGCTTCTTCTCGTTGGGGGCGTTGGGCTCACTTGATATCACTCCAGCCCAAAGACCCGCGTTGGGTTGTTGGGCTCACTTGACTCAGTCCTTTTTTTTTTGGCTCACTTGCTGCAGTCACGCCGGAGAGTGCTGCGGCCAAGAAAGCATTCTCTATCTTCAGTCATTTCTTCATCAGTCCTTTTTTTGGCGAGGTTCTTCATCGGGCTGTGGTTGTCTCGCCGACTCCGCTGCTGCTACTCTAGGTCTCGTCACCTTCTCATGTGCTTTGGCTTATCACCATCAGCGCGGCTAACAATGCAAGTTCTTGTTTTTACAGACCAGCCATATCTTTTGTCTAAAAAAATATCGACCAGCCATATGCAGCAGAACCAGGCCCGTGGTGTGTGCAGGAGGATTTGATCCAAACACACACGTGTGTGTTCTAGTAGCGGCCTAGCGGTGTGCTGCCGTGAACAAGGCATATATACATAGATATGAGCTAATGAGCAAATACCTCAACCTGATATGTCATATGTGGTACACATGTTGAAACACTGATCGATTGACTTCAAACAACAAGCAACTCGATCGTCGATATCACGTCTCCTCGAGGCAAATGCACACTACAAATTTTAATTATTTATTCACCGTTGCAAATAACACGACGATGACGACAATATATACAACATAGACATACATATAGATAGTCGAACTCATTCAGCAGACTGAAATTGATGATCTGACGACGATCTAGGTAGCTAGTGTGTCCCTGCAGCCGGAGCGATCGAGTCTACAAGCAAGACCATGGCGCTGCGACCTGCGACCTTACTAATAGAGTATACGGATACCACACAAGACTAGCTAAATAAACGAAGAACAGCAGTAGCTGCAGTCTGCTCTGCAGATGCTTTTCTGTACTCAACAACGATGCATGCAGCTGAAGACGACATAGACATGATCGCAAGAATGCTCATGCCGGCCGGCCCCCAATGCGATGAGCAGCAGGGGCGCGATCATCGAGCTGCATGCAAACTTACCAGAGCAGTGAAACGACTACCATGAGGCCCCGACAGTGACGACGACGATGGCGGAGTAGACGAACTTCTTCCACCCAGTGGCACGGCGGCCGGCGGCCATGGGGGTCGTTGGCCACCCAATGCAAACGGCGGCCATGACGACGCCTGCCACCCCGGCGAAGAATGCGACCGAGAGCGCGAGGAGGTACGACGTGTTCCTGTGGAGACCAGGCACCGGCGGCAGTGGCGCGCGCACGGCCAGGGTGATGGCAACGGAGGCGGTGAACAGGCCGAGCACCCATAGCGCAGTCACGGCCTTGACGACGCGGCGGCGGCGGCCTCCGGCGCCTGCAGAGCAAGATCAGCGGGCGTCGCCATCTGGTTCGTTCTCAACTCGCCTTTTAGTGTTGTCGTTTGTGAAGAGTGGGAGTGTGAGGAGTTGAGAAGAGAAGAGAGGGACGCTCAGGACTCAACGGACCTAGCTTGGAGGATGAGAGATTGACGGCCAGGCTCATGCGTATATATAGGCCGTGTGCCCAATCGACCCTAGCTATCTAATCCGGTCGTCACTCGTCACAATGCCATCAAAAGCTAAAGCTTCCTGTATCATTTCGTATCATTATTGTCCATGTCGTCACTCCACACATGAGGACCTTCACACCAAAATATATATATGCTATTTACAGGTCCAAATTAAATCAAACTGCTTGTTACTTTGTGGATTAAGATTCAAAATGGTGTCTATAGCTAAAAGTCACGTGTTTAGGGTCTTTCAAAAAAGGTAGTGTCTACTTATCTGTCGACAGATTTTATGTGGTACTGTCAAATTTTGTAGCACAATTCTAAAGAACAATCAAATATATAGAAAACTCTAATACATTTAGTAGGATAAAAACTATCAATTAATAGGTAAATAGCAAAAGTATTTTTTTAAAAAAAGATAGTGTGTTTAGAAGAAAACGGCGGTCTCATTAGAGTTATGGCCAAGTCAAAGTACCAAAATACCCTCAAGCTAGCTAGGACACTCAAAAAAAAAAAAAAAAAACTCAAGTACAATTATTCTTTTGCATCAAGTACAGTTGATACTAATTTTTGTAAGGATGATAAACCACTGGTTCTACCTAAGCACTAACAAACCTCTTAAAATTAATTAATTACTCTCTTACTCCCTCCGTCCCCACCGAGTTTGTCACCCCGGATTCCGTGCCATCTTATTCGATGCTTCGCCTTATTCAAAATTTTTGCACAAATATAATTTATTTTGTTATGACTTATTTTATCAATGAAGATACTTGAATATTGATTAATTTATTTTATAATTTGCATAAATATTTTGAATAAGACGGATGGTCAAACATGAAGTTCAAAAGTCAAAAACGACGAACTCTATGGGACGTAGGGAGTATATAGGATGTCCGTGTATTTATAGATGATGAGGTAAAGTGTGTAGCTAGGTTGAAAAAAAAAAAAAACTTGTATGCCCTATATATCGTCTGCCGCTGCTAAAGGAACTGCATCGTCCAAATCCTCTCCCTAGTGTGAGCTGATCAGTCCCACACGAATCCAGGTTAATCTTCTGGTACAATGTAGGCCCGACATGGATTACAGCATGCGCTGACAGGTCAGCAGTTCATGCACAAGCACGATCGCTTTCGTGAAAAATGAAACGATGCCTGGCCAGTAGGCTTTTGCATCGATCCTGATTCATGCATATCAGATCCACTGTATAGGTAGTACGTACGATTGGCTCGATCTGCTTGTGCAAATCTAAAATGGCGTCACCTGCTACCTGGACTGCATGTGAAATTTCCACTAGTCCTAGTACTACCGTAGCCAGCTAAAAGGAAGGACTGCATGCAGACGGATATAGTTTCGGACTTGCAGCCGTGCATGCATTGATGCATATGCACTTGGGAATTTTGACATAACCAATGAAGTGTGACGAAGTGAGGCCCGAATTTGATGGTGGTGCATGAGAGAGGATTTGGGGATCGATCGGAAGTTTCTCTCGCGAAGGGTCACGGCAAGTTTGGGGAGGTGATCTTCACTCCGTGAGATCGACCCACTTTTATTCCCTATCTTATACCTAATCTCTGTGGAATTGTACATAGCTAAAAGTCACTTGCAATATCTATAAGGATCAAATTAATAGTCCCCTTTTACATACTGATGCCAGTATGGTAGTATGAAAGAACTTATCCAGATTCCAGATCAAGCAACATGCTGACTGCTTCGTCTGGAGATGGACGGCGACAGTGGCAGAGCTAGAGCAATTGTGACTGGGTGTGCTGGTCTTGTGGGTACATATAATTTTATTTTGTGGGTGCAAATACATTGAAAATTTGATCATAATCACTTATTTTTGGATTTTTTGTGGGTGCGGCCACACCCACTACTCATAATATAGATCTGTCAAGACTCCGGCTCCTCGGCCTACCAGCTCTTCTTTTGCGGGTAGGACCTTGCTTGTGAGGGGGCTAGGGAGGTTTTGTAGGCGTCTGCCCCGCCCAAGGTCAAGTTGTTCTGTTGGTTAGCCTTGCACGACCGACCGTATATGGACGGCTGGTTGGAGGAAGGCGCCACGGCCCAAGCGTCCGTGGAGTGTGCTCTCTGCTCCCGGGCGATGAGTCCATCGACCATCTCCCCGCTTGTGTGTCTACTCTTAACAGTGTCCGGCACCTCTTCCTCTCTCGCGTTTGTCCGATGCACCTCTGCCCCTCCGCGGACTCCACTCGTTGATTTGGTGGCTTCATGCCTCAACAGTTTAGGCGGGCTTCGACCGCTTGTGCTCCTCGTCTCCCGGGAGGCTTGGAAGGAGCGCGCACGCCCAGAACTTTTGAGTCTATCTCCCTCACGTTGCTGCACTGTTCGACGTCATCCGTGAGGAAGCCGAGGCGTGGGTGGCGGGCAGCTTCAAGGGCATCTAGCCGGTGGTCGTAGTCTTTGGTCACCCTGATCGGCTCGCTCACTCTCTTTGTAGCACAATTGTTTTTTTTTTAAGTTACACTTTTTCTACTCCACCGTGCTACTTATGCCATCTTCGGGGTATCTCGCCATGGATTTGTCGCAAGTCTATGTAAAAACTTTCTAACTCTTCTTAACGAAGTACTAGCCAAGCTCACTTTCAACGTCCCGTATGCATGTGTGTTCATTCATTGTATGCAGTACGAGAGTATTCACCAATCGATGATCGACCTATCTATCGTGGTCTTGTCTCAAAAGTATTGTTGAGTAAAACTGTGGAAGAAAGCTGCTGCAGTGCATTCGTCGAGGATCTTTGACTATGGATCGATGATCTGGATGGATCCTCACGGCGGATCCTTGCGCATATGCATTGCTACCGATATGCAGCTGGCCCGCCATATACAAATACTGCTAGCAACAGAGCACACGTGTCACGGCTCATGGTGGTTATTAATGGACCGGTCACTTTCTGCCTGAATTGCATGTCGTCATAGCTAGTGAAATTTTTGCAATTTAGCCCTTTTTTGAAAACAATTTTTACAAATAGGCCATCTGCAAAACATTTGCTAAAAATAGACCACTTCTTCAGCGTTTTTTTAGGACACCACGCCGAGGTGCGTGGCTCGGCGTCATCTGACACAACGCCGAGATCTTGCCATGTCAGCAGCGACCAGGTCGTAGCATCCACGTAAGCACCAACGTGTCATCTGGCTTTGCAGCTCGGCGTTTAATGTTTTGACGCCGAGGTCATCCACACTGGCGTTGGATCAATGCACGCCGAGGTCACCTACAGGCTACCGTACAAGCTAATAGTACAAGTGCACTTGTCCATTCATTATCTTTTGAAAAATCATAGAAAAATAAATATAAATCCCCTTGGCATGAGATCAATTCCATTATAACCATAATGTTACCCTGTACGGCACAAAAAATACATGGATTGATAAAATATTTACATATGTTCACGAAATTATTTTGTCTTTTAAGTACATGTTTTTACAATGGGTTTCATTGTTTTGGTATAGTCATGTTACTCTGCTAAACATTAACCTAGGCCTTGTTTAGTTGGGCAAAAAATTTACCAATAGCACTGTTACAACTCCCCGTAGCACTCCCGTAGCATTTTCGTTTGTATTTGGTAAACATTGTCCAATCATGGACTAACTAGGCTCAAAAGATTAGATCTCGTGATGTATAACGTAACGCTGTGTAATTAGTTTTTTTTACCTATACTAGGAAATTTGCCCGTGCGATGCAACGGATGAAAAAAAAACCTATTACACATTCATGCAAAACAATGACGTGAATGACACATATCTACTTACGCTTTTAAGCTATTATAGTTTATCTTTTTTTTTTTCACGTGTAAAGGATTTATCTTTTCCGCCAATATGCCCGCGTTGTTGCACGAGAAAAAATCGAGAAATATTTATGCAAACACACGACTACGGAAATTCTACATATTTATTTACATATATCTTTTCTATAAAACTTTAAAGCTATAATTTATTTTTGATGACCGTTACACTATCTGCATCAATAGATGGAATTAAGACATTGACAGGCGTACGTGTGGGTGCTTCACTCACCGGCATGATTGATTTTGGTATTAAGCTAGATTTCTTTAACATGGACGATGCGTGCGAGACCATACCAGGGCGATCCGCGTGGTATAAACAGCAAAGTTGCATAGTCCGGTTGGTTTACGTAGCCAGTGCAGAGTCCTGAGGTCCCAGGATCGATCCCTCGTGCACGCAATAGTTTTGCACTTTTGCCAGCGTGGACGGGAATTGAGGCCAACGTGAGGGCAGCCGGGGACCGTAACTCAGACAGACAGCTGGGCCCTACACGCGCAGGCAGGCAGACTAATTAAAAAAGGGTGGACAAGAAATTTTCTCTCTTTATTAAGTAGGTATAGATTTCTTTGCTCCGAACATACGCTTTTTTGGTGTATTTAATGTGATGTGATGGAGAGAGTCTAAAAACTTGGAATTTGGGTGCCAACTAAAACGAGGCCCCGGTGTGTTTAAGACCCAAAATTTTAACTAAAATTTTGGGCCGAATGGGACATACATG
The DNA here is from genome assembly GCA_015847255.1 of Hyparrhenia diplandra. Taxonomy (NCBI): domain Eukaryota; kingdom Viridiplantae; phylum Streptophyta; class Magnoliopsida; order Poales; family Poaceae; genus Hyparrhenia; species Hyparrhenia diplandra. The sequence goes on along the minus strand of JADLZK010012426.1, from coordinate 148,724 downwards.
TCACATCGTCTGAACGTAGTAGATGTTTTGTTTGTTAGTGATAAATATTATGCCAACTAAACGAGGCTCGCGGTGTATTTAATGCGTTGTGATGGAGAGAGTCTAAAAAATGTCTAAAAAAATTGTAGTTGTAGTTATTGCTGGTCAAAACTGGTGCCGCTTTTAGTGTACTGACGGTTGACACTGGGCAGGGCCGCAGCAGCATAGGCAAGTAGCACAGGCACAGGCAAGTAAATGGTAGTAGCGCAGTAAAAAGTAAGGCCAGCTTGGCAGTTCGCGAATAGGTGAGGAAACTCTGATTTTTCAAGTTTTCTATTCTTCTTACAAAAATTTGTTTGATTTTTAAGAATTAAGAATATATACATTTGTAGTAGTACTATGCAAAACGAATTATTAAGAATATATACAGTTGTAGTAGTACTATGTAGAAGTATATTTGTGAAAAAAGAAATAAAAGAAAATGGCAAGCACAAGACTCACGCACGCACGCCAAACTCACTGTACTCTAGCGCAGCAGTGCAGAGTAAACGACGCAGGCGGCAGTGCATGCAGCAGCGTGCGTGGGGCCGAGGGCTCTAGCGACAGTGCATGCAGCCTCGGTTCAGCAGACCTCGACCTCGGCGTTGTCTCCAACCACGTCGAGGTGTGGGCCTTGACGCTAACTCACGGCACGTCGAGGTACCCGTCTCCACGTGCCACGGTGGATGTGACGACCGGGGTCGTCGGTGACGTGGCCAGACCTCGGCGTCGACTGACATCACGCCGAGCCGCATACCTCGGCGGCGTGGTGTCCTAACACGCCAAAAAAATGGCTTATTTTTAAGAAATGTTTCGTCGATGGTTTTACTTGTAAAAACATTTTCTAAAAGGATCAAAATGGAAAAATTTCACTCATAGCTATGCCCCCACTCTTGTTGTTTCAATACTGAAAATGAAACCAAATCTGGGGCTTAGATCATTTCTAAAGATTGCATCCATTGATCGAACTGGCCACTGGGTTGAAAGACTTGACTTCACTCTACAGTGTTGGCGACGACGACGACCGGCTTCGTAGAAGTCAAAGCTAGCGCTGTCGATCCCCAGCCGATAGTGCTGCTAGACTATCTAGATACGCGTATCCATCTAAATCTTGGCTTGTCTACTCTGCATCTTCTCCAGATCGAGGGCGGGTGAGAGAACAGATCTCTGAAAAGATATCCGGTCAGGACTTGCATGAACCTTGCCTCTTGGAGCATGCATGCTTGCGCCTGTCTATGTGAATCTATCAGCAACAGTGTTCCAAAACTAGGGCCACGTTTAGATGGCAAATTTTTTGCCAAAAAGTTGTAAGTTTTTGGACTCTCTCTCCATCACATCACATTAAATACACCAAAAGACATATATTCTGACCAGTAAATGTAGGTAAGAAAAAAAATAACTAATCACACAGTTCTATTGTACATCATGATACGAATCTTTTGAGCCGAGTTAGTCCAAAATTGGATAATATTTACCACAAATAAACGAAACGTGCTACAGTGTGCTACAGGAGTTGGAATAGTATGTTTCGCTAATTTTTAGCCAACTAAACAAGGCCCTAGGTATATCTAGTCTGTGTGGATATGGCCGAGAGCGCACTCCAAGGACTCAGGTTCACTTTATTTCCTGGAACTAGCAATCGAGAATCGGCTTGATGTTCTAAAAGGTAAGATATGCTCGCCGATTCTTGGTCTTCTCCAATGACCGAGGGTCCGAGGCGATAAAGAACGAATCTCTCAAAATATCATGCATTCACCAGTCAGGACTACTTCCATCAACTTTACCCAGGCCTCATGGAACGACCTCACTGAGTCTCTGGAGGCATAAAGGCATAAATTATAGGTGACAACTAGATTATTATTTATTCACCTATAACTACAGTTTGTAGTAAGATGGCTAAACGCTGAGGTGGAGGAGAGAATAGAGGACAAAGAAGAGAATCAAGTTGTAAGCTTACAACCACCCTGGGTATAGGACCTAAGAAACTATATGAGAAAGACAAGTGAACTATATTAACAGTGGAGATCTAAGTACTATATGGGTGGGGTTGAGAGAAGATTATAAAGAACCTTACAATCGGCTTGCTAGCTGTATTCTTAACCTTGCTCACTATAGTAGAAATCAAACTTTCAGTTTTAGGGTTTAGTCCCAGCCAATTTTTGGCCTATAAAACAAGAGAATTTTTACGGTGCTTGGGAGGAACCGTGGTTCCTCCGTTAATTGTTTATGTGCCGGTTTCTCCTCCTTAATTATAATTAAAGGGCAATTTAGTACTTTTGCTAACAACTTCTCAGCTCCCCATTCAGATTAGTATCCCAATCTAAGCCCCTGCCCGCCGGCGCCCGCCTCCTGCCCTCCGCTCACGTTAAATCGCCGCCTCCGCTCCACTACCGCAAGCTGCCCAATGTCACGGACCTCACGCAGAGCTACGCATTGCGCATGGCCACACGGACCGCACGGCAGGTGCTGTCTGGCGCCGACTGCGGGTTCCGCGGCACGGCGCTGCTGCACACCGTGGAGGCGGATCGTTGGCTGCAGACTGGATGTGCATGTTCTCGCTGCTTGAAGTCGCCGATACCCGACGATGCTTTGGTACCCTTTGACGATCGCCATGTATGTCGTGGACTTCTCTAGCGGGTGTAAGGTCGAGATGGGGACTAGAGGGGGGGTGAATAGTCCTTTCTAAAACTAATTGCGCCGGCTAAACAAATATGATGCGGAATTAATACTATTCGTTTAGCCAAGACTTTACCCCTCTATCTATGACTCTAAATCACCTCACAAAAAAATCCTACACAAAGCAAATGAGGTGATAAGCCTAGCTTGAGCTCTCAACCGTTTACATTGCAAGGTCACACAAACCTATGCACTAGTACTTCAAACAAAGGTGAGCTCCTACACAATTCTAATGAGCAAAAGCACAAAGCCAACCTAAGCTCACTAGATGCACAATGGACAAGGCGACACACGCCTAACCCAAAAGCTCAAATTACTTAGCTACACAAACTAAGCAAAGCAACTAACAAGCTACACAAGCTAGTAATTGCAAGAGCTACTCCACAAGCACAAGCACAAGGTATATATGAATGTAAATACACGAGCTTGTGATTTGGAGAATGCAAACCACCGAGAAGAGTAGACAAGTTGACACCGGTGATTTTTTTGTCGAGGTATCGGGAAGCTTGCCAACTTCCCCTACTCCTCGTTGTGTCGACCAACACCTTGGGTGGTTCCTTTGGTGTTTTCACCTAGATGGTTCTTCGGTGTGATTCTCCCCGATCACTTGCCCCTCAAGGCACGCCCGCAAAGGCACCGCAAGACACCACTCTCAAAGTGAGCCTCTCAAGGCACCGCAAGACACCACACACACAAGGGAGGTACTCACCGACACGCTCTAGTAGTGATGCTCTTCACGATCCCCGTGAGGTGAGCTCGAACCTCTCACAAATCCTCCTTCGGAGCACCGCACAATCTCCGTTGCGTGCTTCACGAAGTCTCTTGCCACCAAGCCGTCTAGGAGGTGGCAACCTCCAAGAGTAACAAGCACACCGGCTTGCAACACGATCACCTAGTGCCACAAATGCGATCTCTCAACGCGAATGCACTAGAATCACTCCTCACTTTGATTTGGATGAACACTATCAATCACAAGTGAGTGGGAGGGGCTCTCAAGCACCACAACACAAGCCACCAAGGCCCAAATTGTTCTCGGCACCCGAGCAAGGTCGGGTATGTGGTGTATAAATAGCCCCCAAGTCAAATAGAGCCGTTGGGAAGAAATCACAGCTTCTGCGAGTTGACCGGACGCACTGACCGGACTCACCAGCGCGTCCGGTCGCGCGTCCGGTCACTACAGACAAGCAACCTGGCCCACAGCCAACGGCTACTTCGAGCGTCCGGTCACCGGTTCCGGTCAAGCACCGGACGCATCCGATCACAGCGTCCGGTCAAAACGCGCCTGCAGAGCTCGCGCGAGACGCCCGACCGGAGCGTCCCGGCCGGTGCGTCCGGTCGCGACACCCGCCCGGCCGAAGGCGTCCGGTCGACGTTTTCCAAATAAAACTCCACCGAAACACCGACGCCTTCTCTTCGACATGCTACCCATCAAGTATACCAAACTTGAGCACGAGGAATAGCATGTTTTCACCTCCAACTTGCATCCGGCCGCAATAGAAAATATGCATCTCATTTTCTCGAGGCGAATCCACCGCAAGCTCGGCGGGAGGATGAGCGGTTCCCAAACCCAACTCAACCCCCCGCAATCACCGCCGCCTTTGCAAATGTGCCAACACCACCAAGTGTACATCACCATGTGCATGTGTGTTAGCATTTTCACAATCATTTCAAAGGCCCTATTAGCTCTTACCACGCCACTTTCGATCCTAACACATCGCAAAGTTAGATCGCTCAAGTGGCACTAGATGACCGATATGCAAACAAGTTTGCCCCTCTTGATAGTACGACCATCTATCCTAAACCCGGTCATAAACTTCTCTAAGCACCAATGACCGGCGAAATAAAATGCCCTATAGGTTATACCTTTGCCTTGCGCATTTCCATTCCGCTCCATCTCCAAGTGCCGATGCAACCAATGCACCAACACGATCAAGAATGATATGATCCATTTCATATCATCACATGACCTTCTTGGTCCATCGATCTTGACCTCACTTGCTCTTCACCGTTAAAAGCGGTCCGTCGGGCGCCAAGTCTAGCCCAAGCTTCACCGCCTCGCGGTCCATCGCTTCACCGCCCGACTTGCCCTTCACACTTGCAACCCGGTCCATCAAGCCAAGCTTTGTCTTGATCTTCACCACCTCGGTCACATGACTCCATGTCATGTTTCATATGCAATAAAGCTCCTTCATGCATCAGCTCATGTGAACTAACTTCCTGTGTATTATCTCAATCACACATTGTTAGTCCACCTAATGTTGTCACCAATTACCAAAAACCAAAGGGACCTTTTCGGGGGGCTGCCGGAGTCGATGATGACGCCGCCCTCCCGAGAACCCTTCCTCAACTTACTTCACGGAGATCGAACACCAAGCTCGGGATCGACAGCTTGGTCTCGCCACGCGTGATCCCCAGTCCCCACGTAGGGAGGTAGTAGAACGTCTTTGTATGGGTAGTCCTTGGGGCTCTGCACGAACGGTATGGACATCACGGCCCCGCCGCCGCCGCCACTTAGGCTCGCGGCAGCGCCGACGAACAGGTGGTTCGACGCGGCGTTGTTGTGGAAGTAGGGTGTGAGGCAGTACCTCTTGGCACCTGTCAGGCAGCCGTGGCCGAACCCGATGAGGCCCGACGCGGCATGGAGCGACCTCGGTGTGACGACCTCCATGAAGCTCACGCACCGAAGGTGAGCGTGGCCCCGCCAGACTCGAATGTGAAGGAGTCGGTGCCGAGGAAGACAATGATGTCGCCGGCGCCCTAGTCGGCAAGGAATGCGAGAAGTTCTGACTCGCCGCCGACGACTTCATGCGTTTGCGGCACGAACAATGATCTTGGCAAGGTCCGTCCTGGGAGGAGGCTAGGGATGGGGTGGCATCGACGGCGGTGCCCGAAGGAGCGAGCGCGGTGGCGGGAAGTGCGGCGGCCAGCGGCATGGGGGCGGGGGAGCACCGGGCGGGCGGGTGGAACGGATGAACGAATGAACGGTTCCCTTTGTGCGGCACGGAACTCGTGCTTGGTAACATTCCACGAAGCGCCTTTGCCAGCCTCGCTCCATCGCCGCCGCCTAACTACAATAATGGTGCCCCTCGGCATCCTGAACAACCACCGGGATCGCCATCGTCGGGCTCCTACGTCTTGCGGGCGGCCACAAGGCGGCGCTCCTCGGCCGCTGGGGGCGTTCTTCACGAAAAAGCTGATTCAAGCGGCTTTGATTCACAAGAACTTTGATTTTAGGAGAAGCAGCTCATGATCAAATCTAAAAAGACCATTGTACCCTTTAAAATTCATTATAATTCAGTTCTGGTCTCATGGTTCCTACATGTCACTTGGTTCCTTTCATCTGTTTCCTCTAACTTTTTAGCCATTAGATCTAACGAAACGGAGGGCTCACATTAATTCCAAACGTGATAAAAACTCTCTTAAAACAATTGGTCCCAGTTGGAGCCCCTCACCGGGACAGTGAAGCAGGGGACATTTAGTCCGATTGGTTGTTCAAAATGGACCGTTTGAATATGGATTGAGTTTAGCTCAGCTAGTTAGATTCTTTGTAGTTAAATCTACTTATTCAGTAAGTTTTCGGCATGATGCACAAGGATCGATCACATGCATTTTTCTGAATTTATTTCAAGATGCAAGTGCTCGCATTTTCATGAATTTTTTTTCATTGGCAGGGGATGGCCCTGTTGGCCTATGATGACTTTGTCAAATTTAATATATGTTGGCTTAATCGTTCACCTATAGTGTAATCCACAAAAAGGATAGCATGGTACATATCTAATTAACTAATTAATTGTAATTAATGATTTTCTTGTTTGCTCCATCCGAAAATTATCTCCGTAGGCATCTCTACTATTTAAGATTAACCTTCTCATTATCTTCCTTACCTCCTTTGTTATTCTTACCAGGAGGATACCCCGCGCGTTGCGGCGGGTCGGCTAGGGTATTTTAGATTTATCGCAATTATCCATTCATCAGGATCCGGCAACACATAGAGTCGGGCGGATCGAAGACAATTCGAGGTCTTCCTCCCCCGCACAAAAGATAGATGGTGGCTATTCCAAACACCACCGATACATCAAGGTGGAGGGGCAACGGTGAGGGCACACGATTTCAAGCGTGGGCGATTTGCCACCTGCAGTGGGGGTTGTCTCCATCCAATGAGTTTCTTTCAAGTTCATTTTGGTGCACGTTGTTCAAGACGTGATGGCTGATTCGAAGACCGTCATGAAGCGAAATTGATATCTTTAGCACTTTCTTGAGTAGTAAACTCAATTCTTTTTGGATGTAGTAGATCTTTAGTACGTTTATCTTCATGTACTAAAGTTTTTTTCTTACTTTTGTAATAAGTTTGGCCGTGTGTGGTCACGCCAGAGAAGTTTTACGTTGTGTGCGTTACCGCAGAGGCCGGAATATTAATTCCTTTATCTAAAAAAAAAAATCCATTCATCAGAATTACTTTGTTAATAGTCAGTATAATATAAATGCTAGATACTATATTTGATTGAGTGTTCGGAGTTGTATTGTTTGTAATAATTTGTGAAGTACCTCACAATGTGTCGTTTGTTGTTTTCCTTAAGGATCATTTAGAGCCACCTGGTTAAGATCAAGTTTCAGTTTTACCTGTGAGTTGCTGCAAAATGGATGGAATGTGAACATGTCAGAGATATATAAAGTAGGAAAGAGTACTTGAAATTATTAGGTTCCTTGATAAGTGATAATTGGATTCTTAGGCGAATGGAAAGAGTACTTGCAAATTTTACAGCTAATATACATGCATGTTCTCGACTCTAGATTTTTTTTTTTCTTGAAATGAAATTCTGGACTCTAGATTAATCATGTTTAATTACAGTACATTAATTGCAATTGCAGCAAGCAAATAAAATCATATCAGTTCTAGCTATACCACAAACAGTTACTTTTTTTGTCACGAATTGATCTGCATAGATGCATATGTTTACCAATGTGATGAATGAACGATGGTCTGATGATTTTCCTGGGTATGGTGATGCAGGGAGGAATTCTTCTAGGCCCATCAGCGCTGGGGCGGAGCCACAAGTTCTTGCACGCCGTGTTCCCGGCCCAGAGCATGACGGTGCTGGACACGCTGGCAAACATCGGCCTGCTCTTCTTCCTGTTCCTCGTCGGCCTCGAGCTCGACATCTCCGCCATCTGCCGCACCGGCAAGAAGGCCCTCGCCATCGCGCTCGCCGACATCAGCGCACCGTTCGCGCTCGGCATAGGCACGTCGTTCGCCTCTCGACATAGGGATACTTGAAGGTTGTGGAAGTAGTCATGCTTGAGGGCAAGCACCAACATTGATTCTCTTGCTGAGATCTAGACACAACATCTTGGATAGAAGATTGATTCTAGTGCTGGGATTCGTTGCAAGATCCTAAGGTGGAAAAAAAATGCCGGTTTGCAAAAGAATTTGTCATTGACTTGTAAAGATGTAACAGCGCTCGGCGGCCTCCCTCCACGTCTCCCAGCGTGGATGGTGCTCGGCTCCGTGGTGGGGTGGGGGGCTTCGTGCTCTACTCCTGCCAGCAGGGGGCGTCTCCGTCTCCCCCTCCCCCGGTGCCCGGGCTCCTTCTCCGGTGGCCAGATCTGGGCCCTCGGGCCCGATTATGGCGGATGGTGCTCCCCTGTTCGGCGCTCAAGGGGGTCGGTGTGTGCGGGGCGAGCAGCGGTGTGGGCGGCGTGGCGAGGCATATGTTATCTCGCATTGCGGTGGTGTGGGCGGCTGCTCTAGCGGTGTGCCATCGATGTCGCGTGGTGGCGTGGATGGCCACGCCTCGCTGCCCCATTGCGCAACTTGGATGCCTCGAGCTCTAGGCGAAAGCTCGGCCCGATGTGTCGGGCGGACGACGGCGACGGCTTTTGGCGTCGCACCCTTTCTGGCGTCGTCTTCGAGTCTCTTGCTCCTGTCTTCGTTCGTCCTGTCGCTACCCCGCCATGGTCGTTTTGGTCGTCTTGTTGGTCTTATTTGGCGCTTCATGTCTCTCCTCACACGGGTGTCTAGCTAGTGGTTGTTGCAGCTGTTGTCGTTGTCGTTTCCGGCGGATGCTTTGCGCCGAGGTGTTCTTTCGTCGCTTGGCGGATGCTTTGCCGCCGTGTATTTTCTACGAGCCCGTGTTTCCGGCATGCGTGTTGCCACCGAGGTCGCGGTCGTTTCCGGCGGATGCTTTGCCGCCGAGGTGTTTTTCGTCGCTTGGCGGATGCTTTGCCGCCGTGTATCTTCTACGAGCCTGCGTTTTCCGGCGAACACGTCGCCGCCGAGGTCGCGGTCGTTTTCAGCGGATGCTTTGCCGCCGAGGTGCTCTTCGTCGCTTGGGGCGGATGCTTTGCCGCAATGTATCTTTTACGAGCCTGCGTTTTCTGGCGTGTCTTGGTGCCGCCCGAGGTCGCAGATTGTCTCCGATGGATACTTTATCGCCGAGGTGGAGTTCTAGCGGATGCTTTGCCACTTTGTTGTCGTCGATTGCTCCGATCGCCGCTAGCTACCTAAGGTGTTGAGTTATGGTTGTAATAGGATCGGTCGTCCGTCCTCGGTGTGTGCATGCCCAGGGACGGAGCCAGCAGTAGGGTTGTCCGGGCTCTAGCCCCACCTACGAGCCGATAATCAAGATTAATTATTGTAGTAAAAACAAAAATCACCATTAAATCTTCATGCAAATCAACATCTCCATTATTTCTGGCGTTATCGTGCATGCCCTCCGGGCTTTTAGGGTCGATCGATTTACCTGTGTGCTGTGATTTTGGTCCAAGTTTTTGTGTTCTTGGGTTCTATTTTCGCAGTTTTTTCTCCTTCCCTCTTCTAGTGCTCGATTTGTTGTTTGTGGATCGTTTTGAGTGATTCTTGTTGTTGCAATTCGTTCACGACCAAATACCAAGTGATTCACCAAAGGAATTTGGTTGAATCCTAGGGAGTAGTTCGTATACATGTATGTAATAGTAGTTTTCTGGCCCTTCCATTCAACCGTGTTTTTTTTATTTTCGAAGAAACCAAATGCAAGTCATCAACCAGCTTTGCGGCAGTGCGGTATGAATGTGGCGCAGCTATCGGTATCGGAATCCAGGCTCCTCGGATAGTCATGAAAGGAAAAATACATTTCAAAATATGAGGAACTCAACCTATCTTATGCTAAAGCATCTGATGCCTTATAGATCTGTGTTTACTGTGTTCATCGATACTCAAGTTGGCTACCAACTTTTGGTTGAGGCGCCGGGCCGGAAAAAAGCTGCAGCTGCTGCTGCTGCCGCCTAAATGAGAGAGAGAGAAGCTGCAGCAACGCAACCGCAGCTTGTTGCTGCAGGTACAGACGCCCCAACATCTCGCTTCTCCCAGCGGCACGACAGAACTTTTTGTGCAACCATGTGCATGTCATGTGCACATGGAACCACCAACAATCCAGGCAACCTCGTGTACTCGTAGAAAGAACCCGCGAGACGGCCGGCACGGCACCGCTCTCTGCCCGGGGTTGAGTAGAAAGACGTGTCGACTCGTGGGGTGCGCCCGCCACCTGCCGTCGCGACGTGACGAGGAGGAGCCAAGCGCGCAATTGCGCCTGGACACGAGACCGTTTGGTGTCATCGCGTCAGGCCGTTTGGCAACGGTCGCGCCCGTCTAATTTCATATATATCCACCCCGCCCGCCCTGCGCGCGCGTCGTATGTACACACGACGCATGCACCGACTGCTGGAGTGCTGGTGGCTGCGGCAGCGGCGCACGGGACAAATTGATCCGCGGCGCCGTGGCTCTCCATGGTGCCGTCGTCGCGTGGCCGCGCGCGGGTTTCGATCGACGGACGACGACGATGACGACGACCGTTCCGCGTGCAGGCGCGTCGTCGCCGCGCACGCCGGCCCGGGCCGGGCCACTTCCCTGACGACGCGCGCAGCTGTCTTATTGATTTCTTCCGGTTCGCCGCCTGCGGCCTCGCTGCACGAAACTGCAGGTGAGTGATCCAGGTTTATCGATCGATTCCCCAAACCATACCGCGCCCTTCTTCGACGATCCATTGTTTGTGTATAATAAATTAAATGCATCTGTTTTGTTTTGTATCCAGTTGTTATCTGCAGGGATATGTTTTACTGCTTCGGTTATGATCGTGTAAATTGTCAAGACACCAGGATGACAATTGCTCCAATATTTTTAATCAAAAGTAGCCTGTCTTACTCATTATTATCTTTCTAACGATTATTCTTCTCTTTGCAATCCGAATGGGCCTGGCCCATATATCTAAGCCCAGATCATGTCCGGTCCTGAGCTCCTGATCCACGCGAGCTCTGCTTTGCCGATGTCATCGGCTTTCACCTTCTCAACTTCTCTTCAGCATGCAAACTTGATTTGCTTCTAGCTAGCTCCGGCATCCCCTCAGATCGGTCATCTTAATCCTATGGATATCCAAAACAGCAGCGAAGTCGCACAAATCTCATACCTCCTCATGGTATCACAATTCACAAATCACAAAGCTAGGAAGAATTCCAGTTATATGATATGATGATGATATACGTAACACCCAAAAGAACTAGTATTATTTAACCAGCAGCACCTGTGCAAAGCCATCATCATTTTGCTCGATGGAACTACTCAGGGCCCATTTTTTTTTAACTCTTATTAGCACGGATGTATAGGAACTCAAATAGAGTAACTTGCTACTGTATATATATACTGTCAAGCATGGAATGCAACCTGACCAGTTGCAGGCTGCTTGCAGTACCAAACTTTGGCCATTAGAAGGTAAGCTGCATATCACATCAGACAAGGAGAGCATCAAACTACAGTATAGCTCCCTCCAGGGACACTGCAGGTTGGCAGGCCCAAAGCTAGCACAACAATATGTTACAGTCCACAATCAGTTCAAGCATCCATCAGTAAGAGGGAGCAATCCCAGGTAGGTTGCACGGTGCACGTCCACGCCCACATTCGCCCATCAGTTGGACAGATCCGTGCTCACGCGTGTTCCTTGCTCCTGACTTGCAGCGCCCTCGCTTCGGTGGCCGCTTGTGCTCGCTCCACTGTTTTGTTTCGCCAATATCTGCATCTGATCACCATACCAAAGTAGGAATTAGCATAGAACTGAACTGCATGCATTTGGCAATATGAAACACTAATTTAATCGACTGGCTGGTCATTCAGGCTGCAGGCTACAGAATGTGATCACAAGGCTCACGGGATAGCCTGTTGTCAGAGCTAATACAGTAAAACAGCATATACAGTCCAGATGTTGTCTCATTCATTGCAGAAGTATCACTGAAAGCTTATTCAGAAAAAGAACAGGTAAGATATATATGCATCTTTGGATGGTCCCTGTTTTTTCAAGAAAACTGAAGATCAGTTAAGTAACGAAAACAGAGTACAGTTACACAGGCAGAGAGCAGAGGCAGGGGAAAAGAGAAGCTTAGGAAACAAAAGTTACACCACTTGTGTGGCTGTGCCCAACAGATGGAGTTGTCACACAACGCTCATGCAAAGCCTGACATTTCTGCACTGAAGAATTTAGATTGCTCGCAGATGTCCAGTAGCAGCTTTGTCTAACAGTACTTTGCCCATTCCAGTGGCACTTCCAGGCAAAGTAGCAGTTTACACAGAGTGCAAAGATAGCTAGCGACACCAAAAGAAAACAACAAAAACTAGCAACATCAAAAAGATATGTGGTATTCTGCACTCCCTTATTACTGGGTTGTCATTAACAAAACTGAAGGTACGCCAAAGCTGTGAGATGCTGAACTAGCTACCCAAAGGCACCACAGTTGACTCATCTCAACTTGAATAAGGCACAAAGATAGAAGCAGAAAACAGATTTGGTTAGTTTTATGCAAACTAATCAAGGGTCCTGCTTGTGGGCTTATTGTTCAGATTTCAAGAAAAAAAAAATGCCGTACCTTCCTGGATCTCGTATTCCTCAAAGCATTTCTCAGAAGATTTTCCAGCTTCTCCAGCTCATTGACATCTGATTCATCAGCATTGCTCTTGGGAGACCTGTTGGTTTGAAGCAGTTATAATCATTTATCAAATGGCAAAGAAAAATCGGTGGAAATCATGAATTCTTGGTGTACCAGGTCGCAATCTCGCTCAGCATCAACTGTAAATCTGAAGAAGCTTCATCCTTGTTCTGTACCAGAAACACTGACCATAGTAAGCTACATTTATCAAAAGTTCAGATATTATATATATTTGTTCTGGTATTTTGCATACTGTACACACAGGACATTCTGCATATTGCCAACAGAACATTTTGTTTGATGATAGCAACTGGCAGGTGTCACAGTATGTAAAGACTGATTCTATCTAAAAATATTATCAAAAGCTGGGCAACCTTAGGCTGCATGTTATGCATTGGAAAAGCCACATCAAGATCTTTACATTATTTTCATTTTGATCGTCATTCATATTCCTTCCTTCTCCAGAAAATTGCTGATAGCGGTTATATGTATCCTCTATGCTGAAAAGGAGAGAAAATGAATATGTTATTAGCTCATTGCATAATGTACTCTTCGAGAATCAGTTTATATATATTCACCTCATGTGGGACAAAAATGCATCCAGTTTTATTGCAGGTAAGTATATTATTATGAATTACATCCTGAATCTTACACTTGAATACAATTTATTATTATGATGACCCCTTTCCTTAAGGTTTTGAATTTGACTTGATAGGCCAAGAATGTTGAGTTCATGCCCTGAGTTCTCATTGCCATATTCTTGATCATATAAAAACATTAGAACTGAGCAATGATACAACCTACATGTCACATCCAACTTTGCACGGTCTTTGATGCATACCTTGGACCACCAATATCTTCTATAACATATTTTCAAGATTTTATAACCATCTTAGACTTAGAATACAACTATGGCACTATATCATGTATCCAAACTAATAGATTCAAAAGCCATTTGATGTTTGTACTTTTTAAGGTTTGACCAAATTTTGTCCTAAAATGACATGTTGTGACCGGAGTCTAGAGGGAATGTAGATTCTTTTCAAAGTTTGATGAATCAAATAGGAGCTACTAGACATATATGCAAGTCCATAATCACGGCAATGCTTGTATCAAGCAATTACAAAAGAAAATGTAAAGAACTAGGAAAAATTATGGTTATGAACTTCTTATTTATATTTTTTTGCCTTTTACTCTCTTTGAATCACAACATGGAGAAATATCTTATGTGATTTTGTGATTTTATTGCCATAGTTTCATAGATAAAGGGTGTGTATTTAGATGCAGATCATTGATTATTATTATTATTATTATTATTGCATATTTATATGAAGCCCTAGGATCAAACAAAAAAAAGCCAATAACAATAGACATTCTATGGGACAAGGATTCTAATCTAACCTAAAGGAAAAAAAAAAAATGAACTTCCAATAGGTGATAAGGATGAGTAGAGCAAATATGGTATTGATGGTCTTCAAATCTATTCATTTGAAGAAGAAATGGTGATTAGGTATTTGGAAAAATGGACCTTGAGAGTCCTCGATATGTCATCTAGACATACAAGTTAGCTATTTGGGAAAAAAAAAAACCCGACTTTTTCTCTACGATACATACCCTATCATATTTATTAATGTAAGGTAATGTTCCTTGTATGTGACTCTAGAGTTTGGACCACTACATACCAAGACAACAATCTAAACTGACTCTAGAGTTTGGACCACTACATACCAAGACAATCATCTAAACCATCGAGATTCTAAACTTATGATTAGATACCAGAGGAGTCCAAGACTCAAAGCGACTAGCCCTATATGCCCCATGTGGAAAATCCAAGAGGTTTCAGGTTGGGTAGGGTGGGTTATGAGGAGGAAGTTGTTAACAAAATGTTTGTTAGGTTTTGGGCTCTTTCTACATATTGGGAGTTAATTGCCCCAGTATGGTTTGAGTAGTTTGATTTAATTAGCTTGGTAAATTTTCTTCCATACACTCCAAACTCCCACAAAAAACTTCCACCTTCAAATGTTGTGAAATCTACGAGAACATGGGATGCATAAGCCTTTTGTTTACATGACGTGTTTTATATTGGGGTGCTAGAGTCCTGTTGGTGCACATGGCTCTACCCACTTGGCTTTCTTCCATTGCTATGCATGTAAGTGAAGTTGAGAACCAAACTTTGCTTCTATTTTCTCCTTTCCTTTTCTTTCCCTTCCTTGAAATCTAAATGTAAAATTCTTCTTAGGTGTTGGCCCTTAATCCTAGCCACTTGAGAATGATAGCTATGAAAGGACACGACACATATGGAATAAGTTGATGTTCATAACTTGAGAGCGACCCCCAATGATGGGTTTTTAGGACAACAAAAGAGACCTTCTAGATATTCTCAAGGAAAAAAAGTATGTCAAGAAATATAAGAGCAATGGCTCTAGTGAGCTTTTAGACATCATGTCCATATATTGTCAGTAGCTTTCTCGAGTATAATTTGCAAGTGGACAATGAAGAAGAATGTCAAAATTAGTGATTAGTTGAGATCATGTGAAATCACTTGAAGTGTTGATTTGACTTGGTCCACCATAGTGGTCTACATGGCCGCACACTGCACGACAATAAACTAAGAGCCGGAGCCAGAGCGCACAGGAGTGCAACAAACGGGCCTAAATCAAATAGATTCCAAAACCCATATTGAGATGCTAGGTGGTAGATACAGAATTCAATTCCAATACATATTTGGGTTGCGCCCTTCGTACCTCCTACGTGGTTCGGACTCATGGTCGTCCCTACTCAACAAGTTAGAACAACTCGCATCTACAACATTTTTTTTGCTAGTAATAATACCTTAAAGGGCTTGGAAAAGATAAACTTTACTTAAAAGTAGTATATGTCACAATTTTTGCTTTAAACAATAGTACTATGATGCTTATAACTAAAGAAAAATAACTACCGAAAGATTATACGGTTGTACCTTAACTCCTTCCGTTTAAGGAATATGGATTGGATTAGCATCTGGGAGCAGGAAGCTGCTCGGGCACTCCAGGGTAAAGGTAAGTCAAAGGCGGTCAGTAGAGCTACAAAATCTTGATCCCAACCAACTACTTTCCGTACTTGCTTATGCTTAGTGACGGCAGCGGAACTGAAATTCCTGAGGGTGTGTTTAGTCGATGAAATATTTTGGGTTGGGCTACCAGAAGACTTTTTCGTTTGTATTTGGTAATTAGTGTTCAACCATGGACTAATTTGGCTTAAAAGATTAGCCTCGCACTTTTCAGCCAAACTGCGTATTAGTTTTTTTCATTTACCTAGTGTTGACACCCAAAAATGGCATGGTCCAAGTCACGGTAAAAATCCGGACTTAGCCATATTCTCGAAGAGCTAACCCACCGCAAAATTCCGGACTTAGTCAAATTCTCGGGAGGATCGAAAAAGGCTTTCTGGAACATGACCGGACTCACAGGCGCGTCCGGTCCAGCGACCGGGTCACGGCGTCCGTCGATCGCGCCCACGATCGGTTTGCGCACCTTTCTATTAAACCGACGGACGCTGTTGACCGGAGCATCCGGTCAACTCCTCCGCGAGTCCGGCCACCACCGGAATCGCCGATTTGGGGCATCGACCGGGCGCACCCATGAGTCCGTCCAGCGTCCGGTCACGGGATCCGGTCGGGTCGCGGCCGCGAGCGGCGGGCAGACCTTACCGGAAAGTCGACCGGACCCGTTGACCGGAGCGTCCGGTCAAGGCCCGATCGTGGCGTCCGGCCACCCCGACAGCAGTTCGCAGGTCCGTCACGAGATCCGAACCGATTTGTTTCCAATCGTGTTTAGGTCGGTTTTTTTATGCTTGAAACGCCCAAGGACGGTTTCCTAAAAGGATAAGACCACCCTCCTCTATATAATAAAGAGGTTCATGGCCGATTTGATCCCATCTACATCCAATCGACAATCAATCTACCTCTGGCCCCGCTTTGTAGGTCATCTTCTTCTCTCAACCCCTCTATCCTGGCTGTTCGGGCGGCGAACTCCGCGTTCTTCGTCGGCGTTCTAGGCGGCCACGCTGGTCCTAGAGCACCCCTCGCGTCGTCCTCTGACGGGTCTTCCCGAGGTGCGTTCGAGGTTCTTCCGGCCGTCACCGAAGCTCCACACGCCCCCTACCGATTCCTAGATCGGTTTGGGCTGCCACGCTGCGATGCTCGCTGCTACAAGGTCGATCGCGATCTTCGTAGGCGTCAAGGCCCTCCCGGTGTGTTGGTGTGAAGCCCAACTTTGCGTCAACACCATATTTAATCTTTCTAAAAATACGTTAAGAGATTCGATGTGACAAGGAGCTGAAGCGACTTTTTTGTTATCGTGTAGTAGCAACTGAACACCCCCCTAACTCAGTCTCTCTCCAAACATCAGCAATAAAAAAATTCGGAGGAGGTTCGGGCTCAGCGCGCCGGGTGTCAGCTGCTGACGGGTGCACGCGCTCTCTGGAAGTCTCAAGCGAAGCGAGCCCACGTCCATCCGCACGCAAAGCACGTGCGCATAGCGAGACGAAGCGACAGGGCTGGCCGCCGCTTGCTATTCTCAAGGGCGAAGGCCGCCGGCAGAGCAGAGCACACCCGGCCGGAGCCCGGAGCTGTAGGACAGGGTGTCATGCTCATGCGAGGTGGTACAACTCTGGGGACGGTCATGGCGAGGCGGCGGCTCGCCGCGGGACAACGGGATCGAGGCCGACGAACTGCTCGAGTCGAAGTCGATCCATCCCGGCCGCCCTTGCTTATAGTAGCTTAATTACTAATCAGATGAGCAAGCAAGGGAGGGAAAGGGAGGGGATGGGGATTGAAATCAATTACCTGGCGGAGGCGTACTCGTAGAGCTTGCCGGCGGGGAGAAGACGAGGAGGGCGACCTCGGCGTCGCAGAGGAGGGAGAGCTCGAAGGCCTTCTTGAACAGCCCCGCGCGGCGCTTGGAGAAGCGCACCTGCCGGCTCACCCGGTCCTCGATCCGCCGCAGCTCCACGCGACCGCGGCGACGCGCCATCGCCGCCGTCCCTCCAATCCCAGCCGCCTCACCCGCCAGTGTCGCCGCCTCTCTCTCTCTCTCTCTCACGCTGCTGTGATGCGATGGGGCTGGGAAGGAAAGGAACAGGGAGCCGCGGTTGCTGTGGAGGCTGCAGGAGCTGCGCCTGCGCGAGAGGGTTGTGGAGGACGGACGGGGAGGTCGGGGTGGGGCCCGTCGGTCGGTGACCGGCGAGCGGCGCACGGGGTCGGTCACCAGTGGCATGTTTGTGGCAACGCCGATCTCGTGGTCAGTTTCCAGATTGGGAAAACGCGGCGCGGACCGCGGTTGGCTGGCTAGCTTGGCTCGTCATGTGGCTGAGGCGGCGGTTGGGCTGGGCTGGGCTGGGCTGGGCCGCTGAGGTGGACGGGGCAGGTGTGCGACATGCCCCAGCCCGCGCGTGGGGCCGGCGCGGCTGTCCACACGGCACTCGCGTAAAGCCACAGTTTTTTACGATGGGCAGCAAGGCCGCCGGAGTCGCCGCCGCAGTCCACGTCCGCTTGGCCGGCGCAAATATCTGGCGTCATGGCGGTTCCAAGCTGCACGGATATTTTGGGTTGTAGCAGACTTTTCGTTTTTATTTGATAATTAACGTCCAACTATGGACAAACCAGGTTTAAAAGATTCGCCCATGCACTTTTCACCAAAATGTGCAATTAGTTTTTTATTTATCTACATTTAATGCTCCAAAAATAAGATAAGAGATTCGATGTGATAGGGAATCAGAAGACTTTTTAGATCACCGTAGTAGCAACTGAACACCCCATAAGGACGCCGTCGACGGTCTCGACTCTCGAGACCCTTCATGTCGGCAGCTACTACAGGGGATGATTAGGCCTCCTGCTCTAGTGCTGTCTCTGTTTGCCCACAGGCATAAGTACGTAGGTCAAACTTAAACAAAGGCCCCTGTTCGCTTGCTTATCACCCAAACGTCCGCCAGTATTTTCTCTCACAAAGACAGCCAACCAACCGCCAGCCCGGCAAGAAATTTTCTCACAAAGATCACCAAATAGGGCAAACAAAATTTAACAAAGCTCAAATTTGACCACACTTTTTTTTTTTTTTTTTTTACGACAACCAAACTTTAATCAAACTTCGTTTGGTCATAACAACAACTTAAATATTACTTACAACAATAGAATCCTCATCTCTAGAACATTTTTAATATGATTTGGTAATCTCAAAAAAATTCGTGGATACGCCGTGGTGCATGTGGCGAGTCTGGCCAGATGGCCTTAGTGGCTTTTTTTTTATAGAAACCGTGTTGTATTTCATTTATAATTGTGATAGTTTACTACAAAGACAAACTTGAAAGAAATTAAAATTACACCCGTGTCCTTGCAAGAACTGCTCGGTGGTGCTCGTCGCCGGTGATCGGAGCGATCTTCCACAGCTTGAAGCCGATCCCCTTTCCGATGGAACACCAAAGTTTTTTGTTGACACCGAGAGTAGTATGTCAAATCCATCGGCATAGCTTAACCCCGCTGAATATTCAGGCCGCTGAGGATGGCCGTCGACCATCATCTCACCGGAAGAACAAAGATCTGACGCTCAAGCTTCGCAGCGGCTTTAGCGGCGAGCGCCGCAGTGCTTGCGTCGTCGTTGCCCGCCCTGCCGCCGCCGCGATCCCGGCTGGCTATCCCGCGGGCGCGACAGCCATGACCGTCATCATACTCGTCCCCGTGGCGCTATTGATTCAAGTAGTAGTAAAAAAAAAAACTTGCAATTTTCGTTTATCGAGAAGTTAAACAGTTCGAACTTTGACTGAATTACACTAACATTCTTGATACAAAATAAATACCGCTAGACTAGTAATGAGATATATTTTCATGATAAATTTATTTAGAGAAATAAATGCTAATATTATTCACTATAACCTTGGTTAAACTTTACCTAATTTGACCGCACGGATCCCATAATTGCATGTTTTTTTTAAGTACGTGTTGTCGCTTTGCATAGCACTGTGGTACTAGCTAGTTACTTCCCTCTGTCCCCTAAATGTTTTGTCTGTAAAAACCGTGTTTCCCTCATAAACACGCTTCCGGCGACATACATAAAGGGGACTGAGAGAGTAGGCTCAAAGAAAAAAAACACGTGAAACATGGGCTCAATCATGGATATAATAAATGGTTAACAAATGGATAATGATGCAGTGGATGTGATGTGCCCGTGTGTGGGGAGACATATAACTTGGCTGGGACAAAGGTTGTTGTTAACTGATGGTCCCATGAAAACCAGGCAGATGCTGACGTGCTGCCTGATGTGACGGTCGCGTTGGTACTGGCCGTCAAATCTGCAAGAAAGTCATTTAGTACAAACCAATCATTTAAATTAGATTTTGAATAAAAACTATTGCAATTCTTACATTACAAGATTTAAAACAAGGACTTCACCCACAAGATTATTTGGGTGAGCTTTGAGTAGAACAGATTTCTCGTCAAGGTGGAACATAATTTGCAATGTTCTATATTACGAGAGAAATCCTTTGAGTTTGGAATAAAATCGTTCAGGCTCTTAAAAAGTTTTCATAAGAAGATAGAAGTTTTAGCTTCATGCGAAAGTTGGTTTAGGTTTATGAAAAAAAAATCCAACATTCTTGGATTCAAGTTCTGGATATTCTTGCTTGAAATGAAAAATAATGAACATTTGTGCAACAAAAACGTTCATATGATTCTGAAAAAAAAAATAATGTTAAAAAATAATGTTCACTTTTTAAGCTAAAGATGTACAGCAGAGAATAAAATTCCACAATGAAAGCAATAATTAACAGAAAATTACTGAATATCAAGAACAGATCTATAATAAAGAGAGAAATAATAAGAAAATTAAGTAAAATGGAAAATACGTTTGAAAAGATGAAGAGGGAAACAAAACAGTACTATTTCTTTTGAGACGATGACCCCCACCTGAGACGTCCAATGTGGTGGATCGGCCCAGTTATCTCCAGACTTCGAGCCCAGCAGATTTCAGCCTTCTGCTTTATGGAAGAGAAAAATTAAACTAATTGGGCCTGCGGCTTTTGCGTCGTGGGCCTGCAAATTTGTATTACTTCTTGGGCCTGTAAATTTGTACTGATATACAAGGGTGTCTTCCGTTAATATATATACTAGAAATGTCCGCCGCTCGTGGCCAGTGTGTGGGCTACATATAGCATAATACTAATTTACAGTATTTTGTAAATCAAGCTATTTAGGGAACATATATTTTGGCTGTGTATGAGGTCCATATAGAAAAACCCATTACACGTCTTACAATTGACCAGGCATGCAACATCTCTAGGAGGCTGGGTTCCCAAAGTGTTTGTTACCAGCGAACAGTATTTTGCAAACCAAGCTATTTAGGGAACATATATTACATTGTTCAGAGGATGTTGAAGACAGGAACCCTCTTTACATTATCAAGATACTACATTGTTTTGAAAACAGGTCTACCAGGCTGTGTACGAGGCACATATAGAAGAAAAAATGGTCCCCTGACTGTTACCAGATGATTGCGGCCAAGCTGAAAAGGTACACATCATTACTACGCGTGTGACCGAACAGAAAAATGTTATTGATTTTTAGAACTTCAATTATACATTGTTCCTGGTTCACCTGTTTTGAGCTGACACATGGACTCAAATTGTCATTTTCTTAGTTTACTGTTCTGGAATTAGCCAGAAATTGGTAGTGCCACTAACAGGGGTATCTTTTTCATCACAATGACAAGTCTAATTGTTATGTACCTTGAAAAATCTGAAAATACATGAGATTTGAGGATTTTCTTGATATTCTTGAATTTCTCTCTCAGCTCTGTTATCTTGGGTACATCTCTATAGGCTTCAAAATGACTGCATAGTTGGTTCACTGCCTGGAACAGAGTTATAAATTGGTTGGAAATCATGTGCAGAATTATGCAAAACAATCACTACAAGTGTTCAAATATTTCAGACATTGAAATCAATTCTAGAGCTTTTACAGGTTTATCAGCCAATTAAATCATTCTTACCTCCAGCTGTGCAGCTGCTTCTTTATACTGCCGTTTTGACGCCATAATCTGAAGTTGCTCAACAGCCTAAACTGTACATAAGTTAACACGATTTAGATAAGGTTGACGACCTTTGGTGTTCCACAACACAGAAAAGAGAGGGAGCGAGGGAAACTAACCAAGCATAGTAAGACGGTGAAGAGCGGTTATTGTAGTTGTTATGTTCCTCTTAGCACAATCCAACTTTTTGATGTCGCGACAGATTTCTTGAACCATAGTTTCACTTTGTTCAGCCTTTGTTTTTATTTCATGTATCTTGTGCATTAATTCCTGTTAGTACCAAATATAATCAGAACTTTGTTTTTATTTCACTTGCTATGTACTATTAATTGCTGCAACAAATCCAGAAACCAGTTTGTTTTACTAATCCATTTATCTGACCAGGCAGCAGGCACGATGATTAATCAACTGATCCAATAGCTTCATAGTGAGAAATCTTAATAGGGCATAACAAGTGAAAAAACCTCCGACCTGAACAACATTTGTTGCAGCAGCAAGTTCTTCCTTGGCCTTGGTTCCCGAGTTGCTCTGTTAAAATATTCTTCTCATTATCCAGTGTAGCATAACAATGAGCAAAAGCATAATTTCATTAGATGCAATTGCATTGACATTGCACTGATCAAATCATGAGACACGTCAGTTTGGTCAGTTCAGTTTAACTGTCCAAGAACATAGAGTGTACACATTACAAATAGCATCACTGCATGACACAGAGCGTGGGACAACAAGGCCAAACCTACTGTCGGACAGCGGCGAGGATGCTGGCGTCCACTCGGCGAATCTCACTCTGTATTTTTTGCATCAGCGGCTCCACGCCCGACAACGACGTCTCTGCAGGTCATAGGAAAACCAGAAGCAAATTAGTACCCTGGGAGCTCCGAACAACAGCACAAGTTGAAACGAGAGCATTGCCGCCGCCGCAGCAGCAGCAGCAGCAGCAGCATCAAGAGCAAAGTCCCCGTGCAAGCGAGGAAACACCGATTCGATTCGAGAGAGAGCGTGCGTACCTGTGGGGATACTCGGTTTTCTTGGTGCCATGGTCTTTTGCAATCAACCTTGGTTGAATTCTGGTAGGATTAATAGTGGAATATTTAGAAGCAATAATGGTTTGGTTTATTTCAGGTATTATTGCATAGTAAACCAAGCAAAAGCTCATTTGATTCAACAAAACGGAAATATACAAGACACCATAGACATGGAAGAGGGTACATAGGTCCTATGGATGTTTACTCCGAATGAATCATGCAGTCCCAAGCTAGCAAAACACATGAATATGTAACTGTAAAGCATAGATAAAAAAAATCAAAATGGTCTTTCACTCTGTCTTTAAGAACAAAATTACTCGGCTTTCTTGGTGCCATGGTCTTTTGCAATCAACCTTGGTTGAATTCTGGTAGGATTAATAATTTACTTGTATTGGTATGGATGTGCTATTTAACTCTAAGATTACATGCATAATCACATGTAGTTAGCAAAGGCAATTGTCATTTCGCTAATTTACATATGGACAGGAGGACCATGAATCCTACTAAAAATTTTGGGAGTCATTCTAGAATCTCTATGAAGGAAATTGAACATCTCAAGAGATAGCTATCCTCCTATAGATGAAAGATGTCAGAACCAAGCTACTTTGCATTCATGTACTGCACATGGTGACTTGCATAGTTACAGTTGACAGGAAAACCTTGCGGATCAAAGAACTGTAAGGGTACGTAGAATGCAGAAGCCATACAGATGAGAACTCATGCCAGAATCTTAGCCCAATCACTCTCGGCAACGTACAGCGCTGAAAACGCTATTGAAAGAAGCGCATCAGAGACTCTAATTTATTGCCTCGAAACAAAATTATTCAGGAAACAAAAAACGAAAAAAAAAAAAATTGCAAACATAAACAATCGAAGATCTGAAATCAGATGGGAGGATTGGTTGCATAGTTACATATTAGGTTTAAGACC
Organism: Hyparrhenia diplandra; assembly: GCA_015847255.1. Classification (NCBI taxonomy): domain Eukaryota; kingdom Viridiplantae; phylum Streptophyta; class Magnoliopsida; order Poales; family Poaceae; genus Hyparrhenia; species Hyparrhenia diplandra. Next base: position 125,074 of record JADLZK010012426.1, on the reverse strand, counting down.
ACTGCAGGCAATGAAATGATGGGGCTGTTCAGTGTGCTCTTGAAAATCCAAGAGCAAGTTCAATTCAAATCCATGGCATGCTTCAGTCTGGAACCTGACAAGGACAGTACAGTACATTAGAAAAAACATGGAATACCTTATTATATTTAGAAACACCTTTTTCAGCATGTATGGGTCAATATTTTTTTATAACTCAACATAGAATCTATATATGATAACTTTCTCAAGTTTGTCCACTGCTTCTGCCTCTGCAAACACACAATCTGCAAATGAGGAACAAATGGGACTTGATTCCTTTCATATATAAAACACTTTTATTCAGTAAGCAGGCACCTGGTGCCTACGATGGTCTGAAGCAGTTGCTTCATTGGATTCACGTTTGACTTGTCGTACTACTAAAAAGGCATGAATGTCAAGGCATGAAAGTGCACTTTATTGACAGAATGAAAACTGTGATGTATTGATTCAGAGAGAGATTTTTTCTTAAAATAGTAGAAAGATCAACATCTAGTGGGTTCAGTGTGGGAAGATTTTTTTTTTTTTTTTTCGTTTCTGGCATTATATCGAACATCGGAAAGGCACAACACATGAAGAGCCAAGAAATTAGGAATCAAAGAGTTTACCATGCATAGGAAGGAGGAAGAACGCGAAGTAGGCAGGGCCACGTTGCCGGCGAAGCGGAAGAGGAAGGGCACTCTATTACCGGAGCTGCTGTAAGCGCCTCCATCCTCAGGAACCATGGGGAAGAGATGAGAACTTGCATCTAGGGTTTGGTGAGCAGCGGTGAGCCGGCCGCGCTGGGCCAGGCAGGCATGCCGCTACGCTGGGAGGGAGGAAGAGGACCAGGGGCGTGTGGGGCTGTGCCTGTGCCGGCCACCACCGGAGAGGACGCTGGCGTGGCGCCGTGGCCGGGGACGGTCGCCGCCGGGACGCATGCGCATCAGACCGAGGCGCCGTCGCCCCCGGAGCGCGCCGCACGATGAGAAGGCCGCGCTAGGGCCCGTCTTAGGCGCCGCGATGCTGGAAGAGCGGGAGGGAGAGAGGGAAGGGCGCCCGCGCATGGCGCGCCGTCGGCGTCGCCCCGGTTGCCGCCGCTTCGGGAGAGACGGAACGGGAGAAAGTAAGTTTTTTTTTTTTTTTACACAAAGGGGCGGTTATATATTTGGCGGTGGGCAGCCTGATCTGAGCCGTCCAGCCGGCCGATCCGACGGACGGGAATGGCCCACGACGTGGCCACGCTGGTTGGCTAGCTTTTGGTGCGTAAATCGAAATCGTTTGGAGAAGATAGAGTGAAATGTACCGCGACACCGAACTTGCAAATAACAGTGTTAAATAGGTCCATGGACTTTGAAAACCAACCATCTAGGCCTTCGAACTTGCAAAACCCGCTCATCCTAGGCCCAAATTCCGGGTTTTGCATGGCTTGCATGGCGGTTTTGCATGTGATCCGACGTCGGCGATGACATCAAAGATTCTTTTTAATTTGTGAAATCGATATCTTTTTATTTAGAGCTCCAAATATAGCAAATCATATATCAATTTTAATCGCCTCGATGAGCTCTTTGCAATGGTATACTCCGTTTTGTTATTTGAGATAGTTTTATTTCATGAAAAATTAAAGGGGTGTTTAGCATCGCCCGCCCTCTTTTTATAGCTCGCTCCACGAACTCCACCGCGGAGGAGCGGCTCCACCATAGAGTTTGTGTAACGGTGGTACTGTATGGCACACAACTTTGCTTCCAGCTTTTAGGAATGGATTGTTTTTATACAAGTACTCTATTATACCACTTATTAGAATTGCATACTCGGCCATGCAAGACAACTACATACTCAATTTTAAGCTTGCAATTGCATAGTATACATGTATATACACTAGGAACCAAGGCATTCAGAGTAGTCATGTGTTCTATAGTGCATAGTGTTTAGGGTAAGTAATCAGCAATGATTATTATTTCTAGAATTTCACGGATGCAACACCAAAGCTCGACCAATAAAAATTCAATGGCTCAAGGTCAAGGAAAGAACTGCTACACTCTGCACTTCGTAGGTCAAGGAACGAATGCATAGTCATTTTATATTTCACTCGTTTATAAAAATTAAATGTAGCAAATAATATTTCACTCGTTTTATAGAAATATTTAATTTTACACAAAATAAAACTATCTTAAATAACAAAACGGAGTACACCATTGCAAAGAGTTCGTCGAGACGATAAAAATTGATATATTATTTGTTATATTTTGAGCTCCGAATAAAAAAAATTTAATTTCACAAATTAGAAAAGAAGTGCTTATGTCATCGCCGACGTCGGCATCACATGCAAAACCGTCATGCAGGCCATGCAAAACCGAATGGACCCAGGGTGAACGGGTTCACAAGTTCGAGGGGTTAGATGGTCGGTTTCTAAGTCCATGGACCTATTTGACACAAATATTGCAAGTTCGTGTACCCACTGTGCATTTCACTCATATATATATTTGTTTCATAAATAGTTATCACCAACAAATTTGATAACTTTTGCATATGAGTACCAAAATAGTGTTCTAAGTTCTTGAATTATGAAATTTAATTTTTTTAATATTCTTGAATATTGACATGGTCTAGACACAAGTTATAGTTCTAAATGTAAATGTAATCTATAACTTTTTTAGTTTACAAAAAATATTTGAATTTGTTTAGAGCCCTAAATATATACTTAAGTTCTTTAGATCCCGAAATTTAAATTTTAGAATTTTCAAGTTTACCTTTGATTTTGACATAGTCAATACCAAAGTTGTACTCATCGGTGTGATCTACAACTTTATAATTGGCAATTTTTTTTTTTTAAGTCATTTTGAGTCTTAAATATTTGTTCTAGATAATTCTACATTTTTGTTATTCAAAAATTTTGAAATGAAACACACGCTATACTAAAGTTGAAGTTTTATTCCTCGACAAGATATAAAATTAGTTGTAAGACCGCATGCCTATAAGTTGCATAAGATCGATTGAGTCCATTGGAGGAGACATGATTATCTTCTCTACATTATTTTTTAATCAATAGTTACGGACGTATAATATATACAAATGTGCAACACGAAATTGTCAAGCAAGTTTAAATTGGGATATACACGCCCTATATTTCAAAATTGTTCGCTGCAGTGTTGGACAAAGATCTAGGATTGGTTATCCCTATATCAAAATCAAACGTTGAACAGTATCCGCAAAATAAAAAAAGTCCCATATCGCCTACACCCTCCTCCCATAAATAAAAAGTCCGTTTTTGACTTTTACAATCCCCTGTTTGACCATTCATCTTATCTAAATTTTTTATGCAAATAATAAAATAAATAATGATTATAAAAATATCTGTAATGATAAAATAAATTATAACAAAATAACTAATTTTTTAAAAAAAACTTGAATAAGACAAATGGTCAAACAAAGATTGTAGAAGTCAAATACGAACTTTTATTTGTGGGACGGAGGGTGTATAAATGTAACATTATATTTTATATCAGAAGTAGTACAGGACACGACGGCAGCACATATCTATACGGATACGAGTAATATAAAAACGCGACTCGACGACTGGGGACCATATCACTGGACGCAACAAACAACCGTACACCACAGTACCACACGCACCGCACGACTCTGTAACAACAAAGCTGGACGTGCGCCAGCATGCATGTGGAGGGAGATCTAACGCACGCGCACATCCACTTATTATTATTATTATAGCTGGATTACGCAACCGTACGACGACCCGCATGTGTACGTATGAGTCACCAGAAGAACGTGGCCGCCGCAAACAGGCCGACGGCGGCCGCCAGTGGGACGAGGGACGCGTACGCAAGCTTCCTCCCCGGCAGGTAGCCACACACTGGCGCCGAGCTCGGCGATCCCCGTGTAGAAGAGCCCCGCCGACAGCGCGAGGAGGTAGCAGCTGCTGGAGTCGTCGTCCACCGCCGGCGGTTCGGACGACTGGGAAATGACCATGCAGGTGATGGCCGTGGAAGCGGTGGCGAGGCCTGCAACCCCCAGTGCCGCGCCCCCGGGGAACCAGCTGGTCATGGAGGCGGAGGCGCCGTCGCCGTCGGTGTCGCCCTGCCGCCTGGCAAACTGACTCATGAGCGTCACCATTTTCGCTCCCTGCAGGTGCGAATAGTACGTTTGTACTGTGTAGTACTAGCTTGCTGGTTGGTTATGTGTGGGATCGAGGGAAATTTTGTGTCGGAATATATAGCAGCTAGAGCGCGCTGGGCGCCGCCCTCGGCTTCCACGCTTCCAGCTGCTCCCCGTCCCTTTCCGACGATGATGGGGAAGAAAAAACGTAGAGACTTGGAGACCGGTCGGCCGGGGGAAGCATCCAGCACAAGTGGTAAGCACAGGTAGAAAAAGAGGCGAGGCGGCGCCCGGCGCCCGGCGCCCAACAGCACATGTAGATGTAGTAAGCACAATCCGACGAGGAAGCTTCATAAGTCACCGTCACCGGATTAATATACATACTAAGTATATCGATCTAGCTTGAGCCGGTGCAACCTTATTCTAACCATGCGAGGCGACGACTTTGACATGTCGTGTGGTGCGCGCGTACATATGTCCAGCTGCGGCCCATGTATATATCCTCGATCTTGGCGACGTCAGCTATCTGTAATTCTCTACGGCCCGGCCGGCCTTAGTTGGCGTGTTCCAAACTCGACTAACCAATATCATTATGTGATTCCAATGTTGATTTGAACTTTATTAGTTGGCAATTTCTCTGTTTGACATTTTGGCGGGAGGAAATTTCACGTGTGCGTCTTCAGCATACGTATGTGGGTGTGGGTGTATGCTACCCATACCCGTCTACCTGTGGGTAATAAATACCCACATATATCCTAGTGAATTTGACTCATATAACACTAGTATTTGAGTCAGCTCAACTAAAAACCTACATATATAACATTTGTATTTTTGTTAATTGATGTTATATTTGCTTTTGTGCACATGTATTGTCCTAATATTTAGTAAATATTTGAATTTATTAAACATTTCCTTTGTCATACTGGGTCTGTTCGTGGGTACGGGTTACCCGTCGGGTAGAATTTACCCACGCCGAGTGCGGGTATGGAATGAGATTTTCCACCCGCGTGGGGTGCGTGTAAACCGACGGGGCCGCACCAGCGTGCACTGGGTGGGTATAGAAGATCTTTCCCAATAACGCACTCCGCGCTGGTAGAAAAATCATTTCACACCCACATCTTTATCGGCTTAAAACCCGTCACTACTCGGGTTTCGGATACCCGTTGCTATTTTGAGCCTGCGTCTTAGCAAAGTTCAGCAATAGAGCGCCGCTGCTTCCTTTGCGACGACAATCCGCATCCAAGCATGATTCCCCGTCCGGACACCACTTCGCCGCGGCCGAGTGGGGCAGGCCGGCACGCCCAGGATTTTGACGAGGGTCTCTGAGAATCTCAGCTTTGCAGTTCATGGGCCAAACAAACCCACTTAGGAAAATGATTCCATTTCAGCCCATTGCAGGGGATCAAAACGACAGGTTTAAAAGGTTGCTGCTGTTTCTTACAGCTAGCAGTTTTGTATCTACTGAATCTTCTTTCTTTTGCGCCTCCCATGAATTTAAACTTCAAAGCCTGAGCTTTTACAGCTGACATCCAGTGTACCAACTTCTGAGATACACAAGTTTTGCTAGTTGTTAAAGTCGCCCAACAAAGATTTTAGTACATGGTCGTAAATGCTCATGTAGCAACTTAAGAAAACATAGTCATATATCAAGGGGTACTTTGGTTTATTCCACCATATTCACCGATATCTGAATCCAAACAGGTAGCCAAACAATTCATGTCTTCACCTTTAAGACCACTTTGGTGCATTCATATAGCATGGTCAAGAAAGTAAAATTCTCATTGATTCTGCCCCTCCTGCTATCATCTCTTAGAACAGAATAACTGCCTGTTTGTTCTTTTTATTTTTAAGAAAACTCTCCCTGTTATTCAGGTATTATAAGAACAAATGTTACAAACACTATCAGGTATTCAGGTGGAGCTAGAAACCAAACACATCTCACTATAAATCAAGCCGCGAGCTAACATGTGTGCATCGTTGTTGGCTCGCCGATTCTCACGCACAAACTCCACAGCATCAAAACTGCTTGTTCGTATCTGTGCCGTCTTACGTGGGCCAAGGGGCTTGGAGGCACACCGGTCCAGCCCAAACGAATGGCCCAACACGCCTCTCTTTCACCTGTTACTCTGTTTTTGACTTTTTTACCCTGCATTTGCTCTGTTTTCTGGTGTGTGTGTGTGTGTGTGTTTTGCTTCCGACGTCATTTTCTTTTTGTACGCTTGCACCACTTGTTTCGTAATACTATTATCACATTTTATTTATTATTAGGCACATTCCAAGCATCCTTCTCTAAAAATACTTTTTTTTTCGTGAACGGGACATTCACCCGTATTTTTTTAAAAAAAAAAACTCAAGAGCATAGAAAAACACAAGTGTCATCCACACAAATAACAAGCCGAGTACATTTAGCATAGAAAAAAACGACGTGATAGGTGAAGAAATCTTTCCTTTTCCCCGGAGACACTTGGGGAAAAGAAAGACTTCAGACGACAGATAACAACACCACGCTATAATATGAAGTTTCCCTCCATCCCAAATTATAAGTCGTTTGACTTTTTTTGACTCCAAGTTTGACCATTCGTCTTATTCAAAAAAATTTGCGTAAATATTGTCAAATTCAAGTCATTCTTTAAGAACTTATACTAATAAAGAAAGCCACGGCAAAAAAAAAATATTTTTGCACAAATTTTTGAATAAGACGAGTGGTCAAACTTGTTGTCAAAAAAGTCAAACGACTTATAATTTGGGATGGAGAAAGTACTATAGAGTAACAGGAAGCGTCACACTCACACATGCTGCCATCATGTGTTGCTTATTGACCTGACGACGACACGGACTCACGCACACAGACAACCCACTCAGCTCGGCTCAGTGAAGCAGGCTCCGAGATGAAGGCTACAGCAGCGAGCGAGGCAGCTACGAGCTCAACTTACCACGGCAGTACATGAGCTTGGTCGCCGTTGCCACTCAACGGCGACGGCGGCGGTGCTCGTTATTGGAGAGGAGCCACACGCCGGCAATGATCTGTGCCATTGCGGCCATGAAAACGCCCCAGAGGGCGAGGAAGTAGGTCTTCTCGTCGACCCCCCCAGGGCGGTTCACTCACGGCCATTGGGACGACAGCGAAAGCTACGGCGAGGCCGGTTATATAACCGTGAATCTTTGGTGCGGCAGCGACACCATGACCGGCATCGTCCTCTTCCGTCCTGGACCTCCTGGTGCTGCCGCCTATGCCCGGCGGTGCCATCTCGCAATGGCTCACAAGCTTAGCTTATTATGCTGTCACAGTCGTTCTACTTATTACTACTGTACTTCCAAATTGAGAAAGTAGATGGAAAATGCAATTGAAGGGCAGCAGGCATCGGGGATTTGCGAAAGGGCAGCAGCTGAGGGGTTTATATTGGCCGCCGCAGCAGCTTATGCCGGCCGTCTGGGGTCGTCGAGGAGACTTGCATTGAGAGTACCGTACCGACGGTGACGACAGAGCAAAGGCAAAGCGCGGAGACCACAACGGTGAACGATGATGGCAACGGGCAACCTCCCTGAATTGTTTTTCTTCAACTGTGTCAAGACGGGAATTTATGTAGAAAAATATATAAATACGGGGCTGGACGACGCGAGATGCCGCCTCGATCGTCTACGTGCATCTACTTGTTTTGCTTGCTCGCCGGCCTTCGACTTGGCCGCCACCCTCTTTGCATACATCTTTGATTGGGATCTCAACCAAAATGGCAAAATGTGTGCGCTACCGGGAGCACATTGTCGCTGCTTTGTGAACTGCGATGCGTGGAACCTGCACTGCACCTGTCGCGCCGTCTCGCGATTCATTTCCACGTTATCATCGATTGGGTCAGCGTGTATAATAATACGCGACGTAATTATTGGCATGGTACTCTGGCATTATACTACTACTATTTGTCTATCTAGGTCTTAGCCCACTGCTCGACACCTTGTGAGTCAACAAAAGGCTTACACGGAGCTCCGCCGTACGTGTGTGATCTGGGCTCTCTATGCATGATGTCATGGCAGAATAGTACGTTGTAGGTGGTGCTCTGATATGTCCCCACGGCAAAGGGACAAGCAAGGCGTGATCCCACGGGACACCAACTTCGTCAACCTCTCGTCCGATCTCTCCCCTCTCTACAGTGCTCAGAGGAGAACAGCGGGCGATTCCTCGATCCCGGCCTGTTCCTCGCCGGATCTCTTGCCTTGGTCGGCGGCCCCGGCGCCGGCAGGTGAGAGATTTGGTTGAGGGCAGGTGCGGTTTGTTTATACTACTTATTATTTGTAGTTTGAGTACTTTAGGGCTCCTCCATGGCGGTGTTGATGTTAGCTGCGATGGCTCCTTCATCGCTTCAGCCTGGAGGTTAATAAAGGAAGAGCCTGGCAGATCTGGATCTCTGGTGAGTGCTCCAAATCGTGTCAGTTTCTTCTATCCGGTCCTCTTCTTCGTCGACGTTGGCGCCGGCGTCGACCTTTGGAGGTTAGTATCCCTGTGTGGCTGCTCTAGTGGGCGATTTGCTTCTGTTGGTGGTGGCCACATCGGTTTAGTCTACCAACCTTGTGCGAAATCAGGTTGGGTCTTCAATCCCACCTTTTTCTGGTGGTTTGCTTCCCCCTCTTGGGTGTGCTTCTGTCCGTGAGATGGGGATCTCGGCGAATCTTGAGGCGCCCGGTCTCTCGTTCTTCCGGCGGCGGTGGTCAACGGCCATCCTCGCCCCTGGACGTTCAGCGGTGTTAAGGTATGCCGATGGATTCGACATACTACTCTTGTTGCCACCAAAAACTCTGTTGTTCCGTCGGAAAGGGATCGGCTTCAAGCTGCAGAAGGTTGTCCGATTGCCGGGCGACGGGCACGACCGGCAGTTCTTGCAAGGACATGGATGTAATTTTATTTTTTTTAAAGGTCGTCTTTGTAAGATTTGGGATGTAAACTATCAGATTTATATATGAAATTCAACCCGGTTTCTCAAAAAAAAAAAAAAAAAAGGTGTTGCTCTGATCAAGCCAAAAGCAATATGCTATTTTTTGAAATGATTGTATTGTACAAGAGAAGTCATGGTACAAGAGCAAACTGATTCTGGATTAGTGCTATCAATCATGATGGCGTACAAGAGTGTTACGATCTCTCGTGTCAGAAGAAGAACTGGGAATAAGAAAGAATTGGGAATAACAGATAGACACGGCAGGGAGGAAATGAGTTCTGTCCTTTGTTGCCGTTCAGGGGTCTTATACTACGACAACGGAACGGACTGACTACTGGGCCGCAGAGGCACAGATCATTCACTAAAAAACACCGGCCCATTACAGGCTCCTAACAAAGGAAAGAGAGGCGATCAGCTAGCGTGGACTTTGAAACGCCTGGGAGCCGCGCGGCCCAACCGCAAGTATACGGCCCAAATTGCAAAACTAGTTTTGGGATTTTGGCCTTTCTCATAAACTTCGTTTCGTCCTTTGTCTTTTGCTTTGCAGGGAAAAAATATTTTACCTCAAAAACTATCGACACACTGAGGCTGTTTAGTTGGTGAAAAAGTTTAGATGACTAATTTAGAAAACTAACTTGATAACTCACTGGGAGACCGCGAGACAAATTGTTTCACTATAATTAATCCGTCATTAGCACATGTGGGTTACTGTATCACTTATGGCTAATCATAAACTAATTAGGCTTAAAAGATTCGTCTCGATGTATACATGCAAACTGTGCAATTAGTCTTTTAAATCTACGTGACAGGATGAAAAATTTTGGGTCGGCAACTAAACACCCAGTATTTGACTGTGACTAGGAGTATGATGCAGCAGCGCAGACAGGTGAATCGGAGCTACAGTACTGGCTACTTCTGCATGCAGAGTGTTTAGCTGCATGCGGTGCAGGCCAGGCCAGGCCAGGGGAGAAGCACTGCATGCTGAATGAACTGAATGAAGAGCAGTTTCAACCGCACTACTACTGCAGTCAGTCCTGGCCTGTCCTTTTACACATCCCAAAGCATGCGATGGCGATGCGTTGTGTCTCCCACGAGATCCATATCGGGAGGGAATCGGAATCACTGTGCATGGAAAGGAAACGCAGCTGTCTGCCTCGAAACACACGCGGCCGTGGTCGTGGTCGCGCCTCAGCTTGACACCTTGCACGGTCTGGTGGCCATGTGACACCGGCCAGATGGATATATACTATATCGAAGAGCACAGCGCCCAACACCGAGTAGATTAAGACCGGTCATTAGATTATAGTGTAATAATTAGTAGTAGTAGATTAAGACCGGCCATAGTTCCGGTGTGTGTCCGTGAGCCACAAAATTAAAGGTCCCATTAGATTAAGACCAACCTAACCTACTCCGGCCGGTGTGTGTGCCCGTAATAAGTTCCAGATGCGACACCGCTCGATTTCCCACCATGCACCCTGTTGGGGGACTGTCTGTGACTGGCCGGTGACTGACCATCACCATCATGCATGCATGTGAAGGAACCAACCGACCGATCGAAAGACGAGCATATAGCCAGATCGTCGATCGATCAGTCTAGAGTGGTGTGTAGTACGTACATATAGTAATAGTATACTATATACCAGAGTTATCAAAGGCCTGCTGCAAAGACAGGCTATTACCAGAGTTTCATGCCTGCACACATGGGGTGCCGGTGCTGCACTAGCTTTTTTTACATGCATGCATGCATGTCCGCCAAAGCTTTTTTACAAGCTGTATATTGGCTGCCTAGCAGTTGGGTACGATCAATAAACGTACACACAGTGTTACTTCCCACTGGTATGTGTGGCAATACATATATCCTAAACCCTAATTATAAACCATAAACCTACTAACCCTAAACACTAAAAGCAAGGCATATACCACTCCCGTCGCATTCCGTGACACGTCCCATCATCCCATGTACCGTCCGGCCGGCCTTTCCACATGTGCTCACTGTAAGATGCATACAGCTGCCTCCGCCTGTGCCTGTGTGCGGCGCCCGGCCAGGCCAGCGAGCTAGATAGGGTCGGCCGGGCCGCCGCGAGCCGAGCCGTGGGCATGTCGCGGCATGGGAGCACGCGGTCTTCTCATGTGCGACACCGTCTCGGGGCAGGCAGGACAGGAGCACACAGCAGTGGCAGCCCGGCGAGGCTTCTTGCTGGTCCTGTCTTGTTGCTTGTTGGCAACTCGCCGGAAGGGATCGCATGCATTGTGCAGCCGTACCTAAAGATAGCGACGGTCCGCACCGATCGACGTGCGCAGCGACGAGAAGACGGCCACCGGGGATCCACTCGCGCCGCCGGTAGCCTTGGCCTTGCATGCTTTCCAGGAGCAGTGGTAGCCCAGCGAGGCTCTCACCTCGTAGCACGAACGGCCGGTACGCAAGACGCACCGACGAGGTGCTCATGGCAGTGAAAGTAGGCGAGACGCACCGATGAGGTGCTCATGGCAGTGAAAGTAGGCGGCCAGGGAAGACGGCCACCGGGGATCCCCACGTCTGCGGCAGGTAGCAGTACCACCGCCGACACGACGAACGTGATGGGGCGCGCCCGCCCGAACGAGGCGGCGGACGATGTCCGAGAGGCTGTCGGCGCTCTTGTGGCGCGGCTGCGCGCCCGGCCGGAACGAGGCGGCGGACGATGTCCGAGAGGCTGTCGGCGCTCTCGTGGCGCGGCTGCGCGCACGGTCGGCGGCGGCGGTCCTCGGCCGCGCCCCGCCCGAGGTCAAAGACAATCGGCATGCTGAATGAACTGAATGAAGAGCAATTTCAACCGCACTACTGCAGTCAGTCCTGGCCTCCCCTTTTACTCATCCCAAAGTTGCGATGCGTTGTGTCTCTTGTCCGCCCACCCACATCGGGAGGGAATCGGACTCACTGTGCATGGAAAGGAAACGCAGCGGATCGGATGTCTGCCTCTGCACTGCAGATGGGCCTAGGCACGCGTGACGCCACACGCGCGTGCGCCTCAGCTTGACAGCTTGCACGGTAGTGATGGATTCGCAATCGAAGAGCACAGCGCCCAACACCGAGTAGATTAAGACCGGCCATTAGATTAGTGTAATAATGAGTAGTAGATTAAGACCGGCCATAATTCCGGTGTGTGTCCGTAAGTTCCGGATGCGACACCGCTCGATTTCCCACCATGCACCCTGTTGGGGGATGGCCATGCATGGACGAGTATGTATATCGCCTAGCCTAGTCTGTGATTGGTGACTGACCATCACCATCAGGCATTTTTTTAAATAATGGATAACAAATATCCGGCCTCTACATCCAAGGGATGTATACGGCCCCATTTTTACAAGATTTCAAAGAAACGTAAAGAGAGAGCCTCGTCATAAATTGGCCAGGAAGCTAAGACAAATAATATAAATGTTTCAATCCATTGATGGATATCACCATCAGGCATGTGAACGAACCAACCGATCGATCGAAAGACGAGCCGATCGTCGATCGATCTAGAGTGGCCCTGACTGGCGCCAGCTAGCTAGTTCGTTAATCCTGTCGTTCGCTACCCTCTCCAACTCCAACCCTGCTCACTAGTGCATGTCCAAGCAGGTGGCTGCAAATTGACTGCCAAGCAGTTGGGGCACGATCGATAAACGTACCAAAAAAAGGTACTTACATATGCTCTGAGGCTGAAACAGCATGTAATATAACATCGTCACTACTGTGGTAAATTAAACAAAAAAAGGTACTAACATATGCTCTGAGGCTGAAAACTCACAGCCATTGGAACAAAAGGCATAGGTGCCCTTTCCAATCGATCCGACTGACCGGCCTTTGCACGGCGTTATCCACACGGCCGGTGGCGCCAGTCAAAAATGTTGTGAAGGTCCGCCCACTGACTGAGGCAGCCGTAGAGAGGACGGGCGGCGCCAGGGTAGAGAGGGAGAGAAAACCGGGAACGGGGAGCTACCAAAGGCTGCTGCAAAGACAGGCATACTACCAGAAGAGTTTCATGCCTGCACATGGGTCGGGTGCAGGTGCAGGTGCCTGCTGCAGTGCAAGGAGGGTGCAGTTTCCTACCTTGGAATTTAGCCCTTGGCGGCAGGCCAGGCCAGGCAGGTAGAGACAAGCAAAGCATGCATGCATGCATGGTACGGTGTCTCTCTGTCTACCTCAACTCGATCACTGTGTGGTTGTGTCCGGCGCCCGGCCGGCCGGCGAGCTAGCTAGGCCGGGCCGCCGCGAGCCGTGGGCATGTCGTGCCATAGGAGGCTGTGTGGCTGTGTGTGGAACAGGAGCACGCGGTCTTCTCATGTACGACACCGTCTCGGGGCAAGCAGGAGCAGTGGCAGCCCGGCGAGGCTTCTTGCTGGCGTGTCGCTGGTTGGCAACTCGCCGGAAGGGATCGCATGCATGTGCAGCCGTACGTAAAGATAGCGACGACGGTCCGCACGACGTGCGCAGCGACGAGAAGACGGCCACCGGGGATCCGCTCGCGCCGCCGGTAGCTTTCCGGGAGCAGTGGTAGCCCGGCGAGGCTCACCTCGTACAACCAACGGTACACAAGACGCACCGACGAGGTGCTCATGCCGTGCGAGTGAAAGTAGGCGGCCAAGGAAGACGGACACCGGGGATCCCCACGTCTGCGGCAGGTAGCAGGACCACCGCCGACACGACGACCGTGGTGGGGCGCGCCCGGCCGGAACCAGGCGGCTGTCGGCGGCCGATGTCCGAGGCTGCGCGCACGTTCGGCGGCGGCGGTCTCGGCCGCGCCCCGCCCGAGGTCAAAGACAATCGGAGTAGGGACGTAGCGTAGGAGATGACGCCGCCGTAGGCTCCCTCGGCGACGGGAACACGCTGGCTTGCGCGGAGACCGCCGAGCAGAGCGTCACGCGTGCGCCGCCGATGTGGCCGCGTGCTAGGCGGGGCGCCAGGGAGAGGGCGGCGTTCAGAACTTCAGATGGCCTTGGTACCTTACGCGGCCACCGGGAAATAATGGCTCCGGCGATCCTGGCTACTGTTGCGGCGGCTTACGTTGTCGGCCACATGGAACAAGCCAAATGGAAGTGGTGTTCGGTGCAGTGGAGAGTGAGGTCTCCATCGTATGCTCCGGAAGTAACATGGAGCTAGGCGCTCGCCGTGGGAACAGAACCATCGAGGTCTCCATGACCGGCTAGTTCGGGGTCGCCTTCTACTCTGCCTACCTCTACTCGTCGCTGATAACCTCGTCGACGAGCAATACAACGTCTGGGGGTCCTAGGCTGGCAGGTCGTTCACCGACGAGAGGTCCTCGTCGGATGAGCAAGATCACTGGCGCTGTTATGGTCCGGGCAGCCGGGCCGTAAGCACGCGCCGGCCGGGTTACTCTTTATCTTCCTCGCGCTCGCGGTCGTCCTCGCCCTCGACGCTCGACGAGTGCTTGACCGCACCCTTTGTCCTGTCTCCCGCCCCTGCCGCGGCCCACCCCGCCGTGGTGGCGGGCCGCGGCGGCGGAGCTCTGGCGAGACCGTACCGCGCCAGCAGCGGCCTCCTCCCTCCCCCCCTCCCGCCGCCGGGATGGCCATGCTCGCCACAAAAATTCCCCATCTCGTCACTGTGACACTACTGTACACACTCATACATTTACTAGTTATACAACTGAAATGATAACTACCGGATAATCATGCAATTCCGAGGAATATTAAAGTTATACATCACTGGTAGCTGGAAACTGAAATCCATTACACAAGTTCAGATCTTTCGAAAAAATAGAGAAGTTCATGTTCTTGCCTGGCTCCATAAATCCGCGTGGTAGATGGCTGGCTCCTCACATCTGGATTAAATCGAAGACGATTTTGAAGATGAACTTGGCGTTGTCGGAGCTGCTGAGGCCAAGGGCGATGAGAAGGGCCACCATGCTGGCACAGAGGCTGAAGCCATGAACTGGACGGGGCGAGGAGCGGCGGCCGCCCAGAACGCGACCAAAATGGAGCAGAGGCCGCAGATGAAGGCCACCGCAGCCGCCCCCAAACAGACGGGGTGATGAATGACCGGCTGCCCCCACGTACGCCGCCGGGAAGGCGGCAAAGATTGCGACCGAGAAGCACGTGGTGACGCCAACCAACATCAGCTTCAACGGGTGGACGGGCTCCGGGAGAGCCAGCAGAAACCTTGCCCATGCGGCAGCGTTGTAACTGAAGTGGTGAATGAACATGAACATGACGCGCGCGGCCAGAGCTCGCATAGCCATGGCCGTGGAGGGGCGGAGGAACTGAAGGAGCGGGCGGCGGAGGAACTAGCTAGCGAGCACGAGAGAGAAAGCAAAGCAAATAGAATAGAGTGGCTCGTCGAGGGTTTTGTTGCTATATGTCTGCGTGCCTCCCTCCTCTCGAGTTTTTCGAGTTTTTTATTTCTAACATTTTTTAAAAAAAAATCCCCAGACGCCGTTGTTTATTTTGTTTTCGTTTTATGTAGTGCTTTTCGCGCGCCGAAGTGATTTCAGTACATACCAGCTTTTTACCATTTGAGTTTGCAAAAAAAAAAAAAAAAAGAGTGATTTTGGTGTAGAGATATATGGTCGGAGTTTTCTGGTTTTGGCATCCGAGGGGTGTCGCAGCTTGCCATTGCCCTTTCGTGGCGTTCTGCTGATGCATGCCAGGGCATCAGCCTTGGCACCCTCTCGGGTTCCCGAAAATTGCACGCAGCGATCGAGCACCCGGTAGGTACCACAATCGCTAGGCGGGGATCTTCCTTGTGTGTAACCCTCTTCTCTTCGCCCCCAGGAGGTGGCATCTGCTTCTTCTTGCCTGTCTTCTGCTTCTTGAGCCCTCTTGACGGTCCCTCCTTATCGCCATGACAACCAACATTCCTCGTGTAATGACTCACGCCACAGTGCGAATAGTTTTGCAAGTCCGCATACCGACCCGGTATAGAATACAATGGTTAGGGCATGATGCATGAAACTTTCTAAGCTTCATCGCCACAGACACAAATCAGCTTCTTCGCCCGATAGGTATTGGCGGGCACCTTATTCCCCTCTCGTAAAATAGTATCACCAAGGACCCGTAATAAAAGTCATTGAAACGGTGTCCGACCACCCATGGTGAGCCTTCAACTTCCACATCGTTATGTTAAAACGTAGCACCGAGCAATGTTTCGGACATTTGCCGTCCATCGTTGTAGAGGGGATCAATTGTCGCCTGCTTCATCTGTCTAAAATTCCGAGCCACCTTGGATTGCCAAACAAAACTTCATCTTCATCTTTAAGGTTAGCAATATCCTCGAAAAGCTCAGCATCCTCGGACGACATCTCATCAACTACTGGTTGCTCACCATCACCTCCACCTCCATTGTCTTCTGGCAAGTCTTCAAGCAAATCATTTACCATGATGTAATCACGATTTTCAATGTCGGCGTTGTTTGGTCCTTCTCAAGCTGATGGTGGGGGGTTGTTGTCATCCTTCATCCACCACCGTTGTCGTCGATGTCGTCGACAAGGGTTCTCTAGATGAACCGGCTGCGACACTCGGTTTTTTTTCTCCATATACTTCCACGCGGTATACCTCGACTCCCTGATGAAACCATACTGTATCAAGTACGACATCACCTCATCATCCTTACTCCCTCCATCCCATTATACAAGTCGTTTTAGGAGATGGGGGGAGTACCAAGACAAGAACTAAATTACCTGCATGCCCCTAGAAATCCCATGATTGAATAGACAAATATCACTGTACAATCAGAGTTCAGCATTAAATGCATGTTTCAAACACATCCCCATCATCCACTCGCGCTCCAAAGTAGTACCACAAAGTAGTCCTACCACTATCCACTTGCATGCACAATTTTCATTAAACAATTGAAAAGTTCACCAAAACTAAATTTTCTAGCCGGGGAAGCTTAGCGCCAAAAATTAGAAGAAACTAAACAAGCAAATTCAAATAGCCATTCAGTAGCGTAATTTAACTTCGGGGTACTAAAGCCACTTCCTTACACGCCCACCGCTTCAAACCATTCACTTGCCATGGCCCTTGACTTGAATGCAGCTCCGGATGAGGAAGGAGATGAGGGACTGATCTCAACCACCCACCCGCAAATGAACAAGATAGGGGTATCCATGATCCCTTCAAGTCTGTTGGTGCATGCGAAATAAGAAGAGGTGATCCTTTACCCGCCCTCCTTCCACCTGCGCAGTTTAGTACGATGATGACTTGTTTTTTTTCCTCTCTTTTACGTCTCCACGAAATGAGTTTGCTTGGATTTTGTTTCTCACTTCTCTTTTTCTCGTGGCTCCACTACAAGTGGAATTTACGATTGTCCGCCCATTTGATTTAAATGAACAAGAACCAAGCCTACATGCAGTGAATATTTGCATCGGGCCTATACAATGCTCGTTTTCAAGAGCACAAATAAAGTGGTGTGTTTATGTCTCACCTGAAACTAACTTTTGCAAAATAGACACAATGCAGGACCGGATGACTTACCCGCCTCTTTGATGATGCACCAGTTCATAATGTGTGCCATCCCTTTGATTTGAATCTTATCGAACGAGGCGGCACAAGAAAAACCCGATAACAGTAATTATTTCCAATCGAGACTTGAGCATAGATGTATGTTCGCTGAAAAAAATAATGCATTTGTGCACATCGTAGGCAAAATTAGTACACGTGTCCATATCTCGCAAAGATGTGTGATAGAAAAAATAATCCCGAAACACATTTATTAGCTCAAGTCCAAAATGATTTCTACTTATCGGTTCATATTTTTATACAGTGGACAAGATGCGTTGGAGGATCTCATAGAAGAGTGTGGTGTTTACACCGAAAGTGTTGACACCGCATTTGATGAAGAGGAGTTGTTGGACTTCGGATGGTGAAGAAGATGAACCAACACATGATGAGGAAGAGAATGCCCAAGCACATGATGGTGTACATGATGACCAAGGAAATCATTATCGCCGGGACATAGGGCGAAGGAAATAAATGGATAGACAAAGACAAGACATATTTGAAGATTTGCTTCGCAGCAGCAATAATGGGAAATTAAAAAGAATTGCTACAACTATTATTGCAGCAAAAGTACAATGTTCATAAACGTACCCGTAGAACGTGTGTATGGGAGAGAGCAAAGCAATGTTGGGCACAGGGGTATACCGCTTGATGTCAAGGGTTTAAAACATAAGAACCGTGGGTCGCAAAAAATTCATGTGGACCTCTCTCGAGTTCCAAATATTCCCCTAAGTACAAGGGGTACTATAAAATCACTTGCAAATGCTCTAGGTGTCCGTAAAAGCAGTTTTGCATAGGACGTTCAAACAAGGATTGCTACGACGACACTCCAACTCACTGAAGCCCTATTTGAAGGAAGCAAATAAAATGTCTAGGGTCAGCAAAGTGGTGTCTCTCTATGCTTTGGAACCAAGTACACCGCCAAATAATCCTATGTTCAAAGAAATGAAAAACATAATCCACACCACCGGATGAGAAGTGGTTCAATGGGACACGAAAAGAATAAGAAGATGTACATGACTCCAGACGAAGAAGACCCACACAGATGATTGCAAAATAAGAATGCCATTGACAAAGTCATGTTTTATTCGAGTTTCACGGCCTATGTTTGATGCCGAAAGGCGATGTTATTTTGATGGAAAATTAGGCTTATGGCCTTTTGTCCGTAAGGTAACAATCGTTCATGTTTTATTCTTGTTTTAGTACATAAGACTCACTATTCTATTATTCTCATACGAATCTTTGTACTATCGAACCGGCACCAAGAAGAAGTGAAAATAGGCCTAGGGGGGCACACTTATCACGAAGACAATGAAGGTTGACAAAAACACAATGAGATCTTTTATGATCACAAAACTTCTTGAAGCTATACGCATTCGTTGGCCTAGAGAACATGCCCACGAGACAATTTGGATACAAAGAAGACAATGCACCCTCACATATCCACGCCGATGATGTAGAATTTACAACAGCGGTTGCCCACACCGGACTTGATATACGCATAATGAATCAACCAAATTTAATTCGCGACATGAATTGCCTAGACCTTGGTTTCTTTGCTTCTCTTCAGATCGTTGACGGATAGAACGACATCTAGAAACATCGATGAGCTCATCGCAAATGTGACCAATGAATATGAAAACTACAACCCTATTCTTCTAAATAGGGTATTTCTCACGCTACAATCATGCATGGTTGAAGTTATGAAAGCTAATGGAGGGAATAGGTACAAGATCCCACACATGAATAAGGAGAGGTTGGAGGCTGCGAGGCATGCTTCCCATATCTCTTAGTCAAAGACCGGAGATAGTTGAAAAGGCAACTGAGTTGTTGAACAACTAATCGAGAAGTGTGTACTTGTAAATATGTTCAGCTTTTGCTTAATCGTTGGTCGACAAGTAATGCTTTTGTGTAGGTCGACAAGTAATGCTTTGTGTAGGTCAAAGCAAGGCATGCTTTTGTATAGATGCTTTTGCGTTGTTCAACAACTAAATATATTGTCTATATAACCATGGTTTTCTTTTCGCTTTGTTCGTATGCAATGCATTTGTTATTGTAAGCATGACAATCATTGTGCTATATCGCTATCCATTTGACATTACAAGCATGACAAATAAAATAAAAGAAGGCACTACACATGAACCATTACTCCACATAAACCATTACTCCACCATTTGACATTGCATTAGTACGTTGTACATATATTGCTGCAACCATGGCTAAACAAAGCAGCAAAGAAAACACTAATATGGCCTATTTACAATCAAAAGACCGTGCGGGAGACAACTTGTGTATATATAGGCTCCATCGCAAAGCAAAAAGGCCTTCACTACGATCTTGGGAATTTACGCCTAGTGGTACTAAAGTTAACGCACACTTGAAACAAGTGATCAGATGTGTTACCTATTGTTCATAGTTAATCACTTTCGACCGCGAATGGCCACGCAAGTCCACGCCATCATGCACCCAAATTTGCCTCATCGTCCGTGGACATATCGTAGATGCCGGCCTTTTGGTCTCCAAGTTCATCCTTGGGGCTATGCTTCTCGCTCCATGTGCTCCTTTCCTCTATTTTTTGTCCAACTTCTTATTACCCATGTCCTCCTTCTCCTTCCTTTCCCGTTCCAGGCTCCTCTTCCCGGGATGCAATAAGCCGACGAAAGTCACGAAGCTGCCGACCGCACACAATATGTACGCACAAAGGAACGACTAGCACAATCTCAAGAAAAGTGGATGGCATGGTCGAAATGTCTTACCCCAAACTACGGCGACCTTGGGCACCGATGCCCTGTGCCTCTGTTTTCGGGCACAAATTCGTCGTCGTCGGCAAAGTAAAGATGAACTCATTATCAACTCCTTCTTCGTGCCAATCGTGGAACAACTCGAACCGCTCGCCTCCGCCTTCCTCGCATCTTGAGCAAAATCTTGGCCTTCAATGGCGATGCAAAGAGTGCTTCTTGTCCCACCAAGTTCCGGGGACGACGATCTCGCCCACGCATGCGAGGATGCGTGCCGCATCCCTCGGGTTGCCGCGATCCTGAAACCGCGCCCATGTTGGGACCGCAGCCGCCGCCATCACCTCCGTCCCTCACCTTCGTGGCGACATTGAGGTCGCGATCGGCGCCGCCTCCCACCTTCAGGTCGACCTTGAGGTCGACGACGGCGCCCCCAACCTCCGTGGCGACCGTGGAGGCCGCGATCGCCGCCACCCCCCACCTTCCCGGCGCGACTTGAGGCCGCGATCGCCGCCGCCGGCAGCCGCTTTGGCCCCCGCACGCGACGAAGCTTCTACGGCAACGATCCAGGCTAGGCGGTCGCGAAACGGGCGGCGCCATTCAGGGCCAACCATGGTGGGGAGGTTGACGACCGAGATGGAGCCAGATGGAAGCGGAGGAGATGGATCGGGCGATGGAGGCGAGAGTCCGATGGGGATGATTTTTTTTTTTTTTGAGGAGGCGACGAGGATGAATGGCCGTGCGTCGCGTGCCTAGTCAATGAGAGCTTGTGCGTGCGCATGCCTCGTCAAAAAGCCTTCCCCGAGCCTTCCTCCGATAAGCCTTCCCACCGCTCTTTTTTTTTTTTTATTCACGTATTGGGTGGGAGGCGGATGTGATCGATGGATGGATGGATCATTTGGCGTGCCTCGTCTTTTTGTAGGGTGCAGGTCTACAACGACTTCTATTTTGATACTTCTTCACCGTGCTAAAACGACCGTATAATGGGATGGAGGGAGTAAGTAAGAAAATGTTCTTGCAAAGGATGGCACGGGCAAACCATTTCTTCCAAACCCCGGCTTATTCGATGCTTCTACGCATCGGGCAAAAACTTTCTTCGCACATCATCATAGAAAGACGTAACTTATTCTCGACTTGTATATCCAATCCCCTGTCCATGACCGACCTGCTACGAAAACCAGAGCAAAAGAGAGAGAAAAGTAACTTAAGTCATCACCAAAGGGTATAATTAAGAGTAGATTGTGTTTGTCCCTCCTAACTTGGACCTCAAAGTCAACTAAAACAAGCAAAAAGAGAACTAAGAGTATATTTCTACAAAATTTAGCACCTAAATTAATGTCAAAAGAGAGAGATTAAGGTAGTTAGACTAAGAATCAACAAAATGAGCAAAAGAGAGTAAAAATCACCAAAATTTGAATCTAGATCTCAAACTCATCAAAACAAGCAAGAGGGAGCAATTGGGGGAGAGGAGAGTAAGAATACCCCTCTTGCGGTGCCAAAGTTCAACAAATCTAACGACAAAACCTCTCCCCAACCCCAAAAAATTGTGTTTTTAGGGTTTTGGAGCTCAAAACCCTAGAAGTCAAACTCATCAAAACAAGCAAAAGGGAGCAATTGGGGGAGAGGAGAGTAAGAATACCCCTCTCGCGGTGCCAAAGTTCAACAAATCCAAAGGCAAAACCTCCCTCCACCCCCCAAAAATGGCGTTTTTAGGGTTTTGGAGCTCAAAAACCCTAAAAAATGGAGGAGACCCTGTAAGTGCAATCAAGCTCTAAGTAGGTTTTGGCGTTGATGACCACCTAATTAGGGAACTAATTAGACTTGTCGAGATGATATGCTGGAAATAAAATAAGGAGTTGATGTACAGGTCCAAAGGCATCCAATGAGCTAAATGGTGGTGTTTCCGGATCAAGACGCTTAAATTATTTCATATTTCGAATCTTGAGTTTAGGAAATGTCGTACTATCAAGAGGGATCCTAGGACGCTTGGCTACATGTGGACTATATGCTCAAAACTCCAATCCAGCTACAAAACACAACTCCAAGCCTGAACAACCAGCAAAACAACAAGTTTCACTCTTTGTTGTCAGGTTGGCGCGGCAGTGCCGCGCATTTGGTGCGGCAGTGTCGCGCGTTCACGCGGTAGTGCCACACTTAAACTTGACTGTTGGGTCCGTTGGGTATAAATACCATTCCTACCCCTCCCACAACGGTAACCTGGCTCATTTCATCTTCTTGCTCGAGCAGAACAGCCAACTCTTTTCTCTTGCTCTCTCTCACCCCTCCATTGAAGCACCTTGAGCTCCCCACTCAATCTCTCACTTCCCACCACGGATTCTTGAGAGAAAATGCAGCAAACTTCGATTGGAGACCGGATCTACTACTTCCCCCACTCCAAAGAGTATTTGGTTCACGTTTGCCCGGAACCCTAGGGTTCTTTTCTCTGGAGCTTGCTCCTAGACGGCTAAGCGTCGCCTTTGAGCTTGCCCCCCTTCGTGTGGCAGCCTTGGAGGTTTGTAACCTCACACAACATCAATACATTACCCCACATCTCTAGGGTTAACTCCCTAGACTTGTGAACGAGGGAAAAAGCAAGCCGGTGGGCAAGCTAAGCCTTGTGGTGCAACCTCAATAACGTGGAGGTGCCTTTGTGGCGACGGCGAACCACGGGATAAATCCATACGTGACGAGCTAAAGTTAGGCAGCAGGTGTGAACCAAACACCCCCTAAAGTGCCGATATGTGTGAGAACACACATCGGAGGCACGAGGGCTCTGCTTTTTTGTCTACGAACGAAAAAAGTGCTACAGCCCTTTAATGTGCATGTCCCTGTCACAGCCACGCCGACTGGAGAATCACGGCCCGCCACATCGGACTGGGAAAGAGACGGGAGAACTGGGTTTCCAGGGAGCCGTTCCGCGTCAACCGAACGTGCCGGAATCACTGCTAGCAGGCCGACATGTGCCCGTGCCGGACGCGCAACAATCTACAATCCTGCCCTGCCGCCGTGCTGCACGCCCCCAAACACCAAACACCATCACGACTGGCACGCGTTGATCTGCCAGGCCCTCCACGTCGGCTCCCCAGCTTTGCCTGCGTACGTGCCTCTTGTTTTGCGGGACCAGCAGCCGTCTCTGGGATGTTTGATTAATGACGTGTACAAACAAATCATTTTTTTTTGGTTTAATAGCGCTTTTTTCTGAATGCTTTAATGAACATACTGTATTAATATTTGGCATGGCAATATATGCTATGTATCAACCAAACAGTGTGGTAGACCACCCTATACCAATGATACATTGTGCTTGGAAATAGAGGATTCACCTTGTGTAGCAATACATGGCTCCACTCTACTTACAGCAAACAAACATTTAGTGGGGCAATAGAGGGTTTCACCTCTAGCAAACAAACCTTTATCGTTGCAATAGAGAGGGTTTCACCTACAACAAACAAACATCTAGTGTGACAATAGAGGGTTTTATTTATATATAGCACTGTGACCCTGCAAAGAAGGCAACCACCAATCTTCTAATGTTGATTCCTTGGGTTGTGGCAATCGAATCCCGTGGCCAAACATTCTTCACGAATGGGCGTTATGTACAAAGTAAACTGCTAATTTCTGGTTCTTCATCACACAAAGCACATGTTGGATTGCACGGCCAATTCCTGGTTTCAATCTTATTAGCTTTAAGAATCTTTTGCTTGTACTAGGAGACAAGTGAAGAATGGTGCTTCCCCGCGGCATATCTGAATTCTAGATTGTGTGAGATTTAAATATGCAGTACTTAACTGAAGCCGACACCACCAGTACACCACGCACTAGCAAGCTACTAGTAGGCTACTCGATTACTGAGCATGACTACTCCGTCCATCTGAGCATGAGCATGCATGCACGACGCCCTGAAAATCCGCCCATCTGCATAGTACTATACTGTACTAGAAAGTCAGCTACTGTATGTCCAGTACTACACCACTCTCAGTTTTGCAGAGCTTTCCCAGTTTTTCTTCTTTTTCTACGGTTCATGGTGGGTTCAACATAAAAACAAAGAAAGTGATTAACAGGCGGGATCAACATAATAGAACTGTAAAAGACAGGGCACAAGATTGTCTGAATTGTATCTCACAACCTTATGCAATCAAGCACACTCCACAGCATATAAGGAAAAATGCTCAACCCCACATAATGTTTACCGGTCAAAACTCTTCATTTGTAGGTACCATAAATCCCCAGTTCATTTTAACCCTATCAAAACAATGCAATTCTTTTGTTCTGATAATCTTAAGCTTGCATGACTCCTAATCTATAAACAGTTTTTAGACTTGAAAACATGAGAAGCAATCCCAGATCAGCGGGGGATGGGAATTAGCCGATGCAGCACAGGAAATCTGAAACTAGCTCACAAGTTACAACCATACTAGTGACAGTCAAAGCTACCTTATGGCGCATGCATCTTGTTTCTTCTAGTTGAAGTAACTATTTACATATGGAAGATTAGTTTTCAGCTCAAATTTGAGCACAAAGCATCAAGCTAAAAGCGTTTACATTTCCAAAATGGCCACCTAAAAGAACATCACTGTTGGGGGCTGCGTGAGAATTATCACCCCCTCCCTCTGGCTCATGGAAAGCTGAGAGTCGAAGTTTTCGGCCTACCTGGAAGCAGTGCAGTTCGAATCCGGGCGTGTCGGCGTTATACCCAAAGAGGGGCTCTAGGGGGCATGAGGCTGGGCTGCGCCCATGGTCGCCTATCTTCGGAAGCGGGCGCCAACGCTGGCCAACCGAAGACGTGAGTTCCGGTTCCCCGGTTCGGCTCTTTACCGAAACGAATCCCTTGGCGCCTCGGGCCCGAGCCCCATGGTTTTCGGTGTTTCCAAAGAACTCGTTTGTCTTGCAGGTGCGACTCCAGCGCCCTGGGACCGAAGGCCCTGATTTTGGCGGTCGTATAACCGAAGGAAAGACACGCGTGGTCCCAGGGGGCAGGTAGGAGCGTCGAGCCAAAAGACCAAGGCACCCCATGCGGCGGAGGAATCCGGGAGAATCGGGGTGGTTGAAGGGCAGTTTGGGTATGTAAGTGTATACGGACGTGTATAAATAGACCGCCCATGCGGCGTTGTAAAGGATGATGGATAACAAGTAATGCTAGCCCCACATATTACACATCGTGTTCGGTTGTTCGTTCTGCATTCGGTTGTCCATAGGGGTGGCAAGATTTGGGGCCACGCCAACAATCACTTCAGTTATAGCTTTTCCAGCAGAGTTCTTATCTAGGCAGAAAATTAGCATCCAGTATCAGGTATTATTCCCTGTACTAAGTTTTAGTTTTAGCCTTTCAGACAAATACATCATTCATTGACTGGCAGGACATAGTAGAATTGTAAAAGAAGACATCAAAATTAGTGCACTAATTATTTCCTATGGTCAATTTAAGGAACAAGATTTATATACCAATCAAAAGAATAATTAACCTAATCAGAAATGGGCACTCCTTAGACTTGACAAATATGGGAAGCAATCCCAGTTCAACACCAAAAATATCCAGCCAATGCTGCACAGGAGATATGAATTTAGCTCAGAAGTTAATGCAATAGTAGTGACAATCAGAACTACCTTATGATGCATGCATCTTTTTATCTGATATAGGTTTTCTCACACGCTACAACTACTTCTGCATCGATCCTATGGGTTACAGCTGTATCGGCGATCGACTTCAGAACCTTTCATCACTAAAGAATATTTGGACATCCACGATAATAGCAGCTGGCCTCAGCTCCTAGCGGCTAACCAAAATACTATGTCTATCTTTGTCTAGTTCCCTTGAGTCTATCTTATTCTGCGCTTCATACTACGTACAGTCTGATATAATACCGCTTTATTCAAATTACTTGGAGATTTTATAGAATATTTCTACACAAAATGTTGTCGTCATGCAAGTTTGTAGACTTTTCTAAACATGATTAAATATTAGTACCCTTTTTCTAAACAAATATTAAATATTAGTACAGTTAATATATATACTAAATCCACAAGATAATAACAATATCAAATCCAATTACAACTGTCATGGCAACATATTTTGGGTCCATTATCATTCTATAAAAAATTCTAATAATATTAATAAGCTGAGACTATACATTGTTCATAAATACTACCTCCGTCCGTTAAATAATGCAATTACGAGATACATGTCAGTCAAAATAGTGACCAAGTTTATATTTATAGTAAATATTATTCGAAAATGTCCTGTGGCACATACATGCCCAGCACGTACTCTCACCACCATGAAAAGATGTCTCGAGATCTGTGACAACGTTCTCTCTCCACTGTATTCTCTTGAGACAATATTTATTTTTTTAACCGTATTGTTGCTGTATTTCTAGACAGTTGTCAGACCAACAGGCTACACAGGCGCCCGCACGTCGACCATGCTGACCCACCTCGTCCCACAGTTCGACGCCCCCGTCTCCTACGAGGCCTTCAACGAGCTCCAGCTTGCGAGATCAACCGACGGCGACATGAGGTACATGCCACCCACACCGATCCTCTACTTCGTCAACCTCGCCGCTATCCCGGAGGTCATCTTCAAAGCTCGCCTCGCTTCGCCGAATCGACCAAAAGCTCCACAACATCGCCAACAACATCGAGCTCCAGGCGGGAGCCGGTCCCGACCGGGGCGTTGCTCAAGGCGCTTGACGCCCACCTACCGACGTCCTCACCATTGACGCAAGGCTTACCAACGAGCATCATGCTCATGGAGGAGCTAACACATCGCTTCTCGCCGCCGGTGCCGATCTCCTTCATCGACGACCACTCCAATAACTACGGCGAGTACGACGACAAGGAGAACATGCCGGGCGTCCCCTACCTCGTCGCATCCTTCGCTACCTTGGAGGTACATGCCCAACACGTACTCTCCACCATCAAAAGATGTCTCGAGATCTATTATAACTTTTTCTCTCCACCATATTCTCTTCAGATAACATTTATTTTTAACCCTATTGTTGTTGTATTTTCTGGATTGTTATCAGACCGAACTTGCTGCCTCCGGCCCTCCTTACTCTTTTTGTCTTGCTGCCTCCCGTCTCCGAGCTCCACAAGCCAAGAGACATGTAATCTAACTCACGCCATGGTTAGTCCTCAAACTCAACCCGCTCACAATCACTCATCACAAATCTGAATCACAATATCACATATATCAACCTTATGTTCGCAACGAGCAGCTCCGGCAGCTAAATTCGGTAGCCATCTCGAGCACCTCCGATGGCTTGCCAGCTTGCGACAACCACATCCATGTGGCAGCTCCGGCGTCAATCCTGATTTCACGTACTTGCGCCGAGCTCGTGCTTTGTTCTACCTCATAACCTTAATCCGAGTGCTTTATATTATTGATTCTACATAAATTTATGGACCGATCGAAGCATTGAGAAGCTAATTATAAACAAATAATGATGAGTAATCACGGATCATGAATATAATGACTTGGCGGTGCTTTTTGCATCTTCTCCCTTAGAACTCGACTAGTATCACGCCCGTGCGTTGCTACGGGATAACTACATTTTTATATAAATCCACATGGATCGCATGATAACATAACAATACCGGGAAATTAAATATGATATTGAAGTGACATTTAATCCAAACACATAAATTTTGTGAAATTAACATAAGCACAAAGATTGCGGTGTCGCATGGTCATAAACTCTATTGTATAGACTTTTCCATCTAATCAACATAACCGGAATGAAGAAAACCATCTATAATTCTAGGATACCTAATATACCCCATTTTTTATGTCCCTGCACATGTTCTAGTTTTATGTCCCTGCTTCAAGTGTGGCAATATGAGAAGAAGAAATAGGGTGACTGTGGGTAAACATCTTCTGTTTCATGGATTTTCACCGAGATATACCATGTGGAGATACCATGGTGAAAATCAACGTATGAGAGAGAGGAGGTGGTGAGACCACGTCTCGATGCTTTTGATGCTGATGTTGGGGTAGCAGACATGGTAGATGATGCATACGAAGCATGT
This sequence comes from Hyparrhenia diplandra, assembly GCA_015847255.1. Classification (NCBI taxonomy): domain Eukaryota; kingdom Viridiplantae; phylum Streptophyta; class Magnoliopsida; order Poales; family Poaceae; genus Hyparrhenia; species Hyparrhenia diplandra. Next base: position 96,807 of record JADLZK010012426.1, on the reverse strand, counting down.
TTCGCCGACTCTCATGAAAGGGAAGGGATGGCGGAAGATGAACAGGAGTTCTACAAGATGATGGAGTCGGCAACTAAACCCCTCCACGAGCTATTGGGGCGCCGCGCCCCTCGGTGAAGTGGCCTTGCTTTGGCGAGATGGAGTGGGGGCTCTCAGTGAACTTGATGTCGACGGTGGCAAACGTCGTCGACGTCTGTCCAGCTTTGGCGAGAGGGGTTGTACCCCTCGGTAGAGGCTCTACCGAGAGCCCCGGTTTGAGCTCTCGGTAGAAGCCCATTCCCGTGCAAAATTTCACAGAGGGGCATCTACCGAGAGCTGCATTCGGTGGAGCCTCTACCATGCGCTCTCTTTACTGAGCGTTTCTGGTGCTCGATAGAGGGCCACCCTCCAGTAGTGAGCACTCGGTAGAGGCCCTCTGTGCGGTAGTGGCTGTTCCTACATTCTCCTCTTGGCCTTTTGGGTTTTGGCATTTTGGGTCACAGGCACCATACGGAGTGGTTGCTCCTCAGCATAGCCTGCATCAGAAGCATTAGGCTAGAAAAATCAAACTACCGAACAAGTTGAAGGCTAGAAAATGAACTTTACTGTGCGAGTGAGAGAATATATAGACGATGCAGAATTATTGCTTTACAAGGGTAGCTTATACTGAAACTCAAGTATTCAAGATTTATTACATGTCCCATGTCATCGATTCCTCCTCTACTGTACGTATATACTTGTTGTCCCCGCCGATCGGTTCATGCCGTCCGTCCGGCCTTCTCCTGCCGCACACGAACAAACAAGACGACAGAAATCGGACGCGTCACGTTGAGCCGATACGTATACGGAGTATACTCTATTTACAGTCTCAGGCAGATCACGCCGGCGTTCATCATACGGCTGTCAGTTGCCGGCCGGCGAATCACCGAGCCGCCGTAGACTTTACAGGAGGCAGTCGTACCACTGGCTGATTGCGTATCTGATCCTACTGTGCGACGTCACCACACGCAGAGTGGAGTCGATGCGCATGAGACGAAAACGGCGAGAGACCTAAGCCTGGCGCGCCGGCGTGCGCGACGTACGCGAGCAGAGGAGACGAGAGCACAGGGCACTGATTTTGCACGCGGGTGCGTGTTCGGCAGCAGCGACAAGACGCGATCAGGTTTGGCAAGGGAGGAGCTAACGAATGGAAACACTCTGTTCGCTGAAAAGATTGTATGCCTACGTACTGCTCCCTGATATATGAATGAATCATTGTCACAAAAAAATCTTAGCACGGGGACAAAGTTTCACTCTCGTTGCCCCTATATCTTGTGACCGCCCGCCAATAATCGTCGAGTTCTCGCTTCTGACTTCTCGGTGTCCTACCATGAGCCAGAGGTAGGTGCAGCAAACATGCACGACAGTTGATGGATCGGATTCCCGATCGATTCCCGAACCAAGGGAACAGTTTGTTTAATTTACAAAGGACGCATGAATGAACAAACTCCATCAATTTGCCCCTGGTGATATGATAGGAAGCAGTGCAAACATGTAGTACTATGTCTCGGCTGCTCTGCTCGCCTTTCTACATCGAGAGGAAGCGGCGGCCACGACCGACCGTGAACAAGGGCGCCAGCGCCACCGTTACGGTGGCACCGTACCGATGCCGATCGAATTGAATCGATCGAACGAGAGAAGCAGCGCGCGCGTGACCGATGCGACGCTGATTCAGTCGAGCGCGGCGGGAGGTATCAGAAGCACCGATGCGAAATTTTGGGTGGACATTTTGGGGCAGAAAGAAAGAGGATCGATTTGCCGGATTTGTTCTATGCTCCTACAGGTGGCTGCAGCATGTCTGGATGTGTACAACTGACCTCACGGGTGTGGTGATCCGACGGCGACAACTTTTTTTTTTTTTTTTTTTTTTTGCGAAACGACACCTTTTTTAATTTGAGACATGACAAGTCAAGCGAAGAAAGAGAGGTGTGATAGGCTGTGTGGTCCAAGCCAGGAGAGCGAGCCGTCCGAGGCGTGTGCAATGGCTTCCGAGGCGTTTTGCAGAAAGAGAGGCGTGAGCAAGCTGTTTCCTCAAATTCTGTGCTGACTGCTTTCTCTGCAGCAGAATGAAGAGCCATTTGTAGTAGTACTATGCGCACGCACGCGCCTAGTACTACGCGCCTAGTAGCATTTCATTTCTCAAGTTAAACATTCCAACGTACTCCCTCCGTCCCCTTATAATTGACGCTCTCGAACAGTGTCTAGTCCCTAAATAATTGACGTTGGCTAAGAATAGTAGGGTAGCAGGAGTGTACGTACAGCAGGCAGTCTTATCGTTGTTTCCCACCCACCAGGGCTGGCCTCCACCACCGCACAAATTGTGGAGTAAAAAACAAAGAAAAAAGAAACCTACCTAATCCTGACGCGCGACGCCCTCCACCATTTGCAACGCCGCCGCGCGAGATCCCGTCTCCGCCACGCCGCCCACCCCCCGCCCGCGCTGATCCCGTCTCCGCCACGCCCCCACACCCTCCGCCCAGCGCCAGGCCCCGTCTTGTAAGTGCAATCAAGCTCTAAGTGGGTTTTGGCGTTGATGACCACCGAATTAGGGGACTAATGAGATTTACGAAGATGACATGCGGGAGTAAAATATGGAGTTGGTGAACAGTCCAAAGGTACCAAATACGCTAGACAATGGTGTTTCCGGATCAAGGCGTTTAAATTACTTTATGTTTTGAATCTTGAGTTTAGGAAATGCCGGACTATTAAGAGGGATCATAGGATTCTCGGGTATCGTGGACCAAGTGCTCTAAACATCATATCCGGACACCACACACAACTCAAGCCCGACCAGCCCGAAGAAATCACCGTGTTTCACACTTCGCTGTCAGTCGGGCGCAAAGAAGTGCCGCAAGAATGGTGCGGCGGTGCAGCGCCTCTGCGGCGATGCCCCGTGTCGATCTTGGCGAGGCCACACTTAATCGCACCGTTGGGTCCGTGGGGGTATAAATACCCATTCTACCCCTCCCCAACGGTCACCCGGCTCACTTTCTTCTTCCTCCCGACCGAACAGCCCGGAGAGACCACCTTTTGCTCTCTCTCTCACCTCCATTGAAGCACCTTGAGCTCCCCACTCAATCTCTCACTTCCCACCGGATTCTTGAGGGAAACAACAAACTTCGATTGGAGACCGGATCTACGACTTCCCCCACTCAAAAGAGCATTTGGTTCACGTTTAGCCGAACCCTAGGGTTCTTTACTCTTGGAGCTTGCTCCTAGACGGCTAGGCGTCGCCCTTGAGCTTGCCCCCTTCGTGTGGCAGCCTTGGGAGGTTTGTAACCTCGATCTACAAAGAATACATTACCCCACATCTCTAGGGTTAACTCCCTAGACTTGTGAACGAGGGAAAAAGCAAGCCGGTGGGCAAGCTAAGCCTTGTGTGGCAACCTCAACAACGTGGACGTAGCCCAAACCGTGGCGCGGTTAACCACGGGTCAAATCCTTGTGTCACCTTGTCTCATTACTTTTTGTTGCATATTTGTCTTGTGAGAAAGGGCTTCGACCCGATCTACTTTGTGGCAAGCTTCCCGCCAGCTAGAGCTTGTGTTTTGTGAGATACATGTGTGCGAACCTAGGTGAATCATATCCAAGCAAGTGGAAGCACACGATTCACTTCGTAGTCACTACGTGAAGTGACCCGCGGCAGTGCCGCCCATGGACGCGGCAGTGCCGCTCCACCGCACGTAGAAGTGCTACTTCTCGTTTTACACTCTCCCCGCTCTCTCGGCAGGTCCGCCCCTTTACGCGGCAAAGGCCACGCCGTTGTTATCCGACGGTGCTTGAAAGTTTTAACAGACGATTTTTCGGGGGTTAAGCCTATTCACCCCCCCTCTAGGCTTCCATCGGATCCTACAAGTGGTATCGGAGCGAGGTTACCATTATACGCCTTCACCGCGTGAAGTATGGAGGCACCGGAGGGATCGAACAAAGGAGGCAAGTCCACCGTCGCTGTGGAAGAGCTAGAGCCTAGCAGCAGCGAGCTTTCTCTTGGTACGGCCAGCGATAGCACCATCAAGGGTGACGCTACCGATCCCGAGAGAAAGGCCGCTAGACAAGCACGGCGAGCCGCAAGAAGACAAGAGCGAGAAAGGAGGAAGCTAGAAGAGCAAGCTAGCTTGAAGCTCGCCGAGAAGCTCCAAAGAAAACAAAGAAAGAAAGATGATCCGTGAGGCAAGGGTCGCTAGAAGGGCAGCTAGGGAAAAGCAAAGACAAGAAGAAGAAGCGGAGTCAAGTGAGCTATCTAGTAGCTCGGAAGATGGCGATGATGATGCATCATACAATCCCAAGAAGAAGATGAACAAGAAGAAGGATGAGGGCAGCGTCAACAACAACAAATTTGCAGCCATATCCTTTAACTATTCATCTTACTTGACTAACCGCGACAAGAAGTCATTCATAAATGTTCCCGTGGGGAAGTTGCCCAAATTTGATGGGACCAACTATGCCAAATGGAAACATTTGATCGTGGCTTATCTTGAAGCTCTTCACCCCGGTCTTTGGGAAGTTGTGTGTAGTGGATTTCAACCACCGGTGAACCCAAAGGCGCCAACAAATGAAGAGCTAGCTGCTGCCCACATCAATGGTCAAGCTACAAGCATACTCCTAAGTGCTCTAGAAGGAAATGAGTACAATAGGGTGATGAATGTCAACATTGCAAAGAAGATTTGGGACACCTTGGTGCTTGCACATGAAGGTGTTGACAAAGTGAGAAAAGCAAAGATTGACATGTTGAAGGCAAAGCTCAATCGGTTTGTGATCATTGATGGTGAGGGTGCACAAGAAATGTTTGATAGGTTGATGGTCCTAGTTGGCAAGATTAGAGGATTTGGAGATGAGGATCTTGATGACCACACGGTTGTCAAGGTTATGCTAGAGGCCTACACACCTAGGAATCCCACCGTGGTAACCTTGATTAGAGACAAGAAGAAGTTTGAGCACTTTACACCCAATGATGTGCTTGGAAGGTTGATCACTCATGATATGCAAATGGAAGAAGCAAATGAGAGAAAGAAGCTTGGTGAGTTGCAAGCCAAGCTTGAGGGCATCAAGATCAAGGATGTTGCTCTAAAGGCATCCAAGACAAGCAAGTCATGCTCATCACACAAGACAAAAGGCAGCAAGCAAGCATCCATAAGTCAAGACAAGGAAGTGAAGAAGATGCAAGAAAATATTGATGAAATCTCTTCCTCAAGTGATGATGAAGATGATGGGGCTGATTACGAGAAGATTGATGATATGGCCCTATTCATGAAGAAGTATGGGAAGGGGATGAAGGCAAATGGCTACAAAATGGTGCAAACGAAGATTCCCAAACAAGAAAAAGAGAACTTGCTTCAATTGTGGCAGCACCGAACACTTTGTTGCCGATTGTCCACATGAGAACAAGAACAACAAATACAAGAAGGACAATGGCAAAGATAAGAAGCAAGACTACAAGAGAAGGGGAAGGAACATGGGTGAAGCTCACATCGGTCATGAGTGGGACTCAACCAAAGAGACAAGTGAAGAGGAGATTCACATTGCAACATTTGCCATGCAAGAAACCTCTACACCCAAGCTCTTCAACAACATGTCCGATGATGAGGATGAGGACCTTGACTCCACTCATGTTTGTCTCATGGCCAAGCATGAGAAGGTAAAAACTAAATCCAAACCCTCTCCCTCTCTTAGTGATGAATCTAGTGATCTTAGTGAAAGCTCTAGTGAAGATGAATCTAGTGATGATGAAGAATATGTTAGACTCACCAAGAACCTAGATCCTAAAACTAGAAGCTTCCTTGCTCAACTAATGGCGGACTTAGAAAGTACCCAAGCGGAGTTGGCAACTAGAGATAGTCAATTGGATAGACTTGAAAACTCTATGTTGACAACAAGGATGCTCTTGTAGCTGAGAGGAGTGAGGTGGTCGCCTTGCAAAAGAGCCTAGCTAATGAGCAAGGAGACCATGCTCTCACAAAGAAAGCTATGGTTGCCCTAAATGGGAAGTATTGTGACTTGCAAAACAAGCACAAAGAGCTTGAAGCTCAATATAGCCTTCTTTGGGAGAGCAACTCACATCTCTCAACCACAAAGGATACTTCTACTCCCTCCACTAGTCAAGGTTGTGGTAAATGCTATAATGTTGATATGAATGTTTATACCACTAACCTTGCCAACATGAAAGCAATGGAGAAAGAGATCACTAGGCTCACGGCTATGGTGAGAAAAGAAGGTGAAAACAAAGAAAGCCACAAAGTGAGCAATAAAGTTGAGGCTCCAAAGAAGCCCAATTACATTGATGGGAGAAATCCAAGAATCAAGGATGGACTTGGACACAAACAAGGAAACAAGACCAATGGTCGAAAGATGATCAATGGTGTTGAATGTGTAAAATTCTTGAGCAAAGGCACAAGAGGTACAGAGAGACCTGCACAGCGCGGGACACAAGCCAACCCGAGCTGCACTGGACGCCACACGCCGGCAGTGTCGCTGAGGACGGGCGGCAGCTGCCGCGCCCCAACTAAAGGGAAGGTCACCTACACCGCCTCAGCTCAGAATAGACCCAAGAAGAGGGTCCAAAAGGCTATGAAGAAGGTCCGTAAGTCGAAAATCTTGTCCAGGCTACTCCAAGAAGCTACTCCTATCAATGGAAGGCTAAAGCAAGCAAGTTGAACTCCAATCCTTGCTTTGAAGTGAAGGCAAACAAAGAAGGGGGGAGGTGTTTGCAAAGTACTTGGGCAAAGGAAAAGAAGCTTTATAGCAACACCTCTATATGGGTTCCCAAAGTTCTTGTGACAAAGGTAAAAGGTCCCAAGAATATTGGGGGACCTAAACTTGTGAACTAAACTTGCTTTGCGGGCATACTCCTCCGGTGGGTCAAGTTGGGTGTTTGACAAATGGGCCGTACAAATCATATGACCGGAGAAAGGAGTATGTTCTCATCATATTCCCAAACCAATGACGATAGGAATAACATAAGGTTTGGAAATGATGATGTGAGAAGTGTGATCGGTCTTGGTAATGTTGCTATCACAACCGAGCATAATATTTCGATGTATTGCATGTTGATTCGTTGGGATACAACTTGTTGTCGGTCTCACAATTGTGTGAGAAAGGCTACAATTGTCTCTTTACGGATGTTGGTGTGGAAGTCTTTCGCAGAAGGATTCCTCTCGTTGTCTTTACAGAAAACTCAAGAATAAGCTTTACTTAGTTGATTTCAACAAAAAAGTGAGGCTAAGCTTGATACCCGTCTAATGGCAAAATCTAGCATGGGCTGGTTATGGCATCGCCGTCTAGCACATGTTGGCATGAGGAACTTGGCCAAACCGCAGAAAGACAACCACATCATTGGACTAACAAACATTGACTTTGACAAAGACAGATATGTGGACCTTGCCAAGCCGGAAAGCAAGTAGGTGCACCTCACCCACCAAAGAGCTTGATGACCACTACTCAACCCTTGGAGTTGATACACATGGATCTCTCTCGACCGGTGGCCTACCTTAGCATCGGGGTAACAAATATGGACTTGTTATTGTTGATGATTATTCCCGCTTCACTTGGGTTTTCTTTGTCTTTGATAAGTGCCAGTACAAGAGAAGGTGAAGACATTCGTCAAGAGGGCACAAAGAGAATTCGATCTTCCCCCAAGAGAATAAGAAGTGACAATGGGACCGAATTCAAGAACACCCAAGTTGAAGAGTATCTTGATGAAGAGGGCATCAAGCATGAATTCTCACCGCATATACCCCTCAACAAAATGGTGTAGTAGAGAGGAAGAACCGTACACTCATAGAGATGGCAAGGACAATGCTTGATGAGTACAAGACTTGACATCTTTTGGTGCGAAGCTATCAACACCGCTTGTCATGCCATCAACCGCCTCTATCTACACAAGAAACTCAAGAAGACTTCATATGAACTCTTAACCGGTAACAAGCCAAAGGTGTCATACTTTAGGGTGTTTGGGTGCAAGTGTTTCATTTTGAACAAAAGGCCCCGAACCTCTAAGTTTGCACCTAAAGTTGATGAAGGTTTTCTTCTTGGTTACGGATCAAATGAGCATGCCTATCGTGTTTTCAATCAAACCTTGGGTAGGGTTGAGATCACTATAGATGTGACATTTGATGAATCTAACGCTCTCAAGTAGAGCAAGTTGATCAAAGTGTTGTAGGAAAGGAGGATCCACCTTGTGAGGCAATCAAGCAACTAGCTATTGGTGACATAAGGCCTCAAGAAGATCAAGCAAATGAAGAGGAGGATCCACCGCTTGTTGCTTTGCACAAGATTCCGCCGACGTACTCAAAGACCAAGTGCAAAGACACACCGCTAGAAGTGCCCAAATACGCAAGAAGCCGCAAGACAAACGCCACGGGCAGTGCCGCGCCACCTACCTCGGCAAAGAATCGATCCACCTACATCACCCATTCAACCACTTGATCTTGCACCAATACTTGAAGCTAATGATGAATATGATGAAGATCAAGAAGAACAAGTCTGAAGGCGTTGATCACCCACGACTTTATTGTAAACGGTTCAACGGGATCATCCCGCTGACAACATCCTTGGGAGTCTTCGAAAGGGGAGTGACCACTGATCTCATTTAGCTGCTTTACGCCAACATTTCTCGTTTGTTTCTTCTTTGGAACCGCAAAGTAGATGATGCTCTCAAGGATCCGGATTGGGTGTTGGCCATGCAAGAAGAGCTCAACAACTTCAAGAGAAATGAAGTTTGGGAGTTGGTGGAAAGACCCAAGACTAACATCATTGGTACCAAGTGGGTCTTCCGCAACAAGCAAGATGAAGATGGGTTGGTGACAAGAAACAAGGCAAGATTGGTGGCTCAAGGCTTCACTCAAGTAGAGGGCTTGGACTTTGATGAAACCTATGCACCGGTGGCAAGACTAGAAGCAATTCATTCTTCTAGCCTTCGCTGCCCATCATGACTTCAAGCTGTACCAAATGGATGTCAAAAGTGCATTCCTCAATGGTCCACTACAAGAGGAAGTATATGTTGAGCAACCACCCGGTTTTGAAGACCCCAAGTTTCCCAACCACGCCTACAAGCTCCATAAGGCGCTCTATGGGCTTAAGCAAGCACCTAGAGCATGGTATGAATGCCTTAAGGAATTCTTGCTCAAACAAGGCTTTGAGATAGGCAAAGCCGACCCTACTCTCTTCACTCACAAAGTTAGCAATGATTTATTTGTATGCCAAATATATGTCGATGACATAATATTTGGTAGCACTAACAATGTGTATGTTGAGCAATTTAGTAGGACAATGACCAAGAGATTTGAGATGTCCATGATGGGTGAGCTGAAGTACTTCCTCGGGTTTCAAGTCAAGCAAATGGAGGAAGGGACATTCATTAGCCAAACAAAGTACACCCACGATATGCTAAAGAAGTTTGACATGGTGAAGGCCAAGCCTATCAAAACACCAATGCCAAGCAATGGACATCTTGATCTTGATGAGGAGGGTTCAGCCGTGGACATGAAGGTATATCGCTCCATGATTGATCCCTACTTTACCTTTGTGCATCTAGGCCGGACATAATGCTTAGTGTGTGTATGTGTGCTCGTTTTCAAGCTAATCCAAAGGAATGTCACTATGTGGTCTGTTAAGAGAATCTTGAGATACTTAGTACACACTCCTAACCTTGGCTTGTGGTATCCCAAGGGTTCCAAGTTCAATCTACTTGGCTATTCAGATTCTGACTATGCCGGTTGCAAAGTAGATAGAAAAAGCACTTCGGGGACATGTCAATTCCTTGGACGGTCCTTAGTGTCTTGGAGCTCTAAGAAGCAAAATTGTGTAGCCCTTTCCACCGAGGCCGCCGAGTATGTTGCAGGCCGGCGCATGTTGTGCTCAACTACTTTGGATGAAGCAAACCTTAAAAGATTACGGATGTCAATTCACAAAGATACCTCTTCTTTGTGACAATGAGAGTGCCATCAAACTAGCAAACAATCCGGTAGCACACTCTAGAACAAAACACATAGATATCCGTCATCACTTCTTGAGAGACCACGAACCGAAAGGAGATATCGCACTCGCCATGTGAGCACCGAAAAGCAACTAGCCGATATCTTCACCAAGCCTCTCGATGAGTCAAGGTTTTGTGCTTTGCGTAGTGAGCTAAATATTCTCGATTCTCGTAACTTGGTTTGAATTCAAGCACACATGCAATCTGTTTGAGACACTAGATCGACATAGGAAAAGTTTGTGAAAACTTTCATATTGTGTTTCAAAAGATTTCAAATTCTAATCCGAAATTCAATGCCATAGTTCTGTATTGATGATTTGTCCCTGGCAATGAATCTTGGTGTCTCTGTGTCTAAGTTTGAGGAGAAATAAGTCAGAAGTGGCAATATATATGCAGGACAGCAGGCTGGTGCGGCAATGCCGCGTGCCCTGCACGGCAAGCGGTCGCCGCAGAGGGCACTAGCAGTGTCGCCCGCCGCGGCAGTGCCGCGCCTAGGGTTTCCAAATCAAGCTCGTCCGAACCGCTTTTGAGCCAAAATTTTCTTCTTTCCTTTTCTACCCCCGGCCCAACCGGTTTTCTTCTCTTCTCCTCTCCCCGACACCGCGCCCCTCTCTCTCTCTCCCCGAGCGCGTGAAGGAAAGGCCGCCGCCCGCCGCTGCCGCGCCCGCAGCCGCTCCCGCCGCCGTGCCCCGGCAGTGCCGTCCGTGCGCCGCCGCCCGCCGCCATCTTCTCCGTCTCCGGCCGGCCCCCGCTCTCTTCTCCCCGAAAGCAGCTTCTCTTCTTTCCCCTTCAATCAACAAGGTACAACCTAACCCTAACCATGAAGTTCTTGCCCGATCTATGGTTTTTGTAGAAGTTTCTTGTGGATTTGTGTTGATTAGTAATGTATGAACACTAGGAAAGTGGTTTGGTGGATTGGAATCAATGAATTTCGTGTTTTAATTATTTAAGTGATTAAGAGGAAGAGGATGTTGGTAACTCCAACATGAAACCTAACAGTTTCTTGCTGATTTGAACAGCGTATACCTCTCAAAGCACTTATCAAATTAAGATGGGAAATCGATTGATTTAAAATACCAAAGAAATATTTTCACTAGAGTTCATAACTATATTGAATCCATGGGAAATTTCTCACAATTTAAAATTTGGACTATGAAATTGTAATAGACATGTATATTGGGTCGATAGATGTATTAGAAAGGGATTGAAAAGTAAAAAAAAAAAATCGATGATCCGAAAGGGGGAGAGCGGTGCAGGTGCATGACATGACACTAAGAAGGTGCCGTGCATGCGCCGGGCAAGCAGCCGTGCCTCCTACGCGGCAGTGCCGCGTAGCCCAGGATTTCACCCTGGACAGCTTGCTTTTCTCATCAATTTTCACTTTTCTAATCTTTCTCCTACATATGTTTGGACAATGCATACTATTCTCGGCGAGCGCTTACCATAATCCTATCTTTGACATAGATGGACCCTGGAAGTGATCCCCATGGCAAGAGAAAGCAGAGGGTCAAAGTGATTGACAGAAGGGGCAGAGGAAGAAAGAATCTGAACATGGTAGGAGGCAGTGGTGCAGCTCAGCTCACAGAGGAGCAGCTACAGCAGTATGGGTACACTATTGTACCTGCAGGGGAACAAGGCACTCCAGACCACCCTCTAGTATTTGATAACAGCTACATGCAGCAGGTTGAGGGTGTGTTTGAGATGATCGCACTGCCAATGACCCACCAATCCCAAGGGTGAGTTATTTGAAGAAGCAAAGGGAGGTTGCCGATGCTAGAGCTATCAATGTCTATGCAGAGGAGCAAAGAGGAAGGCATTGATGAGAGGTTTTGGGCAGCCTTTCATTCAAACTTTTACCCGACAAATTCTCCACTCCACAAAGAGCAAGATCACCACGATGCACTACATTGACTTTGAGAGGATGAGAGATAGAGAGGAGGATGCATTTGATGAGGCCATAGAAGCATGTGAGAAGTTTGAGTCGACGTACATCATGTCATTCCCAAGCATGATTAGAATGAAGAGATCCTTAGTCGGGCCATGCCACCTACCATCGGGACAGCCTTATGATACTATCCACCGGATGACCGACAGAGGCACTACAGAGTTGACTTTGTCATATTCTCGTCGATACTTGGCTTTGGGGTCACCACGGGGAGTACACGTATATCCATGAGATAGACCCTATTGAAGCCAAGGCCATCGTGGATTGTTTGGGCTGATCGTGGATTGCTTGGCAAGAGGAAGGGGTTGAAGGACTTCTTCTATGTGATGAACAACCTCTGCGCAGGTGTACCATTGATCCCAAGGATGGGGCAGCCTCTCGATGTGAATGGCTATGCTAGGAATGTGCTTGCTCATTTCAGAATGATGAAACTTTCAATGTTGAAAGTTCATTTGGAGACAAATTAGCAAATGCCTTGGACGATGCTAGGAGGAATCTCGCCATATGCTCCCTACATCATGTTTATGATTGAGAGGGTTTCGGGAACATTTATCCCAAGGATTGCTTTCACACGCCTCTACAATATTGAGAAGACCCATGGCTTAGATGGAGGGAAGACCGTGGGCGAGTCGATCATCGCCAGGAGGCACCTCACCGGCAGAGAGGACTTGGAGGAGCCCTCTAGCTCTAGGCCCGGGGAGGCACAGTGAAGTCCGGATCCAAGATGAGGAAGTGGATCAAGGCTATCTTTGGGCATTGCTCTTATGCATCTCAAGAGACCTATGAGCTTCGCAGGAGGTGAGACAGCCTTCAAGAGTGTCGTGGAGAAGCAAGGACTCCCGCCCTCCGTCTATCCCTAGACCACCTCAAGACACCGACCTTCCGTAGCTTTTTCCCACTAGCAGCTCAGATCGACTTGTCCGACATGCTTGGTTCGATTATGCAGCCAGATTCCAGCTCGACGCTCCACTCGCCGCTCCACGCAGCCGCTGCTACTATCTCTCGAGGAGGACGAGGACACAGGCTTCAAAGGCCGAGGACACCCGGTGAGGAGTGACTCCGCTTCTTTCTTCTCTTTCTATGATCTTTTGGTGCTTGACGCCAAAGGGGGAGAAAATTAGAAGAAATGAGGGGGGTCAAACTTTTCGACGCCCGGAGATGGTTCGAGGATGGAGCAGCAGCAGATCTTCGAGTTTAGATCTTTTGAGAGTAGCTTGTTAGGTGTGAGTTTGAGAGAAACTCTATTTTATGTAATAATGCCACCTATGACTTGTTATTTCTGATTTGGTCGCTTGATTGCTTAAACTCTGCTTTTATATATCTTGTCGCTTGCTAAGATTGCTAATCTTGTCATATATGCCGGGTTGTTGTTTGATCGATGCTCAGGCTGATAGGCGCAAAGTGCCGCCAAGACATCAGATGTATGCATGCACACCCCCCGTTGTGCTCGATCTAGTTAACTTGTCATATGCATCACGGATATATTTGTATAACACTCGCTGAGCACCCCACAAAGAATCATGGATGTAGGGGAGGCCTTACACTACTTCTAAATGTGTGACTTGACTTTCATGTCAAAATGAGAATTCAAATCTCTTCCACACATTTAGGGGAGGACTCACTACACCTAAATATGTGAAAATTGACCCTTATGTCAATATTGAGAATTCAAATCTCACTCACATATTTAGGGGAGGTTCCTACATCCTTGATCTTCGTAATCTAAGTTTGACTTTACATCTTATGTAAGCTCTAATTTGGTTGTCATCAATCACCAAAAAGGGGAGATTATAAGTGCAATCAAGCTCTAAGTGGGTTTTGGCGTTGATGACCACCGAATTAGGGGACTAATGAGATTTACGAAGATGACATGCAGGAGTAAAATATGGAGTTGGTGAACAGGTCCAAAGGTACCAAATACGCTAGACAATGGTGTTTCCGGATCAAGGCGTTTAAATTACTTTATGTTTTGAATCTTGAGTTTAGGAAATGCCTGACTATTAAGAGGGATCATAGGATTCTCGGGTATCTCAGGGACCAAGTGCTCTAAACATCATATCCGGACACCACACACAACTCAAGCCCGACCAGCCAAAGAAATCACCGTGTTTCACACTGCCAGTCAGTCGGGCGCAAAGAAGGTCAAGCAAGAATGGTGCGGCAAGTCAGCCGCGCCTACGCTGCAAAGCAGTCGCAGCGGTCGCGGCGGGCAAAGGCCACACTTAATCGCACCGTTGGGTCCGTGGGGGTATAAATACCCATTCTACCCCTCCCCAACGGTCACCTGGCTCACTTTCTTCTTCCTCCCCCGACCGTAACAGCCGAGACCACCACCTTTTGCTCTCTCTCACCTCCATTGAAGCACCTTGAGCTCCCCACTCAATCTCTCACTTCCCACCTGGGATTCTTGAGGGAAACAACAAGAAACTTCGATTGAGACCGGATCTACGACTTCCCCACTCAAAAGAGCATTTGGTTCACGTTTAGCCGGAACCCTAGGGTTCTTTACTCTTGAGCTTGCTCCTAGACGGCTAGGGCGTCGCCCCTTGAGCTTGCCCCCTTCGTGTGGCAGCCTTGGGAGGTTTGTAACCTCGATCTACAAAGAATACATTACCCCACATCTCTAGGGTTAACTCCTAGACTTGTGAACGAGGGAAAAAGCAAGCCGGTGGGCAAGCTAAGCCTTGTGTGGCAACCTCAACAACGTGGACGTAGCCCAGCCTCAGGTGGCGCGGTGAACCACGGGTCAAATCCTTGTGTCACCTTGTCTCATTACTTTTGTTGCATATTTATCTTGTGAGAAAGGGCTTCGACCCGATCTACTTTGTGGCAAGCTTCCCGCGCGCTAGAGCTTGTGTTTTGTGAGATACATGTGTGCAGAACCTAGGTGAATCATATCCAAGCAAGTGGAAGCACACGCATTCACTTCGTAGTCACTGCGGAAGTGACCCGCCGCATGCCGCCCGGGGACGCGGCAAAGGTCGCTGCCACCGCACAGAGAAGTGCTACTTCTCATTTTTACATCACTCTCTGGCCAGCTCTCGCGGCAAGGTCGCCGCCTTTACGCTTGGTGCCGCGCCCGTTGTTATCCGGCGGTGCTTGAAAGTTTTAACAGACGATTTTCAGGGGTTAAGCCTATTCACCCCCCCTCTAGGCTTCCATCGGATCCTACACGTCTCCACCTCCGGCCCGCGCCTCCGCCCCACTCCCCTCCGCCGCGCCCCACCCGTCTCCACTTCGCCGGACCCCGCCTCCACCGCGACACCCCGCACTCGCCGCCTCGCCTCCACGCTGCCGCCCCGCCTCCCGCCGCGCCAAAGACACCGCGCCCCCGCCCCCTCCAAAGACGCCAGCCTCCGCCCTCCGACGCACCGACTTCCACCGCACCCGGCACCCGCCTCCACCGCATCTCTCGTTCCCGCACCCATCCTCCATCCTCCATCCATGAAAGGAAGTTCTACATCAACGAAGGGAAAGGCCTTGCGCTGGAAAGCCGGGGCGCGATTCCGCCCTTTCCTCCCCGTGTGAGCGTGGACACAAACCTGGTTAGGCGCGCTCAGGTTGGGGTGAAGCCGGGCCGACTACAAAGAAGGCGATGGGAGCCCCCGAGCGGCCGGGCCAAGGTGGTGGTCAGCAGCGGCGATGTGGGTGGCGGCGGTGATGGGAGTCGCGCTCGTCCCCGTGGTGCGGGGGCGGCAACGGAATCCTCAGATCCAGCGCCAAGATTGGGGAAAGCGGCTCCAGCTCCATGTCTATCCCCAAGATGGGCGCGGGTGGTGGAGAGGTGGGGGTCGTGGCGATGATGGAAGCCCGCAGAGGTGGTGCAAGGTTGGGGGACCAGTGAAGCCGGGTGCCTATGGCGGTGGAAGGATGAAAGAAGCCGTGAAGGTGGAGGACAGCGGCAGTGATGAAACCCCAAAGTGCGTCGTCAAACCTGGCCGCACTCGCCTTCGTGTCGATAACCTCGGTCAGGTGTACGAGTACGTGCTTGACACTGAAGATGAAGGCAGCGACATGGAGCTGGGCCTTTACGCTCCTGATTCGGAGGAGGAAGATGGAGGCAGTCCCTGCTGTGGTGGGCATTGTGAGCTCAGTCGACGTGCTCGGCTGGATGGTGGACGTGCTATGGACGTCCCTGTGGAGGCTGCAGAGGTCAACATCCAGGTCGCGGATCCGGCTCCAGAGGTTGTGGACGTCCCTGTGGGGGCTGCCACCGCCCCCGATGAACTACACCCAGAGGTAAGGGTACAAGTTGACAGGATGGAACCCATCTTCCGTGACACCTTCGTTGATTTCCTTAGGATTTGTTTGCCTGCGTGCTTCCACCCATAGTGATCCATATTTGTGATGGTGATGTGCTGCTTTTGGGTTCATCGGTTTGTCATGTGCATATCCATGACGACGAAGTGTTGCTTTGTGGTAGTATAACAGTAGGTTAAGTATGACGATGAAGCAGTAATGTAAGTATGCTGATGGTATGCTTTGGTTCGAACTTGCTGGGAGAATGTTGCCTTTTGCAAGTGATCTTAATGTTGGGTTTGTATGAAGTGAACTACTATGATATTAAATTACGTACTCCTAAATCTTGGCTTCAGTGTGTGTTCTACAGCCTTGTTAAATTACTATGGAGTAGTTGTTTTCTTTACAATTTTGATACGACGTTAACTACCTTCAAGCTTGGATTTCAGTTATGTTTGCTAAGAAAAAGAAAGCACACATGTTGCTGTACAGAAGCACACATTTGTTTGCCTGCATGCTTCCACCCACAGTGATCCATAGGAGTATTTGTGATGGTATTAAATTACGTACTCCTAAATCTTGGCTACAAAATTTAAATGCAACATCGAGTAGAGGTTCGAAGCACATATATATAAATATATATAGATACAAATATATATTTTACATGAGAGAGCAGAAGTTCAATCAGGCCCTAAAATGCACTTACAAAAGTACTAGGCCTCCCCGATTTTTTACAAAGACAAACATATTTGTACACAACTACCGATAGGGTTCTCGCACTAACAAAAGCAACTTCAACCTTAGTTATATATACATAATTATGAGTTGTTCAACAACTCAAATGCCCTTTCAACTACCCGCCTATCACAACTTAGAACTTCGGGAGCATTCCCGCGCCTCTAGCCTTTCTTTGTTCATGTGAGGGATCCTGTACCTATTGCCTCCACCATCTTTCATAACTTCGATCATGCATCCTTGTAGCGTGAGAAAAACTCTATTCAAAACGATGGGGTTGTAGTTTTCATATTCTGCAAGCACATTCTGGATAAGTTCATTTATGTTTCTAGATGTCGTTCTATCCGTTAAGGACTGAAGAGAAGCAAAAAAACCAAGGTCAAGGCAGTTCATATCAGGCGAATTAGCAGGCTGGTTAGTTAGGCGTATATCTAGGCCTGTTCGGGCTACTGCTAGCATGAAATCTGCATCATCTGCTCGTACATGAGAAGGAGCATTGTCTTGTTGTATCCATATTGTTTCATGCCTTGATTCTGCAGGCCAACAAGCTTCTATGGCTGGTATTAGTTTATCGATCATATAAGACCTCATAGCTTGTCTGTCAACCTTTATGGTCTTTGTGATTGGTGTGCCCCTCGGTCGGTTGCCGCTTCTTCTTTGTGCTGGTTCCTGTATTTATAAAGAGCATTCAGCCAAATAGCTAAAAAATGGATTGTGAGTACTATGTGAAGAATGGGTAGTACCTCACGCACAAAAAGGCCATAAGCCTACAAGCCCATTAAAATAGCAATTCCCTTCAAAGATCAAACCTAGGCCTTCCAACCGCAGAATAAAACATGACTTTGTGAATGGCATTCTTGTTTTGCACTGTCCTATGTGGGTCTTCTTCATCTGGATGCAAGTACATGGTCTTAACCTTCTGTGTACCATTGAACCACTTCTCATCCGTGTGAATAATATTTCTCATATGCTGGAACTTTGGATTGTGTGGCAAAGTGCTGTCATCTAGCTTTGAGAGAACCCACCGCAACCTTGCTTGTTTGTTTTCTTCCTTCAAATAAGGCCTTAATGCATTGGAGTGTCTTCTCAGGAAGCCTTGTTTGAACAACCTATGTAGGGAGGTTTTATTGATATGAAGAGCATATGCTAATGACCTTATGGTTCCCCTTCTGTTTAATTCAATACCAGGAACCATACTGAGGTCCACTTGAATTTTTTTCCGACCACAATTCTTAGCTTTCTTAGAACTGACATCTACTGGTATGCCTTGTGCCACACAATCTTGTGCTCTCTTCCATATTCGTTGTACTGTACGCTGTAGGACACCATACTTTTCAGCAACAAGTGTTGTGCTGTGTGGCTGTAATATGCCATTAATGCTTATCCGAAGCAACTCTTGATGTATGTCATGCCTTTGTTGCTGTGTCAAATTCTTACGTGTATTTGTTGCTTGTTGTAGGGGTGGCTGAAAGTCTTCGTCTTCCGAGTCGGACAACTCTTCTTCGTCAAATTGGATGGTAATATCATCTGCGAACACGCCAAAGTCATGTACCACTTCGTCGAAGGTACCTTGTTCTTCTTGAAAGGCAATGTTGTCATCTCCTACAAAAAAGAACAGATGGTGTGCTGATTGTGAGTACATAGAAATGTTTTGACATGGCCATATATTGCAAAAACATGATGAGTGGAAAACGAGGGACATAATCACCGCATCTTTGGTTATCTTGTTCTTCTTGTGGAGCATTTAAATCAAATGCATGGCATGCAATCAGAAACCTGGTAGAGAAGCAATCTTATCATTAGAAGAATGCATCGTCACACACACATGTGAGTTATTCTCCCTCTCAAGTACAACAGTAGATCAAAGTTTAGAACAGTAGAATAAACACTAAAATGACCTTATGCAGATTTTGCTCTTCTTCTTCTTCTTGTGGATCATTGAAATGAAATGGATGGGCAAAGATTGTCACCGGTAGAAAAGCAAGTCGCTGATTACAAATTTGTATTGTCACCCACACATGTCGGTTATTGTTACCTCTCATTCCAATTTCATTTTTTGAAATTCAAGCAAATATGAGTTGCATGCCTTACGGACTTCATTAATCGTGCTTGCAATTTTATGAGAAAGGGACTAAACCAATTGCTACTAATTTTAGGACAGAGAGGACTGCATAAGGATGGTCATCATCGTCACCGGTATGCAAAGTTGATAACCAAAAACTCATGTTGGTTCAAGAAACCTTAGTTAAAGTTACTCCCCGTATAAGATAACCAAAAAACTAGAGTTCTCAGCCAACACTTTGGGAGAGGGAGAGACTATCTCTTCATATACCATACAAGAGATCCATATATTGTGATTGGATCCTTATTTGTAGCTTTATTACATCCGATTGGATCCTTATTTGTAGCATGTTACAGTTTTAAAGTTGACTAGAGTATCATTGTGATTTCTTGCTAATTTTAGATGCTAATATACCCATACAAGTAGATCCATCAAATATGTCACAAGAAACCTTTGAGCACATGTGATCCAATCGGGTCATTGCCTATCTTTAATCGACTAAACCAAAGCAAGTTCAACCTAATTTGAGAGAGAGGCTAGAGAGAACACATTCTTTGGCTAGTGATTTTAGGAGATGCAAATAAATAACCACAAAATATTAAGGAGAGATGATAGGGAGAATCTGGAACCGTAACACTCAGTTTGGATAGAAATAGATGAGCTTACTTTGATGAATTTGTTCTTGTTCATCATTCACGCCAGGAGATGGACACCAAAGTGGTCAGCTCCCCAACTTGAACTCGCAGCTACTACATCTTCCCAGGGGACCATGGTCTTCATCGATTGTTGTTGAGATCTGGAACCTCCTCTCCTCCTCTGTGGTGGTTTGTTTAAGTCTAGGATTGGCATGGGGCTATGGATGAGAAGTGGTTGAAATGAATGGAAAGAAAGGGTGACCGGGGCTATATTGCTACCGTTGTTGATAAATGGCGCCGCTTGATAAATGGCGGCGCTTTCAAATCTGTTTGATTCCTTGTATAAAAAGGGCGGTACATTTTGTTTTGTGTAAAAATTGAGTTTGCCGAAAGTGATCCCATTTGTTTACTGTAAAAAACTCTCGGTGGGTGAAATCTGCATGTGATTGCCTCCATTTGTTTATTGTAAAAACTCGAGTGGGTGACAAAAAAGGTTGTAGCATTAATTGCGGTACAATTCAGAACCGCATGCCATCCGACATTGTCCCTAGGTTGCTCAGCCTAACTTGCTTCTCACCTTAATTCCCGCGGTCCAACCCAAACGTCACTTATAAGGGGACGGAGGGAGTACTCCGTAGTATACCGGGATCGACTAATTATTAGAGCAAGATTAATGGTTTCGGCAGCTAGCCGGCGTTTCGCCCTCCATCTCACCTAAAGCTGCCACGCTGGTGGTGGCGGGCTCCACCTTAATTAATATCATTTGTGGTCCAAGAGCCAATCACATGCAAAGCAGCAGCGCGCACTGAGCCAATCCACGCCGCTTTCCGCCGGCGTTTGGTGAGACGCCAGCCTTACTCTCTCTCTACTCTCTCCCACCAGCAATGTTTTTTTTCCTACGTGTACACCTAGTCGCCAGCTGATGTAAGCTTATAGTACTTGCTCTTAGCATCACGTAGCACCGCTTGTTGGTTTTCTCGTTTCGGGCAGCGTGAGCCCCGTTGAAAGAATAGGCACGCATGCGCTGGCCTAGCCTGAGTAATTCCATGTGACTGTGACTGGCTGTGTGTCAGTGGCATGGCGGCCAGTCTCGGTCTCCGTGTGCCTAGAGTAGCCCACCCGCTGTCTTCTTTTTGACCTACGAGTACATAGGCACGCCGTGCCATGCTAGTGCCCTGGCAGCTGGCGCTAGCGGCTCCCGTCCCGACCCGGTGCACCCGTCGCGCGAACGATGCATTCCTTCCCAGGCGTCCGTCCGATTTGGGGGTAAAAAGCTGCCTGGCGAACGGAGCATAGATTGCCAAGCCGACACCACCGTCACCACGCACGTCACCACGAACACGTCACCACGCACACGTTACCACGCACGTCACCACGAACACGTCACCACGTACTAGTACTAGTAGGCCACTCGATCACTGCCTAGCTTTCAACTCCATAAAGTCTGTGTCACTATATCGATGACTGAACGTCCCCAGGGTGACTGCTTCTGGGGACGAGTCGGCGATTTGAGGATCCGGCGTCGATCTCGATCCCTCCTCCCCTCCGGTGGCCTCTCCGGCACCGTGGGCGGTTGAGGGATCCAGGGATCGACGCCCGGTGACGCTTTTTCTACTAGCTAGTACAATTTATAGTTCCAATAAAGTTTCTTATGTTCTTCCTCCGATGGTGTTGGCTTCACCGGCGTTCGTCGTGTCGTCCTCCCTCCGCCGGTGGTGCGGACGACGGACTGCAGCTGGCGGCGGCGGTGGGGAGCGTGGCCATATCCACCATGGTGGCCTTGCTCGCCGCCGGGGCGTTGGCGTTCGATGTCGTCGCTGCTGCTGCACGCCGGCCGACGCCGGCGAGGGCGACGTTGGCAAGGGGTGCAGGAGGGAGTTGCTGCCGGTGTCAATAGGGCGGCTGGTTGCGCCCCGCACTTGGGCGACATCGTCCTCTCTGGATGTGGCTCAGGGCTGTTTTTCTCCCCGTGGACCTGCTTCGCGCCGGTGCCGCTGGGAGACCTAGGAGGTGCTGCTGTACCGCATCTGGAGCCCCAACTTCAGATTGGGTTCATCGGCAAGTTTCTAGTCGCCGTCTTCTTCTGATGGAGACCGCAAGTTCCTTCCGCGACGACGCGTCACGGTGGGCGCGACGACGGCGGGCGACGGCGGCGATGCGACGAGGATTCTTCTGAGCTCAATTCCGGCTTGGACTCCTCTACCATCTCCGGTGGTCTCCGCCTACACGGACGCCGACGGTGCGAGGTCCTTTGGGTGTGTCGGGAGGATGTCGTTTCCTCTGCGGCTTGTCTTTCTGGGCGCTGCTGACGAAGAGGAGGCGATGGCGGCGTTGTTGAATAACTTCCCCCGACTTCTTCCTCCCACTGATGGCGTTTTTCTCCTACGCCATTGGTGCGGTCGAGGGGATTGTATAGAGTCGGTGCGTCGAGCGGTTCTATCACTTCCATGGGCCGATGAGGCTCCCCGTCGTGCTTCGTTGGTTGTCATTCATGGTTTCGACTGGTTGCCCGGGCAGCGATGATAATTTGGAGGTCTTCTGCCGGTGCAAGGTTTGTGGGTGTAGGTGGAAGGGTCTTCGTTTTTCTTCTAGCCATGGTGGGAGATGCGAGGCTCCTGGTTCGAGGGTGTCCGGGGATCTTCCCCGGCCGACATGCCATAAGGATTATGGCTTTGCCACTGATGCACGGTTCACAAAGCAGCAATCTTGGAGCTTTTTAAAAGCTCGCGAGTCTGCGATGATGCATCCTCGAATCAAGGCGAAGCGGTTTGGATTGGCTTGGGGTGCACAAGGACTTGACGGGATTAGTTTGTGTCTCTTCTTGTTGTCGTCTTTTGTGCTTTTTGCATCGGAACAGTTGTTCCTTCTGTATCCTCTCGACATCTCGGCTGGTTGATGTTAATGAATGACATCCTTTTCGCAAAAAAAAAAAAAAAAAAAAAAAGCTTTCAACTCCGTAAGGGCACTAACAGTGCGGGACTCTATCATAGAGTTTAAGCTTATTTATTATCTTCATATTTATTGCATTTTGATGATGTGGTGTTGATATGATAGTATATTTATGAGAAAAAACCAAGACTCCAAGTCTTAAATAGACTCCAAGTCCACAATACCCGAGATAATAAATGGTCTTACACCGATAGAGTCTGCATTGTAAGTGTCCTAATATCATTCAGCAGCCTATGAGCATGCATGCACAGCCCTGAAGATGTCATTTATAACTAAAAGAAGACTTAAAATAGTTCATTTGTAACTAAATTCTCCGCGCAATGGTAATGAATGGAATGCATGGCCCCACTCGGTCATTTATAATTTGTCTGGGAGCCGTTCGATATTAATGGGCGCCACAAGCCCATAACTTTCTCGTCTCGTTAATGTAGTCTTCGAGCGTCCCAGTCAATCTCATCTCCCTCGCTCGTGCGTGACCAGCAGAGGAGGTGCAGTCATACAGCTTGACGTGGAAGGATCGGATCCAGCGACTGGGTTTGAATCGTGACTTTTATTGTGCATGCATGCATGTCAACTTATCAACTCGAGTTTAGTAGCTACTAGGTGTAGCTATAGACCACCAACGAAGACACGGACGCGCGCATGGCCGGCCTGGTAGGGTCGTCGTCGTTGTCAAGAACGCTCACACAACACGGCTGTGTAAGAGTAGTCTGAATGACGGGACGTTGGGGCGTACTACTACTAGATCTAGATCACCACCCGCAAAGAATGCTGAAAACGAACGGCAAGCAAAACCGGCGAATCTCGCGGCCGATCAGCATATATGCACGACGCCCACCCATGGGCCATGCATACATCCTTGTAGTACAGGCTTTCCGTGCCGTTCGGCCGGGATCAAATGCATGGCCGCAAAGCCTCCACGCCATTATCCCTTAAATTGCCACCCCAATCGGCAATTGCCATCACCACCAAGGGATACGGACGGACACAGACGGACGCCGTTGCCTAGTGCGCTGCTGCCCTGTCGCAACGAACAACAAAAGAAGACATGCCAAAAGTCCAGGGCGTCCTGCGCTGTCCGCAGGCGCTGGCGGCTCCCGTCCCGACCGCGCGCGAATGATGTTTGTTGCTCGCTCATCTTGGCATTTCAGCCTGTTTCCCGTTCTTTCCATCTTCTGCTCACGCCTTCTTCTTTCTCATTTCGGCGCCTTCTTCTTTCTCATTTCGGCTTGGGTCGGGGCCCAGTAGCGACAAGCTAGCCTCTGCCCAGTGCCCTCCTTTTTTTTTTTGGAGAAAATCCCTCCTCAATTTTGAAAATGTCAAAGTTCAATCAAATCTTATAAAATCAAATAATTTCGTATGGATGAATATTATAGGGTAGGGTATAGAAAGGTGCACAAATAATGACAAACATACCATCTTAATTTTTTGGACAAACAAACACACAGCAGGGACCGTGTGCTGGGTACACTAATGGATCATCTTCGTATATAATATGCATGCATGATGGGTCAGGCCAACATGCACGCACGCACACATCTGCCACCCACGTTCACTTCGCAGTACTAGTATTACTGTTTTATTTAATGTACCGATCGATATTATATCCATCCAACAAATATACTGAAGCAGCGTCGACGGACAGACGGGAGCATAATGAAGAGAGCACATCACATGCATGCTCTGGTCGCTGCACAAGCTTCCAAAGCCCACCCGCTGTCTCTTTTTGACATAGGAGGCACGCCGTGCCGTGCCATGCGAGCCATGCCATTGCCAAGCCGACACCACCGTCACCACGCACTAGCTAGCTAGCTAGCTAGCTAATAGGCCACTCGATCACTGCCTAGCTTTCAACTCCATATCATTCAGCAGCTATGAGCATGCATGCACACCTGAAGACCATCCGTCCATCTGAAGCATAGTATAGTACTACTTACTATACAGTCAGCTAAAGTGATGCGTATATGCATCCAAATATACCGAGTATTTCTCTCAGTGCAACATCAATGATACTTTTGTGTGCTTCTCCGGCCCTTGACCTCGGAAGAGAGTACATCAATAATAAGAGGCTGTGATTAATGACGCTGAACGACGTTTTTCCCCGTTAAAGAGGGAGTACTATGGTTCACGTTTAAAGTTTGCTGTTTTCTATGACATCTTTGTATGGACGAAGGTCACTACTTAACTAACAATTGAATTTTCTTTCTTTTTTGCCTATGATGACGCGAACTTAGACTTGCAAATTTGAAATCCGAAGTATATGAGGTTTAATGTGGAGCTGAGTCGAATTGGCGGGCTTCTAAGATCAGAACTTTTGCTAGTTGTTCAAATGTTGTTAGCAGGGACTCCCTGCCAGGGAGTATATATTACTATAGTTATATATATATAAATTTTGCTAAAAATTATAATTCCTCCGGTAGCAAAACTTGCCGAAGCCGAAAACTTGCTTTTAGATTCTAGTACACCTGGTGGTCGTCGTCGTTGTCAAGAACGCTCACACAACACGGCTGTGTAAGAGTAGTCAATGCAAATTGGAATGACGGGACGTTGGGGCGTACTAGATCTAGATCACCACAACAAAGAATGCTGAAAAACACGAACGGCAAGCAAAACCGCCGAATCTTGCAGCCGATCAGCATGCACGACGCCCATTGGCACATACTACATCCTTGTACAGGCTTTCTGTACGTCCGTGCCGTTCGGCCGGGATCAAATGCATGGCCGCAAAGCCTCCCCAATCGGCCATTCTCCCTAAAATTGCCACCCCAATCGGCAATTGCCATTACCACCAAGGGACACGGACGGACGCCGTTGCCTAGTGCGCTGCTGCCCTGTCGCAACGAACAGCAAAGAGGACATGCCAAAAGGCCAGGGCGCGTCGCGTCCTGCCCTATCCGCTGGCGCTGGCGGCTCCCGTCCCGACCCGGTGCACCCGTCGCGCGAATGATGTTTGTTGCTCGCTCATCCTGGCATTTCAGCCTGTTTCCCGTTCTTTCCATCTTCTCCTCACGTCCTTCTTCTTTCTCATTTCTGCTGCCCTCCTCTTTTTTTTTTTTTTTTTTTTTTTTTTTTTTGAGAAAATCCCTCCTCGAATTTGAAAATGTCAAAGTTCAAATCTTATAAAATCTAATAATTTCGTATGGATGATTATTATAGGGTAGGGTATAGAAAGGTGCACAAATAATGACAAACATACCATCTTACTTTTTTGCACAAATAATGACAAGCATTGTAGAATAGGGGAACAGAACATTTTCCACCAAACACAAGAGTTTCTTTTTTCGCCTGCTATATAATTGCCGTCTCCAAGGCGACGAATTCACCAGCTGCCTGGAGGTGTAACGTGTGAGCATATAAAAGAAAGCATGGATCACTTCATCTACAAATATGGAAAAGCATAGACCGTGAGTCAAAAAGATTGTCCTAGACGAGCTCCTGAACCCATACTAACGTCGTTCTTTTTAGCACTCTCTCTCCATGTAGGACACAATCAGACATCAGCCGGCGACTTAGCGAAAAGCCTGATGGCTGCGAAAACACAAAAGAACAAGAATTCGCCATGCTCCGTGTTATATTCTGTGAATCATCCAATATTTGATCTGAGTCGAGGGCAGCCCCACAAACTGAGAATAGAACTTTCCAGGCCCCCTTTCACAAAGAGTGCATAAACGATGGGAGGGCAGTGAATTAGCACAGGGCACGTGGATACCAGCCGAAGGCCAAGTCAGCAACAGTGGATAGCGAATAAAGCAATTATAAAGGCTAAAACCATGCATCCTCTCCATTCTACCGTTCTATACAGTGGTTTGAACAAGGACTCCGCTGTATCACGGACAGTCATGCCAATATGCCATGATGCTATACACGAACTACAGCTACAGAATGAACCGAACGCTTAGATACACAATTAACATATCATGCATTTCATAAACCGCTAACTGTCAGCTTTGCGTCAATTGCCTCTCGTGAAAGATCTCCCCAAGTCGCTCGTACAGGTATTTTTGCTCCTCGTACGCTAGGTTTCTTATAATCTGATGAATGAAAAAAAAAAGGTAAACATTTGTTAGAATCACACAAGATAAATTGCTTGAAGAAAGGAAAAATCACTCTCAAGATAATGGAAATAAAACATTAAGGTATAATGATCCTGACCTGATCCAAGATTATCTCAACAGAGAAGTTCTGAGGTGCAATGAATGATTGGTGGTATATGTATGCAAACACTGCCATAACCATCTGGGGGAAAAGCAAAGCAGAAATTTATGTTAAGCTACACTAGTGTGCAGACTGGTATTAAAGCATGTTTTTTCCCAATCAAACACATCTATACTCAAGAAAAGGTAGCACACAAGTTTGCATAGGAGAAATACAAATACAACCGAGAGAGAATTTCAACAACAAAAAATGGCTTCCCCCATTACTGCTTTCACCACAGAATTTTACAAGTTGGTTTATGGGACAACATTGCCCTTAGAAACACCTGACACATCAGGCCCCCAGACAATGAAAACATTAAATCTTGCTAAATGGAGCAATGGCAGAACCTAATTTGGGTTCCATTTCAACTTAACTATATTAAATAAAATAATTTCCATACTACCATTTATCATACCAAAACCTAATTTGGGTTCCATTTCTAATTTAAAATTCCCTAGACTTAAGAATTTTTCTTTTCAACTTAACTATATTAATTATTAAATAATGTCTTGTTCCTTGTTAGATCC
Source organism: Hyparrhenia diplandra (assembly GCA_015847255.1). NCBI lineage: Eukaryota > Viridiplantae > Streptophyta > Magnoliopsida > Poales > Poaceae > Hyparrhenia > Hyparrhenia diplandra. Next base: position 69,530 of record JADLZK010012426.1, on the reverse strand, counting down.
TGCCAAGTCCCCTTCTTCGTTACAAAGTTTGATAACACATTTGTTCAAAAGACACTTTTTCATTACATTGGACTCTTTTTTTTTTTTTTTTTTTTTTTTTGGCGCACCCCTTTTTTTTTTTTTTTTGAGGCGATTGGGCGCACCCTCATGGCCTGACCAGGACGGAGTGGGCGAGCCTGCTAAAAGAAGAGTACCAAACCCGACAAGACGGCTACATGGAAGGAAAAAAGTCTACTTTTGGTCCCTCAACTTTTGCGAAAGTCGATTTTGGTCCCTCAACTCCAAAACCGGACAAAGCGAGGTCCCTCAACTTTTCAAACCGTGCAGATTTCATCCCTCGGCGGGTTTGGGCGGTGGTTTTCACTACAGTAACTCCGGTTTTGCTACAGTAATAGTGGTTTCGTTTTTTTCCTTTTTTTTTATTTATTTTAAATTTGAATCTTTGAAAAATCATAGTAAATCACAAAAAAATCATAAAATAGAAAATCTAATTTTGTTGGACTCCACATAAGTAGAGCTACGCAATGAATATATAATATGGTATACTTTAATATAAAATTTTTGCTATGAAGGTTTTGCCTTTTTCTTTTATTTATTTCGGCTCAATATTTAAAAAAATCATAACAAATTATAAAAAAATCATAAAATTGAAAAACCAATTTTTGCTAGACTCCACATGAGCATATTTACACAATAAAGATATATTGGTGTACTATTTAATTTATTGGCCAGGATCCATCAATCGGGTTCATACAACAGAGACGTGCGTGCACCTTGTGTCAAGACAAAGAAACCTAGCTAACCTAACTTCGGCTAAAGAGCCACAAGAACTACGTCTTTGTGTTATTGCGCGCCTCATGTGGAGTCCAACAAAATTGGATTTTTTATTTTATAATTTTTCTATAATTTAGTATGATTTTTTAAAGATTGAGTCTGAAATAAATAAAAAAGAAAAAGGCAAAACCTTGTAGCAAAAATTTTGTACTAAAGTATACCATATTATATATTCATTGCGTAGCTCTACTCACGTGGAGTCCAACAAAATTACATTTTCTATTTTATGAATTTTCTGTGATTTACTATGATTTTTGAAAGATTCAGCCAAAATAAATAAGAAAAGGAAAAAACGAAACCACAAGCACTGTAGCAAAACCGAGTTACTGTAGAAAAAACCACCGTCCCAAACCCGCCGAGGGATGAAATCTGCACGGTTTGAAAAGTTGAGGGACCCGTTTTGTCCAGGTTAGAGTTGAAGGACTAAAATCGACTTTCGCAAAAAGTTGAGGGACCAAAAGTAGACTTTTAAGAAAGATACTATCAACTAGTGAGTCGTACTGACTGATTCAAGTGGCCGTTGCACGTGGGCCAAGAGGCTTGAGGCACAGCGGCCCAGACCAAACGAATGGCCCAACACGCCTCTCTTTCACCTGTTACTCTGTTTTTGACTTTTTTTTTTTCCCCCTGCATTTGCTCTGTTTTTTTTTTTTTTCAGACGTTTTCGTTTATGCGCTTGCATAACTTGCTTCGTATTGTTATTACATTTTATTTATTATAAGGCACATTCCGACGTATCCTTCGCTGGAACAAAAAACAGAAACTCAAGAGGTAAATTGAAGTTTCCAGTCGATTAATAATCACCAGTCAACGCCACGACCTCCCTCCGTGACCCTGGAGAAGAAGTCAAGAACATGGCTGGGGAATGGGAGTAGTAAGTGAGCATTGACTAGAGAAAACACACGTGTCATCCACACAAATAACAAGCCGAGTACATTTAGCATATATAGAACGACGTGATAGGTGAAGAAATCTTTTCTTTTCCCGGAGACACTTGGGGAAAAAGAAAGACTTCAGACGACAGATAACAACACCACGTTCACACATGCGGCCACGCATGCTGTTGCTTATTGACCTGACGACGACACGGACTGACGCACACAGACAACCCACTCAGCTCGGCACAGTGAAGCAGCTCCGAGATGAAGGCTACAGCAGCGAGCCAGCAAGCGAAACATGCAGCTACGAAGTCAACATACCACGGCAGCGACCAGCGAGGCAGCCGAGAGGCTGGCAGTGACGACGAGTGCTGCGACGGAGGCGCAGTACATGAGCTTGGTCGCCGTTGCCAGTCCACGGGGACGACGGCGGGGCTCGTTATCGGGCCACTGCGGCCATGAAAACGCCCCAGAGGACGAGGAGGTACGTCTCCTCGTCCAGCCCACGGGGCGGCTCTCTCACGGCCATTGGGACGACAGCGGAAGCTACGGCGAGGCCGGTTATTAGGCCGCCCTGACCGGCATCGTCCTCTTCCCTCCTGGTGCCGCCTATGCCCGGTGCCATCTCGTAATCGCTCGATCGCTCACAATGCAAGCTTAGCTTATTGTGCTGTCACAGTAGTACTTCCTAATTGAGAAAGGCTCGACGCCGGCGTGTTGCAAAATGGAAGAGAGGCGAGGCAGCACGCGTCGGCCGGGGTTCTGCCAAAAGGCAGCTGCGCGAGGGTTTTTATATTGGCCGCGGCGGCGGCCCGAGCGCATAGTGTACGTAATACGGCCGGCCGTTGTCAGGGGTCGAGGAAACTAGCTTGGACTTGGAGAGCACCGACGGCGACGGGGGAGCACCGGCAAAGCGCGGAGATAACAAGGGTGAACGATGACAACCTCCGATCCCTGAATTGTTTGGCTTTTCAACGACTGTCAAGACACTCAAGACAGGAATATATATAGAGAGAAATAAATACGGCGCTGGACGACGAGATGCCGCGTCGTGTGCATCTACTTGTCTGTCTGTATGTGTATGTTTGTATGCGTGCTTGGTCGCCCTTCGACTTAGCCGCCCCAGACATGCATACAGCTTGGTTGGGAACTTGGGATCTCAGCAGCAGTGGTAGTCCTCTTTGCATACAGTACAGGGATCTCAGCCAAAATGTGCGCGACCGGCTGGCCGGCCGGGAGCACATTTGTCGCCGCTTTGTGAACTGTGATACGTGGAACCTGCACTTATCGCCGAATCAGTTCCCAGTTATCATCGATTGAGTCAGCGTGTAGTGTAATACGACGTGGCCTTGGCATGGCACGTACTCTGGCATTTCTCGCCTCGCGCTAAGCATCTACTCCTAGTTCTAGCTAACCGTATATCCTTTACAATACATTGTACTAGTAGTCTAGGACTTGGCCCACCGCTGCCATTTCCCACTCTATCAAACACACCTAGCATTGATGTTGTCAAAAAAATGTAGTGTTTTGTACCCTTTGAACCTTTCCTTCCATCTGAAATGAAACGACAGAACACGCCAAATTATGATAAACACACACACACCTTGCATTGTGAGCAAATTCTTCGAACTACAGTACCATTTAGTAATGTAGTGAAATCACCCTATATGAGAAAATTCAAGGTACAAGAGACCAAACTGATTCCAAACTGGTGGTATCAAATCATGATGGGGAGCGCACGGATCCGGCGTCCGTCCGGCGGGGGGGAGCGCGCTGATCCGGCGTCCGGCCGGCGGGCAGCGCGCGTGGATCTGGGCCCAAATGGGCCTGGATGTGGATTTTCTTTTTCTTTTATTTTTTTATTCTATTAACCGTGGCGGGCATTTTGGTTTCCAAAAACCACCAGACCTTTCATTGGTGGCGCTTTTAAAAACCGCCACGGAAGTAGTGAATCGTGATGGGCTTCGACTTGGCCGCCAGACATGCGTACAGCCTGGTTGGGAACTTGGGATCTCAGCAGCAGTAACCGTTCCCCTCTTTGGATACACAGCACAGGTATCTCAGCCAAAATGTGCGCGAGCGGCCGGCCGCCCGGGAGCACACATTTTTGTCTCCACTTTGTGAACTGTAGTGTAATTCGACGTGGCCTTGGTGCCTTGTGAGCCAACAAAAGGCATACATGGAGCTCCGTGTGTGTCTCTGGGCCCTCTATGCAAGATGTTATGCAAGAGTACGGAGTAGGTGGCGCTCTGATCAAGCCAAAACCAATGCTATTTCTGAAATGGTTGCACAAGAGAAATCATGGTAACAAGAGCAAACTGATTCTGGATTAGTGCTACCAATCATGATGGTACAGGGATTCCGTGGGGTTATACTTCGACACCGTACCGACTACTGGGCCGCAGCACATTCAAGTGGCCCTTGCACGTGGGCCAAGAGGCTTGGAGGCACAGCGGCCCAGACCTAACGGCCCAACACGCCTCTCTTTCACCTGTTACTCTGTTTTTGACTTTTTTGCCCTGCATTTGCTCTTTTTTTTTGTGTGTGTTTTTCTTTCCTCCGTTTTCCCTTTCGTTTATGCCCGTGCATAATTTGCTTCGTAATACTATTATTAAAATTTTATTTATTATTAGGCACATTCCGACGTATATTTCTCCGAAAAAAAAAAAAGAGGTAAATTGAAGTTTTCAGTCGATTTTAATCACTAGTCAATGGCACGACCTCCCTTCGTGACCCTGGATAAGTAGTCAACAACATGGCTGGGGAATGGGACTAATAATTAAGTGAGCATTGACTAGAGAAAAAAACAAGTGTCATCCACACAAATAGCAAGCCAATTACATTTACCATAGAACGACGTGATAGGTGAAGAATTTTTTTCCCGGAGACACTTTGGGAAAAAGAAAAAGAAAACACTTCAGACGCATGATGATGGTAGCTAGACGTGACAGATCCCTTCAAAGCTTCTTTTTCTTCTTCTTCTTCTTCTTCCTTTTACTTCTACTTTTTTTTTTTTTTGGTTGAGGAAGCCTTCAAAGTTTCTAAGTAGACCTATTTTACGGAGGAAAAAAGTCTACTTTTGGTCCCTCAACTTTTGTGAAAATCGATTTTGGTCCCTCAACTCCAAAACCGGACAAAATGGGTCCCTCAACTTTTCAAACCGTGCAGATTTCGTCCCTCGGCGGGTTTGGACGGTGGTTTCGCTTCAATAACTCGGTTTTGCTATAGTGACCGTGGTTTCGTTTTTTCTCTTTTCTTATTTATTTAATTTGAATCTTTCAAAAATCATAGTAAATCACGTTAAAATTCATAAAATAGAAAATCCAATTTTGTTGGACTCCACATGAGTAGAGCTACGCAATGAATATATAATATGGTATACTTTAGTACAAAGTTTTTTTGCTAGAAGGTTTTGCCTTTTTCTTTTTATTTATTTCAAATTCAATCTTTAAAAAATCTTAGTAAATTACAGAAAAATTATAAAATAAAAAATTCAATTTTTTGGACTCCACATGAGGCGCGCAATAACACAGTACGTAGTTATTGTGGCTCTTTTTAGCTGGGGTTAGGTTAGCTAGGTTTGTTTGTCTTGATCACTGACGCACGTCGTCACGAGCTTGTGAACCCGATCGATGGATCCCGGCCAATAAATTAAATAGTACACCTATATATCTTTATTGTGTAAATATGCTCATGTAGATTCTAGCAAAATTGGTTTTTCAATTTTATGATTTTTTATAATTTACTAAGATTTTTAAAGATTGAGCTTGAATAAATAAAAAAGAAAAAGGCAAAACCTTCTAGCAAAAACTTTGTACTAAAGTATACCATATTATATATTCATTGCGTAGCTCTACTCATGTGGAGTCCAACAAAATTGGATTTTCTATTTTATGAATTTTCTGGTGGATTTACTATGATTTTTGAAAGATTAATAAATAAGAAAAAAGAGAAAACGAAACCACGGTTATTGTAGCAAAACCGAGGTATCAGAGCGAAACCACCGGCCCAAAGCCGCCGAGGGACGAAATCTGCACGGTTTGAAAAGTTGAGGGATCCATTTTGTCCGGCTTTTGGAGTTGACGACCAAAATCTGACTTTTTGTAAAAGTTGGGGGACCGAAAACTAGACTTTTTTTCCTTTTCTGGCCCGTGAACTGCAAACCTGAGATTCCAGGCCTTTCTACGGGCCGAGAGGCTGAGATGGCAGCCCGCGTTAAATTCCGGGCCTGCCCACGCGGCCACTCCTGTCTTGTAGCCATGGGTGATGGATGGTCTGATGGACGGCCGCGGCGGAGAAGGTAACGGCCGCGGTCCAGATCCGGGAGAAGGTAACGGCCGCGGCCGCGGCCGCGGCCGGGACGGGGAAAGCATATGCATGGATGCGGCCGGCAGAAGCGTTCCCTGCTCCGAGGTCACCCTTCGGCACTTGCCATGCTTAATTTGCTAAGGCAGTTCCTGGTCCAATCACTGTCTATCGTAGATCCAGTACGATGTTTCTGGCATCTCAACAATCTGCTACGTGATGAAATGTTGGTCAAGGTGCAACCAGTGGATTTTCTTGTAGGTCTTCTGTGATCAAAGCCGACGGTGAATGCTACTTCTTGCCGTGTAACAACTCCATCTCCATTGGAAGTGCTATAACTTAGAACAGTGAATCTGAATGTTGATTCAGTTAGCAGATTGCCATTGATTCGTTGAAATGATGTGTGCCTATTTGACCATGATGTAGAAGTAACTGAAACGGTGTTCTTATGGGTGCCCATTTAGTGGATAATGAAAACTATATTTCATTCTGATTGTCGCTACTATTGTATCAACTTCTGATCTAATCTCAAATCTTCTGTGCAGCATTGACTGAATATTTTTTTTTATGTTTAACTGGGACTACTTCCCATATTTGTCAAGTCTAAAGAGTGCTGATTTGTGATCAGATTGATTATCCTTTTGATTAGTATATAAATCATGTTCCTTAGATTGACCAAAGGAAACAATTGTTGCATTAATTTTGGTGTCTTCTTTTACAATTCTAAGTCCTGTCAGTCAATGAATGTTGTTGATTTGTTTCCCCCCTTTTCAGTGGCAGTCTTTGCAGTTTATGGTTACCCTCTCGACTTATCAGTGTTAGGTACCTAAAACAAAAAAGCTTAGTACAGGGAATAATATCTGATACTGGATGCTAATTTTGTGCCTAGATAAGAACTATGCTAGAAATGCTATAACTGAAGTGATATTCTTTTCAGTGGCATTGGAAATGTAAACGCTTGTCTCTTGATGCTCAGATTGTGCTCAAAGTTGAGTTGAAACCTATTCTTCCCTATGTAAATAGGTATTAAACTACCAGAAAGAAGATGCATGCACCATACGGTAGTTTTGACTGTCACTACTATGGTTTTAACTTCTGAGCTAATTTCAAATTTCCTTTGCTGCATTGGCTAAATGTTTTTTTTTCCTGTTGAATTGAGATTGCTTCTCATCTTTGTCAAGTCTAAAAATTGTTTATAGATTAGGAGTCATGCTAGATTAAGATTATCAGAAGAAAACAATTGCATTGTTTTGATAGGCCTAAAGTGAACAGGGATTTATGCTACCTACAGATGAAGAGAGATTTGACAGACAAACATTATGTGGTGTTGAACTCTTTTTCTTTTTCTTTTTTTTGAAATCCTATTGAAATCTTTTCCTTATGTGCTGTAGAGTGTGCTTGATTACATAAGGCACTGTGGCTTATGAGATACAACTGAAACAATTTTGTGGCCAGAATTTTTTTAATGTATTTTTACAGTTCTATCATGTTGATCCCACCTGTAAATCAGATGTTAACTTTAATTCTTGCTGTGTTGTGATGCTGCACAGCTGTCCTCTTGGCACACTAGCCTTCAGCACTCAAAGCTAAACCACAGCTCTCGAACCTTACCTATCCGCTACTGGCAGTAGAGCACAGGATCCCGGTACATTACAGGTGGCGGTGCGGGTCTTGGCGAACTCTTTGTTGTTAACTTTTCCAAGCAAGCACAGCAGATTCTCTTTCCCAGGGCCACTGGGTAAGGCATCTCCTCGACACCCACTTCCACCACCTCCTCTTACTCAATGCTCGTCGTATCCCCCACTTATGCTCGTTCAATAGTTAGCCCTGAATTGGTGCAAATGTCTGGAAGTTGCAGTCTACTCTGCCAAATCCCCAATTGTTATAAGAGCTGTACTTCTCATCTGATAACTATGCTTAGTAATTTTTTGCCATATTTTTGTTCTTACCATAAACTAGTCTGATTCACACAGTACCTTTTGAGTCATTGATGTGTTGATATGTTATCAGTGACAAGTCAATGCTCGTGCATTGCTATGGGGAAAAAATCATAATAATTTAAATTTGTATACATGTTGTACTATAGCAAAAAAAATAACGTTTTGACTTTGATCTTGCATCAAGCCTTTTTGTAGCCCATCATCACTTTTTACATGACAGCCATGTTAAAATATGCATGTTCCAGAAGCGCGATTTATTCCCACCTTGCAACATCAATGGGTTCAGGTTATAAGCTGATGTATGTGTGATCCCGAGCTCAGTAACGCATATGCCTTCTCTCAAACATTTGCTTTATCTACACTCTACATATCCTGATTTGCTCAGGCCAGTAATCCCATGCCCATGTGTCCCTACCACCCGAGTTGTCTACCATCATCACAACCACTCAGTCCAGAGTCCAAATCATCGAATGTAACACAAGAAAAGTCATGGTACTCGCACATAAGTTGCAAAATGGCACGAGGTTTCTGCAGGGTTCATGCATGCATAGTATAAGGAAACAATTGCATTGACCACTTGCCTACCCGTGCCTTTCTGGAGTCGTGTTTGCTTTCCCTTCGGCCGGCCATGCCTTATTAGGGTGCTCAACACCCATGAACTTGACTTCAGACAACCACTGAATTTTCCACTGAAATGCGATTAAAAGCAATCGATGAATTTTACAAAAGTGTTGCTATGTTGAAGTGTTTGAGCCTGTTCGGCTGATTTTGGCTGATGGCTGATTTTGGCTGATTAAATAGTATTATGTGAGAGAGAATAAGCTGGAATAAGCCAAGCCAAGACAAGCCGAACACGCTCTTTAACAAGTCCATACTATATAGATATATGTGCCAGTGCGTTGCTGCAATAACAAAAGTTACACTTGAACCAGTTTGGCTCATAAATATACCCCCTTAAAGGAAAAAAGTATTGTGTGCTAATTGGATTGCAAATTGTAAAGGAGCATCACACCCAAAATATATGCCTCTTACCATTATTACTTGCTGCAGTGCATGAAGAAATTTTGCTCATCTTGGAATTTCCATGAAGTTCAATCTCCAACTGAAATCAAACTTTGGGAGAGATACCTTCACATCCAATATATATATAGTAGCAAAATAGCAAATTCCCTCTGTATTTTAGCAATGGTGTTTGCATCAAAATTCAAATTATTAGAGCCCTCCTATATGAAGATATAGTTTCAATAGGAAAAGCTCTTAATTTCCAAAGCTAGGAAGTAACTCAACTGGCTTACACATTGTTTCATTCAAGTTGCAATTTTTCAAGTGTAACACTTTTCTCTTGATGTTCAAATTGTGCTCAAAGTTGAGCTGAAAACTATTCTTCCATATGTAAATAGTTACTAAACTGTCAGAAAGAAGATGCATGAACCATAAGGTAGTTCTGATTGTCACTAGTATGGTTGTAACTTCTGAGCTAGTTTCGGATTTCCTGTGCTGCATTGGCTAAAATTTTCCCCATTGATCTGGGATTGCTTCTCATGTTTTTCAAGCCTAAAAACTGTTTATAGATTAGAGGTCATGCTAGCTTAAGATTATCAGAAGAAAATAATTGCATTGTTTTGATAGGCCTACAGTGAACTGGGGATTTATGGTACCTACAAATGAAGAGAGTTTTGACAGAAACATTATGTGGGGTTGAGCTCTTTTCCTATGCTGTGGAGTGTGCTTGATTGCATAAGGTACTGTGGCTTATGAGATACAATTCAAACAATCTTGTGGCCTATCTTTATTACAGTTCTATCATGTTGATCCTGCCTGTCAATCACTTTCTTTGCTTTTGCGTTGCACAGGTGTACTCTTGGCACATTGGCCTCCAGCACTCAAAGCTAAACCACAGCTCTTCAACCCTAACCATCCACTGCCGGCAGTAGAGCATATGATCCCTGGACATTACAGGTGGTGGTGAGGGTTGTGACCAACTCTTGATGGTTGGCTTTTCCAAGCAAGCACAGCAGTCTGCTCTGTAGTTGCCCTGAATTGGTGCAACTATGTGGAATTTGCAGTCACTCTGTCAAATCCCCAATTGTTACAATAGCTCTACTTCTCATCTGATAGCTATGCTTCGTGAATTTTTGCCTCAATTTTGCTCTTAAACTAGTCTGTTTGTTTGAAGCTGTTTCACTTATACAAACAGGTATCATGCAGTACCTTGAGTGATTTATGTGTTGATAGGTTATCATTGATTCAGTACTTCCAAATGTTTGAATATATGAATGATGATTGGCAAATAATTGGTAGTGTTTTCCTGGTTCATTTAATCAAATTGCCAAAAAAGGACCATAGGAAAATCTCCTTCTGAACCTTACAGGTACTATCAAGTTTGACTGCAGTAGCTTAATTTATACTTAATGAATCGGATACTACTAGTTTTAAGATCTCATTTCGGTGGATATAAGGTGAAAGTGGTATCCTATTGCTTAGGGTTATAAATCTTGAGACTATATGGTCGTGTCCAAGTTAGTCCACAATTTCAGCTAATGCACATTGTAGTTATTCCCTTACTGCAATTATTTAACAAAATATACTGCAAATATTACTTGTCCCTTTGCAGCTATCACTGTCAGCAAAGCTGAAGAGCTTGAGAAGAATGGTTAAGTTGAAGTGTCATACTCTTTTGTATATGTATATGTGGGAGAACTCAGGACTTGGATTCAGGGGTAGACTTAACCGTTTTAAGTGAAATGTGCATAACAGATTGACAGATGGAAAACTGCCTTTTGTTTTTGTTGCTGTAAAACGTGGTTTATCTAGAAGATAAAACTGTGGTGTTTGTGTTAGCTGTTTTTGTACTGCAATGTGCAAAGCCTGGCGTCAGGATTTGCTGCTGCATATTAATGGTTCTAATGTTCTGATGTATTCCGCATTGCAGCTGGGTCATTTTATCTGTCGACGTGCACAATGGTCACTTGGTCAGTGCCATTGGCTTTGCAAATTGGCTTGCTGTGAGCTTCAATCTCAAGAGAAGTCTCCGCTAAACCAATGAAGAGAATTAAGGACGATGGCGAGTGCAGTCTTTTTGCATTGTTGCACTATGCTTAGAGTTTGCTCTGTAGCTAAGCATATCATCCTGGGATGAATATTCCATAACTTTGCAATTAACGTAAGTTTATGATTCCATCTGCAACGCATCATTGTGGAATATGCAAATGGTGATATAACGTTATTAACAGTATGGCCCTAATAGTGTGAAACTTTGTCCCCCTGCTAAGCTTTGTTTCTCTGCATGATTTTACTGAAAGCAGTATCTGTCTCATATTTCTCTGCTGCGTCTGACACAAATAGCATTGCTATTGATCGATTTGTTTTTGGTGAGTTATTGAAAGATATTTGGGATCGGAGTGCTCCAGGTTCTGATTGTGTTTGCTCTGCTTATACTGTATGAGGTAACTCTGTGATGATAAGGCCAGAGTTTAAGATTGTAATATTGAGACAATGTGTAACTTACTCTTTTTTTTTTTGAGGGAATGTGTAGGCCCTGTTCGGCTGGCTGTCTGGCTGGCTGATCTTTGTGAGAGAAAGTACTCTTTGCCGGGTGTTGGTACATGATCTTTGTGAGAGAAAATATCTTTGACCTGGCTGGCTGATAAGCCAAACGAACAGGGCCTCTCGGGCAGTATAGCTGAACTAGACTAGACTAGCATTTTATACTTGGCGCTAGCTACTCCTTTGATCGGAGTATTAGCACGTCAATAAGTCATTCCTTTTCCTTTGACAGTGTGCCGCCTTTCATTTTTTCAAGCAGAGGGATTTGCTTCTTACTCCAACTACACCAAACTAAAGAAAAATTCCAAGGACAACTATCGATCGGCCTGGTGAAGGATCTGAATTTGCGATTGCTCAAATGGAAAGGGTTCAATAGTGCAGGGTGGTGGGCGCGGTGGCTAAATGCCAACATGAAAGCGTTTGCTGCGCTGCGTGTCTCCGTCACTCACCTCCTAGTGTAACAGTAAGTCAGTAACACAGGGGGCATGAACAGAACAGAGCCCACGGCACGGCAGTTATGAGGGACGACCACCACCCGGCGGGTAACATGACGCAGGGGCGATGCCTCTCCGTTGGATTCGTTCGTCGCAGCCACAGCCAGGGCTAGCACGATCGCTTTGCTGCCGCTGCGCCAAGCAGGCATGCATCAGACCGGGCGTTGTCTTCTCCCTGCCTGGCACCCGGCCCCTGCGACGACCCGACGCGACGCGAATAGTTTGGCACGCACACAGCACAGACAGCACCAGTAGCGGGCCCAGCGTCCGATTAGAGCCCAGGCAAATCTCACTGCGCTGATCAACAAGGGCTCACGCTACGTACAGGGGTTATGCTGCATTTCACTTCACTCTCGCTTTGCTTTCTCTGTTGCACAGAACAGCGAACAGAGCGGCACGACAGTTTATAAATGATAAACTGTTCGGGTTATGACGCAGGGGTTATGCTGCGATCCGTGCGTCGCAGCCACAGCCAAGGCTAGCTGACACAGTGGCACGCTCGCTTTGCTTTCGCTGTTGCGCAGTGCAGGCCGGCGGTCGGCTGGGCAAGTGTGCGTGTCATCCTCTCCCCGCCTGGCGCCCGATTCGATGCGCCCGGAGCGGGGGCTGAGTGCCACTGCACAGCACGGCTGGCTCGTCGTCGTCGTCTCGCATGTGGTCTGGTCCAGCACCTAGCGCGCTTGTCCCCACCCTCGGAATGCATGTCCCCACCCTCGGAATGCATGTTAGAGCAAGTATAATGGAGAAGCTTTCGTCGGCGACATCCAATCGAGAAAGAGAGAGGAAGGAGGAGAGAGAGGGGAGCCGACGCTTCACAAGTCGGTGACAGAGTCGGGCGAAAGGGCTGGGGGTGTCGCTGTTATCGGGGCCCACATGAAGGATACGCCAGCGTTTGGCGAAAGTGTCTTGGCGGACGGACCCGGCGACGACGCCGGCTGGTGGGCGTGTCGTTGTCCTTGCTCTTACTACAGGAACAGGCGCGTCGCGTCCGCGGCGAGGGTATAGGCCCTCCGTGCGTGCGTGCGGCCCGGCCGCTGCGTACGCTGCGCGCGCCTGTCTTGGTCAAATGTCTTTTATCTCGTGCTTTATCCCTCGAGTCTCTCAACTCATATCATTTATAAACTCCCTCCTGCTTATTCAATTTACCATGATCATCTTCGCATTTCTCAACTCATATAGGATATTCAACACATGAAGGTTGAGCAATCTGGATAACAACACAAACACATTCATTCAGTTACAAGTGGTTACTGTAACTATCACAACTATTGACCAGATGAAGTCACAAATAAAGTCACATAACAAAAGCAATGACCAAACTTCACGGAATACCACTGGTCTTCATGTCAATTTTAGTAATTAAGGGCCTCTTTGGGAGGGCTTCGCGAGCTCCGGCTTCTGCACTGTACCTGCACTGTAGCACGCCAAGGAGCCGGAGCCGGTGAAGCTCAATTTTTGGCTCCCGGTGCTTCAGCTGTGTCGAGAGAGAGAGCAAGAGAAGAGAGAGAAAGGGCTCCTATGAGCAAGTGACGCATAAAAGGCCGGGGAAGGAGGAGCCGGGCCGGTGCTCCGTCTTCCAAACGGGCCTAAGTCCTTCATGGTACCTATTAACATTGATGAGAGCAAACCCATTTGGCAATGACTTTTGGATGTACTACTGGATCAATGCCATTCACATATCTTGGCTTACTTCTTAGCACCCCTGAAACCATCTGCTGCAGATTTTGCCCCTGTTATTCAGAGAATTGAGGCTAGAACTATTGGATTCAGCAAGTTTCTCTCTTATCATGGTAAACTCCTTCTTGTAAACTCGGTGCTTTTAGCTATCCCTACTTATTATATGTGTACTTTGGCATTTCCTACCTTGGTGATAGAACAGGTAGACAAATACAGAAAACACTCACTTTGGAGTGGAGGGGATATACATAAAAAGGGTAAATGCCTGGCAGCCTAGGAACCTGCATGCAGACCTAAGAATGAAAGTGGCTTGGGCATCATTGATATAGGCACTCAAAACAAAGCACTCCTGGTAAAATTTTTGGGTAAATTTTATAACCATGCTGATGTGCCCAGGATACACCTCACATAGACAAAGCTCTATGCAAATGACAATTCACCTCCTCATGCTAAGAGACCTGTGGAATCTTTTTGGTGGAGGGACATCCTTAAGCTTCTCCCTGATTTTAGAAGAATCTCCTCCTGCAAACCTAGCTCGGGCTCCTCGGTTCTCTTCTGGAATGATCTTTGGTCTAATCCTTGCATCAAGGTAATGTTTCCAAGACTCTTCTCCTTTGCAAAGAAGAAAAGGTGTTCTCTCAAAATTTTCATGGAACATGATTTGGATAGCATTTTTTTTTTTTTGCCTCTCTCAACACAAGCACATAGTGAACTTGACCTTCTGAATACTCTATTGGATGATTTAGAATGGGATTCAGCTGGATTAGATCAGTGGAGTTATGCTTGGAATTCTACTTCCTATTCCTCTAAGAAAGCTTATAAATTGCTAATGGGCCATCAGGAAGCTTCTCCTTTGTTTGAATGGATGGTCTGGTTACAATTTAGGGAAACATAACTTTTCTTTTGGCTCCCCTTGAGAGACAGGCTAAACACTAGAGGTATGTTGAGAAGAAAGAACATGGTACTGCCCAGCTACAACTGTGCCATCTGCAACTTTTCTGAAGAAACTATCTGGCACCTTTTCTTTGAATGCCCCTTCAGTGAAGCTTGTTGGATTATTTTAGGTATTAATTGGGATCTAACTCTCCCACCTTTAGATATGGTCATTCAAGCAAGATTGAATTTTGATGCATCGTTCTTTAGAGAAGTAGTTATTGCAGCCTGCTGGTCTATATGGAATATGAGAAATGACCTTATTTTTTACAACAAGCAATGCACTTATGTAAATTGGAGTCAGCATTTCAAAGATCAGATTGGTTTGATTTGTATCAAAGTCAAACCTAGCCTTGCAGGCCCCATAAAACGTGGTTGGAGAATATCCCTTAGCTTTTTTTTTTTTTGTTTGAGCTTGGCAGCTCTAAAATTTTTTTTAGCACAGCTCGTGCATTGTAATTTGTACTTTCCCCTTTTTATGAATAAAAGAAAAAAGATCAGGTAGGGGTTTTTTCCCTACTGATTCCCTAAAAAAATTCAAGGAATACATATGACGTCACCAAGCTGATAAATAATCATACGAGATGGCCATGAATTGTTGATGAGGGTAATACAAATAGGGTTTATTTGGTTGCACAAAAGTTCCCTCGCCAAAATTTAAGTTGGTAGAAAAATCTTGTTTGGTTGCAAATCTAGGCCCCTTAGGCAGGCTTGGACTATCCATCCGTACCACCTTAGCCAGACTAACTGGAAACGGCCGGGGCGGGCGTTCTCGCGTAGCCTGGCTTAGGCCAGCCCCGGTGCTTGTTCCCTTCACCTCCCGTTCGCTCCTTCCCACCGCTCGCGACGGTCCTCCTTCCACCTCATCCACAGATTCGGTGCAGAGGGGGCGGCACCACCGCCGGTGTGGTGCAGCGGCTTGAGCTCCTCCATCCACATCGGCGAGCGTGTGGCCTCAAGCGGCGGTATAGGAGGCGTTCCCGCAGGAAGCGAGCGGCGACGGGCGGATGCAGTGACCGCGGGTGGCCGGTGAGGTGAGCTGGGTGTGGACATAGGCCTGCTCAAGCCCCTCTGTCTAGATCCGAGCAGCTTGAGGCCCGCAACAGCTTCTACAGGCAGCGGTCGACCACGTCAAGCTCACCGACAAAGGGGACGTACACCCCGCGGACGGCGCGTACGTTGTGCTTGGGAACGCTGGCGTCGCCGAGGTCGGCAAGGACAACGCCACGAGGTAGTTGCAGGTGGAGGTGGCGCTCGCCGGCGAGGTCAGGTACCACAGGCACGTCACCAAGTGCAAGCCGGCCGCGACGTGCCGACTGAAGCTGCAGCTCACGCCACCAAGCCTGACAAGAACTGCTAGCTAGTGAGCTGGCCGAATGGCAGGCTGTTGCTGAATTTGTTAGTTTTTTTTTCCCGATTAGCCAGTGATTAACGATTGTGCTGAAATTTTTAAGAATTTGTTGGAATGGGCAATAATTTCTTTGAATGGGAATTGTGCTTGAGCTGCTGCAGCCCTTTTGATGGCGTTCCTAAGAAGTGGTGCATGCCACATGTTCGATGGATTGTATGAAGGGAGGTGAACTTACCTGCATTGCCAAGAGATGACTCTATCGAAGCCAAATCAGTCAACCAAACACACTAAACGTTAGCCAGGCTTAGATAGTGCAAGCAACCAAACAAGTCCTTTCTGACTAAGTTTAGCCTCGTTACATGTAGCGCTAGGTTGAGATAGCCAGGCTCAATGTAGCCAACAAATCAAACACACCCATAGTTAACACAAGACTTGATGAGGGAGTCTCGAGAAATCAAATAGTCACAGGAATTCACATCTCTTGCCTGATATAGATGCTTCTCGGACAACAAAATAAGAATGCAAGGTGGCCAACGGCGATGGGCGGGGGTAGACGAAAGGGGCAAGGCCGATGGGTACACCAGCTGTCGTACCTGAGAGCGAAGAAGAATGGGTTCGATTTCTAGGCAGCGCGAGGGAGCGAAACAAAAGTTGAATCACAACAGCGGGAACGAAAACTTATGATACATGGGCCCTGTTTAGTTCCCACCCACCAACCCAAAAAGTGATACTGTTAAAATCACATCGAATCTCTTAACGCATTTATAAAGCATTAAACGTAAGTACACAAAAAACTAATTACCGCGCAGTTAATTTGAAAAGTCGAACGACCGAATCTTTTGAGCCTAGTTAATCTATGGTTGGACAATAATTACCAAATAGAAACAAAAGTGCTACAATGGCCCAATCCAAAATATTTCACCAACTAAACACACCCGAGATAACATACGAGATGAGATGACGATATATGTGAGAGTAAAGCGGCTGGGGCGGTCAACATGGAGCATGGCAGTGGAGTGGGGTCCTATGGCAGAGAAACGGACTAGACAATATATGTGCTGCCGCAACTATGTGCGGCATTGATTTTTCGCTACAGATTGAAGAGCACCCAGCAGAATACCGAGTAAGTCGTAGGAGTAATAACTGGCAGTAGTATAGGCGATGGAAAGCCCGTAAGGAGAAGCCTGCAGACGGTATGTACTACGTAGTACACGTACTATATGTGCTCATTCATGTTCTATGTTCATGCGTGTACGTAGGGGACCGAGTACTCGATAGAACTAAATCAAGAGTACGTAGTCTAGAGTCTAGCGAGCTGTTTGGTTCACCGGGATGTAACGTAATCGGATTACATAAGGTAACAGATATCAATACTGATGTTTGGTTGGGCCTACTCCGGTATTAGGTACCCTGTAATCCAATTACAGCCCATTCATTCCCGATCCCGCCCATCCCAGAGCGCTATCAGCGATACCGCCGCCGCCGCTTTTTTTTTTTTTTTTTTTTTTTTTTTTTGAATTACACAAGATGACGCAGACACTCACAACACGCCGCGCACACTCACCCCTATGAACACACGTCACGCAAACCCTACCCCTATGAGCACCTCCGGAAGGGCCGGGCAACCGGCGGATCTGGAGATTCTCGAAGTCACCATAGGCGCCGTCGTCGCCGACGGAACGTCGCTACCACTTAATGCACAACGCCGGTAAATCCCGGGAAAATCCCCAAGAAAGGTCGCGAGCACCGGGATTTGAACCCCGGTGGGTAGCGTCCCACCGACCGTCCCTACCATTGGACTACAAGCCAATGCCTCGAGTGCATCTCCCTGGTGTTTCCGCTTACCATTACGTTTACGGTCAGAAACCAAACAAAATCGGTAATCGTTTAATTTGTTTCCGTTTGCGACGTCTTCCGTTACTGTTTGCGTTAACGTTTACATAATGCAACCAAACAGCACGTAGACTACACCTGCAGTCCTGCAGGTGTGTGTGTGTAAATATAGGAGTAGTAAATCCTACGGACTGAGCTACTGGAACTGCTAGTTCGTTTAAGGCCTGTCGTTTGCTAGGCATGTCGTCGTCGTCAAAGCTTTTTTACAAGCTGTAGATTGGCTGCCAAGTAGTTGGGTACGATCGATAAACGTACCAAAAAAAAAGGTACTTACGTTGCTCTGAGGTTAAAACAGCTTGTAATGTCGTCGTTACCGTGGTAAACAAAAAGGTCGCGGCACCACCGATGAACTCTGGGACCTGTACGTGCTTCTACCGGTGGATCAGAGAGAGGGTCAGTGGAACACAGAAAGCAAGGCATATACTCCTGTCCCATCCCGTGACATCCCATGTACCGTACAGGTGCCTTTATATGTGCTCACTGTAACATACAGGTGCCTCCGCCTGTGTGGCTGCGGCGCCCGGCCTAGGGCCGGGCCGCCGCGAGCCGTGGGCATGTCGTGGCATATGGGAGCACGCGCGCGGAGGCTGTGTGTGGATCATCCCATGAGTAGCTTGTTGCTATTTCACTTGTGTTGTTGGCTGACTGAATTGAACTATATATAGTAGTAATACTACGAGCTAGCTAAGTGATGACTGTGCAGTGAGTGTTGTAGCTATGGCAATGCGAAGCTACCTTTTTACCTTCCTCGTGCTAGGATATTGTAGGTACGTCACGCTGTGCCACAACAAACAGTAGTGGAGCTGTCCTACGAAAGAGTAGGAGTACGGAGTATCTCAGTACCACAAAGCTGTCCAGGAGTAGATTGTAGTGGCCCGCGCGAGATTGAATTTAGCCCTTGGCAGGCCAGGCCAGGAGGCAGTGTGTCACGTTGGTGTGGCATTGGAACAGGCCAGGCCAGTGCGACGCCAGCCTGAGAGAGGGTCAGTGGAACAGCTCTCCGCCTGGAGGCAGTGTGTACAGAGTACCGTCCGGCCGCCTCCGCCTGGTGTGGCTGTGTGCGGCGCCCAGGCAGGCCGGCCGGCCAGCTAGCTAGGCCCGGGCCCGCAGCGAGCCCTGGGCATGTCGTGGCATGGGAGCAGGCGCGCGGAGGCTGTGTGGCTGTGCGTGGAACAGGAGCACGCGGCCTTTTCATGTGCGTGGAACAGGAGCACACCGTCACGGGGGCAGGCAAGATCAGTGGCAGCCCGGCGAGGTTTCACCTCGTATGACGACGGCCGGGTCCGCACCGACGTGCGCAGCGACGAGGTGCTAATGGCCGTGAGCATCCTCGTCGGGTGTCAAGTCCATCGGCGACGGGAACATGCGGGGCTTGCACGGCGACCGCCGCGCAGAGCGTGACGCGTGCGCCGCCGATGTGGCCGCGTGCGACGCGGGGCGCCAGGGCCGGCGGGGTTCAGATGGCCTTGGTACCCTACGCGACCACCGAGAAATAATGGCTCCGGCGATCCTAGCCACATGGAACAAGTGGAAGTGGCGTTCCGTTCAGTGGAAAGTGAGGTATCCATCGTGCGCTCTAAAAGTTCATGGAGCTAGGACTAGGAGCTCGCCGCGGGAACCAACGAGGTCTCCATGACCGGCTAGTTCGGGGTCCCCTTCTACTCTTCCTACCTCTACTTGTCGCTGATAAGGTCGTCGACGAGCAATACAACGAACGTCTGGGAGTCCCAGGCTCTCACCTCGTAGCACGAACGGTACGCAGGACGCACCGTCGTGTGCACCGACGAGGTGCTCATGGCCGTGAAAGTAGGCGGCCAGGATGGCGTCCGACTACTTCGAGAAGACGGCCACCGGGGATCCCCACGTCTGCGGCAGGTAGCAGGGCCACCGCCGACACGACGAACGTGATGGGGCGCGCCCGGCCGGAACGAGGCGGCTGTCGGCGCTCTCGTGGCGTGGCTGCGCGTACGGTCAGCGGCGGCGGTCCTCGGCCGCGCCCGCCCGAGGTAAAAGACAATCGTAGTAGGGGACGTAGGAGATGACGCCGCCGTAGGCACCCTCGTCGGCTGACAAGGCCATCGGCGACGGGAACACGCGGGCTTGCGCGGAGACCGCCGCGCAGAGCGTGACGCGTGCGGCGCCGATGTGTCCGCGTGTGAGGCGGAGGTGAGAGCCTCCTCCTCGTCGTTCTAAATTACCCCGCCCCCGCCGGACCGTAAGAACGCGCCGGCCGGGTTACTCTTTATCTTCCTCGCGCTCGCGTTCGTCCTCGCCGTCCTCCTCGTCGTTCTAAACCCCGCCCCGCCGCTGCTCACCTCGCTCCGGCGAGACCCTACCGCGTCCGTGACTCCTCCTTCCCTCCGCACCACTCCCGCCGCTGCTCACCGCGCTCCGGCGAGACCCCTACCGCGTCCGTGGCGGACTCCTCCTTCCGCTCCCCACCACTCCCGCCGCCGGTATGGCCATGCTCGCTGGCGAGCACTGCCGCGACGCCCCCGCCCAGAGATGGAGACAGAGGCACAAGATCAGGCTCTTCCGCAAGGAAGACCAGCTCCAGCACCTCGACGAGCGCCACCTCAAGAACCTCATCAACAAGCACGCGGTGTTCATCAGCAGACACAGCTACCCAATCTACCTCTTTCTACATCATCCCTATTTACCCTCCTTTATTTTGGCTGATCCAATCAATCCCCCACGCCGTCAGTATTGTACATACTCATACATTTAATTATATATACGGCTGAAAAAAATCTTGATAACAACCGGATAATCAAGCAATGCCAAAACCGATATGTGAAATTAAGACAAACTGAAATCTAATAGACAAGTTCAGATCTTCCGAAAAGAAATACACAAGTTCATGTTCATGCCTGGCTCACTGCATGCTCAGCTCCCTACGAGCGTGGTAGATAGTTCGAGAGAAGTAGTTTGACGTACGGCGGATACATCATACATACCGGTGATGGCTGCCTAGCTCCTCAAGCCTGAAGGCCCTGAATAGCGTCGACGACGATGTGGAAGATGATCTCGCCGTTGTCGTAGCCGCTGAGGTAAATGGCGATGACAAGGGGCACGAAGCCAGCAAAGAGGATGATGTGACCAACTGCACCGCGGCGAGGGGCGGCGGCGGCGGCCACCCAGAATGCGCCCCAAATGACGCACAGGCCGCAGATAAAGGCCAGCACCGCCGCCGCGAGCTGCACCCCGTCCGTCTGCGGGGAGACGGCAGCGCACGCGGCCCCGCCGCAGGTGACGGCGCCAACGATTATCAGCTTCTCCGGGAGGGGTGCCCGGAGAAAGCGGGTCACGGCGGCCGCGTTGCCCCTGAGGTGCTGCAGGAACATGTTCATGGTGCTGAAGGCCATGGAAGCGGAAATGGACGCGGAAGCGGGTGCCGGGCGGCGGTATGTAAGGGCCCCGGCAACCCAACGCGTACTTGTAGGCTGCTGCCTTATGGTCGGACTCCCTCTTTTTGCTGCGAAGCGGGGCACACCATGACCATGTGCAAGCTAGTGTGCATTGCATAGCCTGACTGGTAGTGGCTGGCTGCATTCAGATACTTGAGTTATTACGCACCTGGACGGCCGAGCCGACCGACGCCATAGCCATAGCAGCCATCACGTTGCGTACGTGGAGGTTTCAAATAACGTGGCGGTGGACTTCTCTTGAACGAACTTGCAGCTCGCGCGCGCACTTGCGAAGCACGGCAAGCCCTCGCGACGGAGGCGGTTGCGGCGTTGTCCTCCGTCGTGCTCCTCCTCGCTCTGGTTGTTGTTGGGCGGGTACGTGCTCCCGCGCGGTCCCAGGGTGGAGGGACGACCAAGCGCGAGCGCTAGGTGCTGCAGCAGCAGCCAGACCAGACCATGTGAGAGTCGACGACGAGCAGCCCCAGGCCGCTCCGGGCGTATTGAATCGGGCGCCAGGCGGGGAGAGGATGACACGCACACTCGCCCAGGCTGCCCAGCCGACCGCCGGCCAGCGAAAGCAAAGCGAGCGTTCCACTGTCCCAGCTAGCCCTGGCTGTGGCATGCCCCCCGTACGTAGCGTGAGCCGTTGTTGATTGCTGTGGTTTGTTCGTTGCGGCTTCGCGGGCTACCGCAGAAGTTCGTGGAGCCGTGCCCGTGACATGACTCGTGGTAAATAACCAGGAGTCCAGGACCTTGCTTCCACCTCCATTTCACTCCCTCCCCAGAAGCGGACGGACGGGCCGGGGCACATACGTACTCCATGCATGTCTCTGCCGGCCTGCCAAATTGAAGGTTGGAGTCGGACTCACAAACCCTGCTGCTTCATTCTCTCACTGTCCGTCATCATCGCCATCAATCTCCCCGGGCCACTCCGATCTATAATACCAGATCGATCAGTCGGCTCAGATATGTATGTGCCATGAACGTGATTCTGCCTGCTTCAGCAGACGCTACAACGGCTGTTCATGGTTCATCTTCCAAATTTGCCTTTGCAATCCATCATGTTGTGTTTCGTACCCAAAGTTTGGATGCCAAACTTATTCCCCGTCACATCACCAAGATTCTCCATCATATCGAATCTTGTTTTCAGTCCAAATTCAGTGCCACAAAGGCCAAATTCAGTACTACACTGCCAAATTTTAGTACTACAATGCTAAATTCATGTCTACAATGCCAAATTCAGTACTACAAGGTTGAATTTCAGGGTACTAAAACAACAACATGGACTGGTCTGCCAAAAGGTTGGAGTATAGCATGCCTTTGGTGGCTAGTACGGAGCTCGAGATCGATGCATTGTGCCAGTGAGGGCAGTGACCCTCCTAGGCTGATCCTAGAATTCACCAGTGCCGCAATACTTTGACACGATACAAACCTTCTGTTTACCACAACATGTTGTTTCAACCTCGGAGCATCTAGTAATGCTTAGATCGTCCCCAAGAGCAAAGATCCAAATCGGAGACTTATTCTAATTTCTAAAGATTGGGTCATGTACAACAAATGCATCTCACACTCAAAATTCTCATTCCCCATCAGCCACACCCTAAAAGCCCATCTATCCCTCTCACCTCACTCTCTCCCCGGCGCCGCCCGTTCCCGGTCTTCTCTCCCTCTCTACCCCCACGCGGCCCGTCCCACTCCCTCTCTACAGTGTGGCACGGTTCAGTCAGTGGACGGACCTTCACAACATTTGTGACTGGCGCCGCCGTGTTGAGAACGCCATGCAAAGGCCGGCCAGACGGTATGGGACGTGTCACGGGATCCATTGGAAATTAAAGGGCGCACCTATGCCTTGCTTTTTGTTCCAATGGCTGTGATCCCACCGGTAGAAGCACGTACAAGTACCAGAGTTCACCGGCGGGGGTGCCGCGACCTTTTTGTTTAATTACCACAGTAACGACGATATTACACGCTGTTTCAGCCTCAGAGGAACGTGATACCTTTTTTTGGTACGTTTATCGATCGTACCCAACTGCTTGGCAGCCAATCTACAGCTTGTAAAAAAATTTTGGCGGAGACGACGACGATGCCGCTAGCAAACGACAGGATTAACGAACTACCTCCAGTAGCGCCCAGTCCGTAGGTTTTACTACTTGAGTACTATAAACACACACTTGCAGGGCCACTCCAGACTGCTCTTGATTATATGCGCGTCTTCGATCGGTTGGTTGGTTCACATGCATGATGGTGATAGTCGATCAGTCACTAGTCACAGACAGTCCAAACTAGGCTAGGCGATACTAGGCATGATAGTGATGGTGATGGTGATGGTGATGCCGTGATGGTGATATTGGTGATACGGAGTAGGAGTAGTAGGCAGCAGCCCGGTCCATGCCCATCCACCAATTCTCCAATAGGGTGCCATTTGGGAAATCGAGAGCGGTGTCGCATCCGGAACTACTACTGGTCTTATAATCTACTAATGGGACCTTTGTGGTTCTCAGAACTTACGGACACACACCAGAATTACTAATCTAATGGCCGGTCTTAATCTACTAGTACTCCTATCTAGTAGTACTGGGTGTTCGGCGCTGTGCTCTTCGATATATCTGCGAATCCATTTGACAGTCTGCTGACACGTCTTCGCGCCACATACTACAGTAGTACCCCCAATCACAGGGAACGTGGTACACAGCTGTGATCCGCGTGCAGGAACTTTCGTTCGGATCGGGAACGGAACGGCGTGGTACATGAGGCGGAACGATGCAGGGGGCGTGTTCCTGCAGGTCAAGGGGCGGCGATTGGGTGCGTAGGGTGAGCGGTGGCGGCGTGGTGGCGTTCGAACTTGCCTTACGTTGTCGTGAGTTACTGCCTAGGCCGGTTAATATGAGACATGTGTATTATGGATGGTAAATGGAAGATCAAGGTATTATGGGACAAATGGGTCTTAAGTTAAGTGGGTCATATTTGAGATTTTAGGAGTTTGACCACATCAATTGATTCTTGAGTTAATTTTATATTCAGACAACATATGTACACAACGAATTACATGATTATTATAACTGTATAGTTCACTTAAGAACGAGGATTGTACCAAGCTATCGTACCAAAAATAGTTGGTTCACGTTCGAGGTTTTCGAACCATCATTCGAAGAAGTATACCCCTATGAACCGAACTTTAAATTAACGTTCCATGTCCCATGTACCACGTTCCTCGTCCCTATGTACCGGAACTTTTGTGACTGGGGTAGTACCGCACGCATATGGTGTGGTACGATGAGTGCTTGTGTTTCCACGCAGAGACGGGTCCTTTTCCCAGACGCGGCTGCTAAGGCCAGTCTCAATTGGGGTTTCATAGACGTTTCATGCACATTAAATAGGGCGCCACATCAGCAAAAGTTTATTTTTTGCATGAAACTCGAGGAGAGAAATGGAATAGTTTCATCTTGGTGAAACTCTCTTGGCACGAATACCAACTATCTCTGAGTCATGAAATTAAATGCATATGAAACCACGTAATGAAACTCTCCATTGTGAGTAGGGGTTTCATCCAAATTTCATTTCATTTCATATGACATGACAGTCTTGGAAACAAGTGCGATGAAACTCACCACTAAGACTGGCCTAAGCTCGAATACGCTCCTGGTCTGAGCGCACGAGGGATGACACAAATGCATCGATCGCATCTTTGGGATGTGTGGACTACAACGCACAAAATGTGGATCCTGCTACAGCGTCTTGTAAGGTCCCCAGCTCACGAGCGTGAAGCCCAGGCCATGGCACTGTGGAATAATGTAAAGTTCCAGGGAGAGGCTGCTAGCCTCAGCTCTGAAGATGTCGCTGTACCAGTTCCCTTAATTATGAATCAAAAGTTCTCAGTTTGCGGTTGGAATGTGAGAGGTCTTGGTGATCATGTCAAATGTGGTGATGTGTTGCTTGAATTGCTTTCGTCTAAGCTTGACATTGTCCTCCTCCAGCAAAACCAAACTTCAATCTATCTCTAGTTTAAAACTCTCAACATTCCTCCCTAGACGACTCAATGGTTTTTGCTATAACCCGTCGACGCCGGTGCTTCAGGCGGCATTCCCACCGCTTGGTCCGAAAACGTCTTCGGTCTAGTCGACCAATCATCCACGGCTAACACTGCAATACGTCCACTTGCACTCCACTACTTCCAACCTATCTCTTTTCATCACAAATGTCTACGCCCCATCTGCTCCTGAGCTTAGGCTTCCTTTCCTAACTGAATTGGAAACCATCACCCCGCCTCCTGAAACTCCATGGATGTTGTGTGGGGACTTCAATATGATCCGCTACGCACACGAAAAAAACAACTCTAATTTCAGATTTGCTGAGGCTGAGTCCTTCAATGACTCCATCAACAAACTCTGCCTCGTCGAGCTACCACTCATAGACAGGAGCTTCACCTGGTCTAATAGACGTGCGGTCCCAACCTTAGAACGGCTGGACCGTGTTTTCATCAACTAGGCATGGGGCGCCGCTCTCCCAGACTCCATTCTCTCCTCCTTAATGAGATCCACCTCTGATCATGTCCCCCTCTACATCTCTATAGCCACCACCATCCCCCATGCCCCCATCTTTCGCTTCGAAAATTACTGGGTGCAATGCCCCGGCTTCATGCAAACGGTGCGTGATGCCTGGACGTGCCGGACGGGGAACAGTGTTGCTGCTGTTGCAAAAAATCTCAAACAAGCACGCATCTCGCTCAAGAACTGGAGAACCAATTTCAGTAACATCTCACAACAAGAAACTGATTGTCGGATAGTCATTAACCTCCTGGACTTTATCGAGGAACGCCGCCGCTGGCCCCCCTCGGAGATGCGGCTACGCTCCGTCATCGTCGAACAAGCGCAACGCGCAACACAAGCAAAGCTTTCAATTTGGAAACAAAGAAGCAAAGTAAGATATGCCATTGAAGGGGACGAGAACACCAGATACTTCCATTCCATTGCCACACAACGACGGCGAAAAAATAAGATTCAGGTCCTTGAACATGAGGGACAAGAGATTTTTAGCCATGAAAGCAAAGCCGCAGTGCTGCACGCTTTTTATCGTGACCTTATGGGCACTGTCCGGCCTACCTCCTGGTCAGTCGCCCGTGAGGATCTATACCCTGAAGGCCCTCTAGACTGGCGCTACTCGTTTCTCCTTTCAATGCCAGCTTGAAATCGGCAAGCAATCTACCGTATGCAAAATAATGCAAGCCGGGTCTGATGGATTTGGTCCTCTCTTTTTTAAGAGAACTTGGGATATTACCTCGCCTACAATCCATGATCTTTGTCGGCGTTCCACGATGAAACAGCCGACCTTGGCGTATCAACCGTTCTTACCTCGTCCTACTCCCCAAGAAAGAAGAATCTCGCAATGCTCGTGACTTGGACCAATTGCCCTCGAACACCACCATCAAGTGTGTCAAAATTCTCACAACACGCGCAACCTTACATCCCTAAGCTAGTTGGCGCCTGACCGGCGGGGTTTGTTCTAGGAGACAACGTCCGGCCCGGCGGTGGCCGCCCGCGGCCGTCTTTGGCGATCGACACCGCGCCTTGGCCGGGGAGCACCGGTCGCCGGGAAGCGGCCCCAGTGCCGGATTACCGCGAGGGTGCACCACTTCCGACTACAAAGCGGGGCGGGGTTCTACCGGCGCTGCCCTGCCCACGAGGAAGGGAGAGAGAGAGGAGAGATTCACGTGTGGCGCGGGGCCCCGGCATGTCGGAGAGCGGGCTGCGCGAGGGCCCCCCGGGATGCCACGGTAGATCTCGAGGGACGGAGTGCGAGGGGTGGGAAAGGACGGGCGGAGGAGGTGAGGCGAGGCGATGTGTTTTTTCAGTGCGTCTGCGAAGTAACCGGAGGAGGTGGAACAGAGGGAGCGTCACACGCCGCGACCCCGTGTGGCAGCGCATGATTCGTAAATAGAATATGAACAGTAATCTGAGTGCTCTCATCATCAGCGGATTCTACGCGCCATATGGAGTTGTATATGCCACTCTATTGTATTAGCGGGTGATCGTTAACAGCTCACAAATCTTAACCCCACCGTAGCATCATTTGGGTAGACATGTAGATGGTATGTGTCATTTGGATTTAGAAAAAAGGTGTTCACGTTGTAAAAACCATAGCTAGTACAGTACCACAACCCAAATGATTTGTATGTGTCATTTGGACTGTGGTATGGCATATCCTCACGTGTGCGTCGCGCTACGCGCCGAGCATGATACCCAAATGCTACCCTAACTGTACTAGCTAGTTAGCATTGGATTCCTATCTATGTATGTAAAAACCAGGACTTAGTTACTTACTATGACTCTCACCTTGTACAGTACCAGTGTAATAATTATATATAGGGCTCGTTTGGTTGGGGGTAATTGGTGGGAGGCAATGAGAGTTGAAGAGGAGGAGACTTAAACTTTGTAGTTTGTTTCGTGGGACAGGGAGTTGTAGCGGGGCGAGGAAAGGACGTTGAGAGGTCGAACTCCCACCGATCTATTCCCGCAGGGACCTGGTATTTCATCGGTGTGGCGCGGAGTTCAAGGCACAAACACTAAAATTAATAATGATGTTGTCAATTCCCATATCTAAGCTCACGTACCAAACAGTGGAGTCCAATTCTATTTTTAACTCCCTCTATCAATTCCCAACAAATATCAAACAAAGGATTGAGGCTAGAAATCAAACTCCCACGCTTATTCCCTCCTCAAACTCTCACCTCCAATTCCCATGCCCATCACTTGCCAAACGAGCCCATATTTCCAAGCGAACATCACTCTGGTTAGGGCGCGGTGATGACAAACCACATCTCTTTTACAGTTGGCCTGGGCCCTATAGCTTGGGGTTCACATGGTGTTTCCGTTCGTTTAGCTCCTCCCTTGCCAAACCTGATCGCGTCTTGTTGCTGCTGCCGCCGAACATGCCCCCGCGTGCTAATTGGTGCGCCCTGTGCTCTCGTCTCCTCTGCTCGCGTACGTCGCGCACGCCGGCGCCCTGGCACGCGTAGCCAGGCTCTTAGGTCTCTCGCCGTTTCGTCTCATGCGCATGGACTCCATTCTGCGTGTCGTGACGTCGCACAGTAGGATCAGATACGCAATCAACGACTGCCTCCTGTAAAGTCTACGGCGGCTCGGTGATTCGCCGGCAACTGACAGCCGTATGATGAACGCCGGCGTGATCTGCCTGAGACTGTAAATATGTACGTATCGGCTCAACGTGACGCGTCCGATTTCTGTCGTCTTGTTTCATTGTTGTTCGTGTGCGGCAGGAGAAGCTAGGCCGGCCGGACGGATCGGAGGGCATGAACTGACGTTTCGAAGCATGGCCGATGGCCCCGGCCGTGCCCCTTTTTGCCGATCGGCGGGGACAACAAGTACTTGAGTTGGCAAGTACGGGACATGTAATAAATCTTGAGTACTTGAGTTTCAGTATAAGCTACCCTTGTAAAAAGCAATAATGCTGCATCGTCTATATATTCTCTCACTCGCACAGTAAAGTTCATTTTCTAGCCTTCAACTTGTTCGGTAGTTTGATTTTTCTAGCCTAATGCTTCTGATGCAGGCTATGCTGAGGAGCAACCACTCCGTATGGTGCTTGTGACCCAAAAGGCCAAGAGGAGAATGCAGGAACAGCCGAACACGAGAGATGTAAACAAATAAGCTAGCTTAGGCGCTATCGATGAGGAAAAGTGGCCGAATATGTGTGAATTCCGAGTTCTAATAATCCACTAGCTATAACGAGTTGTAAGGTTGGCTGTGTACATCCCTGGATGTAGAGGCCAGATTTTATTACCCATTATCTAAAAAAATAACGAGTTGTAAGGGAGAAGATGCAAAAAGCACCACCAAGTCATTATATTCATGATCCGTGATTCCTCATCATTATTTGTTTATAATTAGCTTCTCAATGCTTTGATCGGTCCATAAATTTATGTAGAATTAATAATATCAAGCACTTTCGGATTAAGGTTATGAGGTAGAACGAAAGCACGAGCTCGGCGCAAGTACGTGAAATCAGGATTGATGCCGGAGCCGCCACATGGATGTGGTTGTCGCAAGCAGGCAAGCCATCGGAGGTGCTCGAGATGGCTACTGAATTTGGCTGCTGGAGCTGCTCGTTGCGAACACAAAGGTTGATATGCGATATTGTGATTCATTTTTGTGATGAGTGATTGTGAGCGGGTTGAGTTTGAGTACTAACCGTGGCGTGGGTTGGATTCCATGTCTCTTGGCTTGTGGAGCGCGGAGACGGGAGGCAGCACAGACAAAGAGTAAGGAGGGGCGGAGGCACAGCAAGTTCGGTTTGATAACAATCCAGAAAATACAACAACAATACGGTTAAAAAATAAATGTTATCTGAAGAGAAATGGTGGAGAGGAAAAGTTATCACCGATCTCGAGACATCTTTTGATGGTGGAGAGAGTACGTGTATGTGCCACAAGACATTTCGAATAATATTTACTATAAACTTGGTCACTATTTTGACTGACATCTATCTCATAATTGCATTATGTGGCACAGGATATTAATAAGCATGACGACAACTTTTTCGTGTAGAAATTTTCTATAAAGCGGTATTATATCAGACTGTACTGTACGTAGTATGAAGCGCGGAATAGGATAGACTCAAGAGAACTAGACAAAGATAGTAATTTGGTTAGCCGCCAGCTGGAGCTGAGAGGCCAGCTGCTATTATCGTGGATGACCAAATATTCTTTAGTGAATGGTTCTGAAGTCGATCGCCGAATTACAATTTTTTAAATGTCGATACAGTAAATTTCACTCTAGCTGGTGGCCTGCAGGTGGTGGGCAATGGAGCGGGCTCGGTCAGCAGCTCGGCCGTGGTTTCCCGATCGAAACCGCCACACGGAGCGGTACTGCGCTCGGATCTCGAAACAAAACAAACCTGCCAATGCGAAAAGCGGGTGCGGGGTCCGGTTGATGCGATGACGTGGTGCGGCCAATCGTCGCTCGCTACACGCGACCATGGCTGCGAACGTGGACGGGGGCCAGCGGTCAGTTAGCGCGGGAGAGGAGCGGTGACGTGGTGCGGCCAATCGTCGCTCGCTACACGCGACCATGGCTGCGAACGTGGACGGGGGCCAGCGGTCAGTTAGCGCGGGAGAGGAGCGGTGACGTGGTGCGGCCAATCGTCGCTCGCTACACGCGACCATGGCTGCGAACGTGGACGGGGGCCAGCGGTCAGTTAGCGCGGGAGAGGAGCGGTGAGCGGGCTGCGAAATCTTGGTTCCACGCGAGGAGAGTGGAGAGTTTTGGAGGGGCTGACGTGTGGATCATGGCTGTGTGGGCGCCTGCAGCAGCCAGCAGGTGAAGGACGTCGTGTCGATCCAGTTACCTTTGTGTTTTACAATCTTTTTGTTAGAACTATAGTTCAGTAAGATGACCGACAAATTAATGTTGCCCTTTTCACATTGCTTATATGTAAGCAAAATTAACTAATGGATTATTCTACTGAAGTGATGTTTCACTATTTTTAGGCAATATTTGAGAGGTTTGATCATGATTGACGAAGTGGTAAAATTGATTCATCAGAGCTGTACTCCCTGCAGCCTCGGATATTCTCTCTCCAAACATGATGGTTTTATTATTGAGGAAGAAAGTTTGAGTGGAGTGCTTGAGTGATGGGATCGATGTACTCCTACAATGTCAATCCAACCTTTGTCCCAGTGCTAGACCGAGTTCATTAGACAATGCATGTGTCTAAGCTATGTTTAACATTGGACGTTTCTGTGTACTACAAACAAATCATATTCTGGTTTGGTAGCTTTGTCTAATGCTTTAATGAACATATCTTTGTTCTAAAAATTATCATGTGCCAATATTATTGTTTGATCTAGTAAACAAAGCATCACAAATATGACTATCGGCGTTTATCAATTGGCGTGGCAATATAACATTCATATATGTTATAGCAATCAACAATCAACATATGCTATATGCCTACAGCAACACAAACAATGTGACCCTACAAAGAAGCCAACTGCTAATATTCTTCCTTGGGTTGTGGCAGTCGAATTCTATGACCAACCCAGTTTCGAATTAAGATGTGATGGACATTAAATACAAAGGGCACCGCCATTTCTGCCTCTTGATCGCCAAAAACACATGTGTGCTCCCCCGCGGCATGTGCCTTCTAATTTGCGTGAGCTTTTAAATGTGCAGTAGGATCCCTTAAATTGGGCCAGGCACGCAGACTTAGCATTGTAGATTCTGTCTGCACCCATTTCCAATATAGACCGATTTGGACCTTTTGGGTTAAGCAATACCAAACTGAGACACTCACATGCAAAGAGTGAGACATCAATTGGAGTTCCACGCAGCTTGGTGGTTGAACCTTTGAAAACAAAGGGAAGTTTGCATATTTTGAGAACTGGAGAAAGCTTTGAGTGGAACTGAGATGTGGATCCCTTGCCCTATCCCCTATATATCCTTGCCTAATCATTAACAGCCCTGTGAGGCCAGCAGCGTCACTGCTGCCTATTGCCTCCCCGCTCCATCTCTCTCTCTCTCTTCTCCAAAACCATGAAGCCCCACACCCTACCAGTACCACCTAAATTAACCACATATAGGAGTTGAGCAAGATGATTAGGTCGATCGTGAATCTGACGGTAGAAAAATGTAGAGCGTGGAGGAGCTCTGAATAAACACCCTAGCTAGCTAGTGTTGTTTAAGCTGACTTTCATGCGGATGAAGATGAACTAATAGTTAAAGACCACTGCAGACGAAACTCCCACTGGGGATCACTCGCACGTACTACTATGCACGCACAGGCTCCAATCAATGTTCCTGCATTAGGAGTATTCTCCTCGGCCTTTTGTGTTTGGCGTTCCGCGGCATACCACCCCAGTTCATAGATAGTACTCCCACTGGGCCAAATTGGAATCCTGCGGCATGTCAGGCCGGTCGGCAGCCTACGAGATGGATCCCAAAAGGATCAGGTGGACGGAGTGCCGGCCCTGATGGGGGGCGGAGTGCCGGCCCTGATGGGGGGCATGGGGCGTGGAGCCCCAACAACACTGGACCCCTCCCAATATAAAGTTTGTTGTATCGGGATTTGGGTCGGTGTAACCTGGTGAGTGTGGCCAACGAACGTGCTGCGCCCCGTGTCGTCTTCATCGCATACGGAGGGGAGAAGCCCGACCCTGTTGCCATGAGGAGGAACAAGTGGCCACCAGCTCACCACCGGTGCCATACGATGGTGAGCAAAGCCAGTGCAATAATGGAAAGAGGAAGAAGTGACAGTAGGCGAGATCTGTGTCCGCGCGCGCGTCGCCACAAGTGAGATCAGGGATCATATCAGACACGGGAACGCTGGGCGCCGCAGCTATCACGATCCACGAGCACCTCCGGCGGCCAGATTCGTAGCCATCTCGAGCGCCCGATGGCTTGCCCGAACAACAGCTTTCCATCTCTTTTTCAAAACTCACATTGTCAAAGGAAAAGGAATGAATTATTGACATGTTAATAACGCCAATTATAAAACGCTAGTCTCGTTCAGCTATACTACCCGAGTAGTTAAACCAAACCCGCGTGCACATTGTCTCAACATAGTGCTTCCTCCATTTTAAATTGTAAGTCATTCCAAGAATCTTGGAGAGTCAAAGTATATTTTAAGTTTTACCAAAATTTTAGAGAAAACTATAAATATTTATGATATCAAAGAGGTTTATGAAAATATAACTGATGAATCTAGTGATACTTAGTTGGTATCATGAATGTTGTTATCTTGTCCTATAAATTTGGTAAAACTTAAGAAGTTTTGACTCTCCAATATTCTTGAAATGACGACTTCCAATTTGAGATGGAGGGAATACAATATTAAACTCTGGTCGTATGAGTTTCCACATACAGGATAAGTACGTAGAGCAAACGCAATTAGAACCTGGAGCACTCTAATCCCAAATATATCGTGCACTCACCAAAAACAAACCGATCAATAGCAACAATAATTTTGTTAGACGCAACAGAGAAATATTGGTTGGATATTCCTTTCAGTGAAATCAATCATGTAGAGTAGATCAACAAAAAGCTTAGCATAGGGCAAAGTTTCACTCTAGTAGGGCCACTACTGTTAACAACGTTATATCACCATTTGCCTATTCCACAATGCTGTGTTTGCAGATGGAATCATAAACTTACGTTAATTGCAATTAACACCGAATCATATTTGTTAATTATACATTTGCAGATGGAATCATAAACTTATTACCTTACCCGCCTAATAAGCTGCTAGCTTATTTGTTTACTCCTTATCCTGTGTAGTTGCATTCTCCTCCTGGGTCACACAGGCACCAAACGGAGCGCGCGGTTGCTCCTCATAGCGCGGCAAGACTGGAAGCAGGAAGGCGGTGGCACGGTCTTGTAGTTATTTAGGGTTGAAAATAAACAGGGCAAATTGGAGGCTTGAAAACAGAATTTATTCTGACAGTGACAGAATGGACGATGGTGCATTTCTTGCTTTGCAAAGGTAGAGTCACGGGGTCACAAGGGGCCAAAATTAAGGCCTAGGCCGGCCACAGCCTTTTCCGCTAGCTTTGCACGACCCGCGACCGGCCGCGTGCGCACAAAAAGATGCTGTTTGCTGCCCTTGCTTATACTTAAGCACGAAGCAAAAAATGTGGTATACTACTATATATCTGCAACTTGCTCCAACTACCAAACTAAAGGAAAAGGAATTAATTACTGACATGTAAATAGCGCCAAGTATAAAACGCTGAGGTTTAATTAAGTTGGAGCTGAGTCGAATTGGCGGGCTTCTAATATCAGAAGTTTTGCTAGTTGTTCAAAAGTTGTTAGCAGGGACTCCCTGCCAGGGAATAAAGGTCTAGCTAGACCACCAACGAAGACACGGACGGGCGCATGGCCGGCCTGGTAGGGTCGTCGTCGTTGTCAAGAACGCTCACACAACACGGCTGTGTAAGAGTAGTCAATGCAACAGATCAGCATGGTGAAAACGAACGCCAAGCAAAACCGGCGAATCTCGCGGCCGATCAGCATGCACGACGCCCATGGGAACATACATCCTTGTACAGGCTTTCTGTACGTCCGTGCCGTTGCGGGATCAAATGCATGGCCGCAAAGCCTCCCCAATCGGCCATTCTCCCTTAAATTGCCACCCCAATCGGCAATCGCCAAGGGACACGGACGCCCATGGGAATTAACGATGCATTCCAATTTCCTTCCCAGGCGTCCGTCCGATTTGGGGTATAGAGCTGCCTGGCGAACGGAGCAGAATCCTAGTCCAATTCGCAGACGTCTTCGTCTGTCACAGGTCCGAAGGCCTGTAAAATTAATTAGATTCCACTCCACGGTCAGAGAAGGAGAAAAAGAAATTTACAGTACGTTGCATGCATGTGCATGTCTACGTAAGCGAAATGCACGGCAGGTAATTAAAAGTACATATGCAGGCCAGAGGTTTATTAACCTCATCAATTTTTCAATGATATGCATGGGACCCAACGATCGTTCTAATTTCTAAAGGAATGATGCTATGATACTATTCCTTCTTCGAATGATCATGTCACGTGGTGACATGCCCTCAAATAAACACCACCATAGGTTTTTGGGTTTTTTAATGAATAAACACCCCATTTGTGATATGTAACGTGGACTACATATATAGATTCAATATACTACCAGTTTCTTACACGACAGGCGACTGGATGTTTGTTGCTCGCTCATCTTGGCATTTTAACCTGTTTCCCGCTCTTTCCTAGGTCAATCCCATCTTCTGCTCACGCCCTTCCTCTTCCTCATTTCGGCTTCGGCTTGGGCAATTAGAGCAGGCTATGTGCTTCCTGCAACGACCCAGACCTGTGTGACTTTTTTTTTTTTTTTTTTTTTTGAGAAACCGGGTATTATATTTCACATAAAAATTTTGGTGGTTACATCCCAAGTCTTACAAGAACAACCCTGAAAGAAATAAAAATACAGCTCGGTCCTTGTAAACTCCCGGTCTTCCTTGCCACCGGCGACCGGAGGACACTTTGGAAGCCGACCACCTCTCCGGCGAAGCAACAAAGTTTTTGATGCCGTCTTGTGTAGCTTGTCGAAAAAGACTTGCTTTCTTCCCGAACGCGCCCGGCTGGAAAAGATGGCTACAAGCCATCCCATCGTCGAATCGAGGAATCGGCGCGCCGACATCGAGGCCCCAGCTCGCCCGATGAGCAGCGAAACCCGAGGGGAAGCGAAACCACCAAAAAAGGTGGGAACGAAGCCAACCCGGCATCTCGAGTTGGTAGACAAACCTCCAAGGTCTTGGCCCAGGAGCCAGCCACAAAGCGGCACCATCGACGAAGAAGAAGAGGGAGGGACAAAAAGCACCGGCGGCCATCGACATCCACCGGGAAATCTCTTTGTATGCAGGCCCCATCCGGATCTCGAGCTCCGACTCGGTCTCCAAATCCGGTGAGGAACGACCCCCAAGCTCATCACCATCAACAGAGTAAAAGATGGCGAGGTAGAGAACGAGCTGAGTACCTTATTCCACTCGGCGGCGCCGCCTCCACCTTGCAAACACCACCGGGAAAGGGAATCCTAACCCTAGGAAGCCGTACTCTACATAGCCGGGCCAAGATCCATCCGTTCCCCTCACATCCGAGGCCAAGAAGGCCGTCGGAAGCGAAGAGGAACGGCGGTCTCGCCGGCGAGAGGGCTGGTTCCTCTCTTCGCCTCCGCAGTCGCCTGTCGCCCGAGAGAAGAGAGGCTTCTGGAGAGTCCGTTAGACCTGTGTGACTATGCTGTGTGCTTGTTCTCGTGTCTTCCGTTATCTGTGCCGTCGCACGTGGGGCCTAGAGGCTTGGAGAAGCCCAGCCCAAACAAATGGCCCAATACTTTTATAAAGAACAAATGGCCCAATACGCCACGCTTCGGCCAGTTTCTCTGTTTCTTTTTTGCACTTCATTTGCTTTGGTTTCTTCCCCTAAAAAAACTCTGCTTTCTGCCTTTTTTTTTCTTCTGAAGTTTTCGTTTTTGCGCTTGCACTGCATATAAAACTAGCTTCGTGATACTAAATTTTATTTTATTTATTAGGCATGATCCGACGTACGTATCTTTTTGAACGAAAAAAAAACTAGGTAATTCAAGATTTTATTAGCTGACCAGTGAACGGCACGACGTTCCCGTGTCCCGTCCCGTCCGTACGGGCCCTGACGTGGATGAGTTTCATTGGATGCGCCCAACGTGCGTATCAACTTCTAAAATAAGAAGATCAATTACCATAGAGTCATAGACATAAATAAATAAAATAAAAGCACGACATCTTTTCAAAACCATTTAAGCAGCAATTCTCGCAATCTTCATAAGTATGTGGGGTGGCTTCTCTTCAATCTCCGAGGTCGTCGACGGGTGGCCTCGTCGTGGAGCCTCACTCGGGAGGGGTGCAGGATCCGTGCCTGGTAGTCGGCGCATCATGCCTGGCAGCCTGGGGCCGTGAAAGGAAGTCGCAGCCACCGTGCCAAGGAGCCTGGGAGCCACCGCACGGGAGGGCTTGCACTAGGGCCGGGCTGGTGACTGGGTGAATGTTGGCGGCGAAGTGCACATCGGACGAGAGTGCGAAGTCGCGCGGGTGGGAGGCGCCGAGGGGAGTGGAAACAGGAAAAAAAATAGGGGAGTAGTAGAGGGCCAACAAGAATAGAGAGTGAGAGGGACAAAATAGAGGGCCAACAAACAATGTTAGGGTGTTTAGTATGGGCTTGTTGAAGTTTGGTTTTTGAACTCCACTACCTAATTCTGGAGTAGGAGGTTTTGTTGGAGATGCTAGTATATTGATGAGCCCCAACCTTATTTCTCCAATAAGTCGTGTAAAAGTCATGTACTTCTGTAAAAGTCGTGTAATAATTCTGTAGAAGACGACGTCGACGCTGCACTCTTCTTTGTAAAACCGCGCGACAATGGGGCTGACCTCGGAGCAGCAGTGAACGCTTCTACCGGCCGTGCCGTCTGGACTCCGGACACCGCTTCACCTAGGCGGAGTGGGCAGGCCCAGGATTTTGGATTTTGACGAGGGCTGCTAGCTCGGTCTCTGAGGCCGTAAAAAGGCCTGGAATCTCAGCTTTGCATTTTATGGGCCAGACAAACAAGCCCACTTAGGGAAATGATTCCATTTCAGCCCATTGCAAGGGATCAAAACGACAAGTTTTAAAGGTTGCTGCTGTTTTGTATCTACTGAATTTTCTTTTTCTTTTTTTTTTTTGCGATGCTTCTCGATATAGTTGTAGTATCTGTTCATACACACGCACATCACACACACCTGTGTACAAACTCGTCTACAGCTACACACAGACTTGGAAGTTCGCGTCTTTCAAGAGGCAACGGAGTTCGTCACAATATTCGTTGAACGCGTCTTCTACGCCAAGAGAGGCAAAAGGCCGGGAAAATCCAGGCAAAGGCTGGGGAAAACCCCGGTGGGAAAATCATGCATCGAGCAAGGCTCGAACACACGATTGGTGACCTCCCAACCGGGAGAGCTCACCAAACGAACTACCACTCGTTCCCCTACTGAATTTTCTTTTGCACCTCCCATGAATTTAACCGTGAAAATTTAAACTTCAAAGCCTGAGCTTTACAGCTGACAACCAGTGTACCAACTTCTGAGATACACAAGGTTTGCGAGTTGTTAAAGTTTAATCGGGGTTATATATAATTGAATAATTATAAAAGCTATTTGATTTCTTGAGGACCGCACAGAAGAAAAGATTGTACTGCATGCTATGCTAGCTACTATACAAACTAGCATATAAGCTAGCTAATTGCTGATAGATAGGTACATGCATGCGCGTGTGTACAAACGCGCTGCGCATCCGAATAGAAGAATGACCAGAAGAAGAAAAAAAAAAGCCATCTTGTTGAATACGTGTGCAAGCTAGGAGTAGTTTTGACTGCTGACTTTTTCCTGTACCTGGTCGGGGATGCACGATTAATACGTACAGTAATATAACGAGATGATTGGGACGCTCGAAGACTAGAGAGACGAGACAAGCACACTGACGACGGGCGGGTTATATTAATTTAGAGACGATCCAGTCAATTAATTATTGTTTATGCAATTCTATATATGCATTAAAAAGTAGAAATATCTTATGATGTTTTGCCTTTTTAAAAAAATCATATCTTTTGCTATGTACAGTGTGATCCACTTGCGCAGATCAGGTGCGGCTGCACCGGGACGAAGTCGTGGTCGTTGACGTCCAGCGTGACACGGCGGCGCCTTCGCTGCGGATACGTACGCTTGGTCTCGCCACCAAAGCTCCCGGGAAGAAAAGAACCCAGCGGCCTCCGTGTGTGTGATGGGTGGCAGGCGAGGTGTGTACTAGAGCGTGTTGAACGGCCAAGTGGATCCAGGCTATAGTACAACGACGCCCCGAGGTGTGTACTAGCAGCTCGGGTCGGTGTCTGATTCACATCGGGTCTGGCCGAGTAGGAAAGTCTTCTGCTAGACCGCCTGGTTTTCTTGCTGGGTTGAAATTGAAAGAAAAGCTGGTTTTTCCGTTGACACTTGGGATCGGAGGTTATTTGTGTGGATATACACTATACATTTAGAAGAAAAAAATGTATCTCAGAAAACCGAAATGTTTTATAATAATTAGGAGCAAATGAGGGAGTATAACTGAGAGTGATATATACACAAGCTAGGTTTGACCCCTTGGTAGCTGCCCATCGACGTACCGGGTTTTGGCATTTGACCATATCAACTCGAGGCTTACTTTTTTTCTCAAAATAACCAACCAAAATACAATAGCTGTTGACAAGGTATGGTCATGAGAAATTTGAGAGCAACCAAAAATATGTGTGTAATTAAGAAGATAGAAAAAAATAAATGAAATTTGAAAGAGACAAGCGGCACGAGTCCTCCCATCTCCATTGCTTCCTCGCAAAGGCATCCCATCCGAGCCGTTCCGCCGCGATCAAATGGATGCAATTAACCCAAGCGGCTTCTTGCCCGCGCGCGATTCCCCCTGCTCCCCACCTCTACTAATCCTCTATACTTATTGCTAATCACAGAAGCTAGGTAACACGCACCACAAAGTCCACCCAGTACCCACACACAAGGCAGACCAAGAAGAAGAAAAGAGGAGGAAAACAAGCTCGTCATGGACGCCGGCATCCACAACGGTGGTGAGAACAGCGACGGCGACGCCGTGCCGCTCGCCGGCGGGGAACCTCAGTTTATGCAGGATCTCCGGCGCAACCTCCCGTCTAAGCTGTACCGGGTCGGCTTCCTGACGAGCGCCACCGCGGTGGGTGGCTTGGCGCAGCAGCTCGCCGTGGCGGCTGCCTCCTCCCGCTCCCGCTCCCCGCAGGCAGAGGACGACGACGTGCCGGTGTCCCAGCTCCCCGTCGTGTTCCTCCTCCTTGTCACCCTCCTTGGCGGCCTGGGCACCATATACACCGGGTGCCGGCTGGGAGCGGAAGTCGCGCCATCTCCCCGCTGGCGCAAAGCCGGCGTCGCCGTCTACTTCTTGTGCTTCCTGTTGTTGGTCGCTGCGGTGAGCTTCGTGGGATCCGACTACTGCGAGCTCGCCCTCAACTTCATAGACAACTGAGGTATATATGGATGATGGGTCCATTTCCCTACACTTAATTCCATATTCCGTCAGCATAAGTCTAGATCTAGGCATGATCTAGCCATATATATCGTGTCACCAAGCTCGTCCCTTCTAGCTTGAGCTTGCCCTCTCTGTTTTTCCCCTCCGCTTGAGCTTTCCCTTTTTAGAGTTCAAGGGCCAGACGACCCCGGCCTTCGCTTGAGCTTTCCCTTACTGAGTCCTGTACGCCGATGTATAAGGAGAGGAGAACGACCAGGGAGAGGTCGGCTGGCTGTGAAGGTGCGACTTGTAGGTGAGTAGCATCGGGCCGGGCCGCCGGGGGCCGGCCGCCATGCCTGGAAAGGGGGATCCGGTGGATCCGGTGACTGCTGACGCATGCCGCCGGCAGCCGGAAAGTTAAGGCGAAGCAAGGCAACACACCTTGCGTTTTTAAAGAAGAAATAGAACAGTTGCACTCTTGTAGCAGATGAAGACGACTCGATCTTCAGCAGTTAGTCTTTCATCCATTGGTGATCGGTTCGGGGGAAACTGTAATTTTACAGGTTCCCAATCACGTGTCAATCGATCATCAGGGCACCAGTGGATGATGCCTCCCTTAAGATAATCTGTGTGCAGTATAGTTAATGATTATTACCGACTTGCTATGTGTGTAGGTCTTGCCATGGCAATTGCACAGGTACGGTGTGTTTTCTACTAGCTCTGACCACCACCAATCGCCTGCAGCCTGCAAAGGACCAACAGCCAGGCCGAACTCGATCTGTCCATGCCATGGCGGCTACCTAGCTAGCAAGCTTTATTGATCTACCTCCTTTGCCACCAAGTTTAAACTTACTAATTCGATGCATTACTTAACTATCACCAGCCTTTAATTTGTCTGTATATTAATTAACCTTTTGCATTTGCAGGAGGGAGGTGGCACGCAGGACTTGAGCGAGCGGTGAATGCAGTTGAAGAGTGGTCTGCTGTAGAGAGATTAAGAACAGCAGAGAATAATGAAGTGCCTGATGCATGCAACTCATTCCAGTTGAACTATTAATTTTCTCTTCGTTAGGGTTCCTTGTTTTACTGGGCATGTCTGCTGTCAGTTTTGCAGACACCTTTTTTCTTCTTTTTGTTTTGCTATAATATGGCTCATGACGGGTCCAGTCTGTTTATTTACCTTTCATTTTACTCTGCGTGCTTCGGCTTCGTTCTGCTCGAGTTCTTCCAGTTTTGGGATTGTTGTTGTAACTTGTAACCAGATTTCGGTTTCAGTCAATGACAATGAACTGCTCCTGCTTTTGCCGCTCAATTGATAATCACGCTTTGTTAATTTTGACTGAGATAGAAGCCGAGGTGTACAAGCCATGCAAGGATATAAAATTTCACTATATATGTGTTTCACTATGTTGGTGTTAGGAATTAGAGAACTGTTTTCATTCATCATGATATTAAGAATTAGAGGCTACGTCATGAACCATGTAGACAGTGACTGGTGGTCCTGTCGACGTTACATGCATGAATTGTCTATCATATACATATATGTGGGTTCCCAAAAAAAAATATACATAT
Source organism: Hyparrhenia diplandra (assembly GCA_015847255.1). Lineage (NCBI taxonomy): Eukaryota > Viridiplantae > Streptophyta > Magnoliopsida > Poales > Poaceae > Hyparrhenia > Hyparrhenia diplandra. The sequence continues at coordinate 28,150 of JADLZK010012426.1, read as the reverse complement.
ATGTGGGCGGTTTGAAGATTCTGTTAGGCCAGAAGTGGTGGTCTGTTGATTGTTGAAGATAACACAATGACAAATAATCCGATGCGGCCTCGTGCTGTCAGTTTGTTTACACTATTTTAATCTTAAATGTTGATATGGTCTTTGAAAAGATTTTCTACTCCCAAAGGAGTAGTTACTCCCCATGTGTATATCTCTAGATTTAGGGCATATATGGTGAACGAAGTGTATGTAGACGAAGTATATGATCATACTAGACCATTTAGGGTGATATTTATGTTAAGTATGTATACATACCTAGAGTATATGGATATACTTTTTATATATACAACAGTAGTGACATTTTTGATAAATATTAAAAAGTATGAGTTCCTTCAAAATTTTTCGTAGTAAGATTTGAAGTATCTTAATATGAGTATATAAACATACTCAAACTGTTAAATTAGTATGAACACATACACGTGTGCTTTTAAAGATGGGAGTAACTACTCCCTGAGTAAAAAAAACACTCACCCTGTATATATACTAATATTTAATCTTTTTCAGAAAAAAGGGTACTAATATTTAATCTTGTTTAGAAAATTGTACAAACTTGCATGACGACAACTTTTCGTGTAGAAAATTTCTATAAAAATCTTGAAGTAAATAAAGCGGTATTGTATCAGACTGTAGTATGAAGCTCATACTAAGATAGACACAGCAGAACTAGACAATAGTATTTTGGTTAGCCGCCACTAGGAGCTGAAGCCAGCCGCTATTATCGTGGATGTCCAAATAATCTGTAGTGAAAGGTCTGAAGTCGCCGATACAGCTGTAACCCATACCGGTCGATGCAGAAGCAGATGTAGCGTGTGAGAAAACGAATGTGGGGGGAGGGATAGGAGATACAGTACATTTTTTTTTTTTGTTAATGTCGATACAGTACATTTCACTCTCGCTGGTGGCCTGTGGTGGGCAATGGAGCGGGCTCGGTCAGCAGCTCGGCCGTGGTTTCCCGATCGAAACCGCCACACCACACACGGCTCCCACCCGGCAGCGTCGACATCACGCGCGCGGAGCGGCACTGCGGCCTGCGGGAGACAGAGAGAGAGAGAGAGGAGAGGACGACAGGGTTCACCTCACGGGACGGAAAATCGGTGCGTGGCCGTGCGAAAATCGCGGTCCGGTTGTGCGCGGACGTGGTGCGGCCAATCGTCGGTCGCCACACCGCCAGGCCGGCGGTCAGGAGAGAAGCGGGCGCTGCTAGCGGTCTGCGAAATCGCGGTTCCACGCGAGGATGCGGAGATAACAGGAACGGAGGTAAAGGTGGAGTGCTTGGTGGGGCTGACGTGTGGACCATGGCTGTGTGGGCGCCTGCAGCAGAGTGAAGGAAGGACGACGTGGGGATCCCGTTACTTCTGTGTTTTACTATCTTTTTCTTACAACTAGAGATCAGTAAGATGACCGACAACTTAATGTTCCCCTTTTCAAATTACTTATATGTAAACAAAAATTAACTAATGGATTATTGTAGTGAAGTGATGTTTAACTATTTTTTAGGCAATATTTTGAGAGGTTTGATCATGATTGAAGTGGTAAAATTGATTCATCAGAGCCGTATATATGATGATGTTCCCAGCCTCAGATATTCTCTCTCCAAACATGATGGTTTTATTAAGGAAAAAAGTTTGACTGGAGCGCATGAGTGATGAGTGATGAGATGTACTCCTACAATTAATGTCTAATATGAGAGCTACTATAAGAAGAGGAAGAGGAGGAGGAGGAGGAGGATGAGAACCGTCCGGACATGTCCGGGGCGACCTGCATCCTGCCAGCCCCGAACACCAAACACCGCTGACCCGTCTGGCTGCCCGCCACGTCGGCTTCAGCGTGCCTGCACGCCTCTTTCACCGATGACATTGTAAAGTTACTGATGTTCGTTCCGTCGGGTCGTCTCAATGTCTCTTTCACCGAAAGGTATAGTAGAGTTGAAACCTGAAAGAATGCAGCCTCATACTTTCAGTAGTAGTACAGGTCACGACACGACGGCACGGCAATACTACGAGACTGAGTAATATATATAATAATATAACTCGACTCAACTCGACTCGACGACGACTTTCAACACACAAAGGAATACTGTTCTTTCGTCGAATGTTGCGCGCGTTGTCCATCCAGCTAATAATATGCGGATGTGGCCACGCTACTCGATTCTAAGCTAGGTCATCTCCATCTTAATTAGTATTAGTTGAGAGTAGGTACGGTGATGATCACGCAACACACGGCCGGCTTCGCTTTTATTCCTCCACGTACTTTGATTCAAGGGTCGTGATGCGTGTGTATGTAACGCTTGCGCGCGTCCAGTTCAAGCGTGATCTGGTTGAAAGTCGTCGTCGAGTCGAGTTGAGTCGAGTTATATTATATATATTACTCAGTCTCATAGTATTGCCGTGTGCCGTCGTGTCGTGACCAGTACTACTACTGAAAGTATGAGGCTGCATTCTTTCAGGTTTCAACTCTACTATACCTTGAGAGTGGACGTACAGTACGCGTGTGCGTACTAGTTGTTTATACGTACGTAATCCGATCCCTTGAGCGCTTATCCCATGATATTGCTGGCACCTTGTTTTTCAGTAAAAAGAAAAAAACACACAGCTTTACAATACCAGAGAGACAAATTACCAGGGGCGGTCTTGAGTGTTGTAAATAAATACACATAAATTAAGAATTAACTTGTTCGCTTGGCCTTAAGCAAGCCATTGTGGTGTGTGTGTGTGTCTATATATATATATATATATATATATATATATATATATATATATATATATATATATATATATATATATATTGATCCGTATAGTATCCGTTAATGCATTACTAGTTGTTTATAGGAAAAAATCCAAATTACTACCCTCAACTATCACCAAAGTCTGAATAACCCCTTAAACTATGTTTTGGTTCATTTTACCCCTAAACTATATCTTTTGGTTCATTTTATCCCTTAACGAAATTTGTTCTTTTTATTTCGCCACATATAAGAAGAATCTTAATTTAAAATTTTTGCATGGTGGTAGTGGGTATCACAATCCATTTTAATAAAATATATTTTGAATTTTCATCAATATCTTTTTTGTATAATTTAAATTTCAAGGCTGAATTTATTAGTAAATATCTTACCACATCAAATAATGATGAAAAAAATAATGATATATTTCTCTCACATACGTTATGATGTCCGCTATCATCTTATAAAAATGAACTTAAGATTCCACTTGTGTGTGGGAGAAACAAAAAAGAGAAATTTCATCAAGGGGCAAATTTGACCAAATGACATAGTTTAAGGGGTAAAATGAACCAAAATATACTTTAGGGGGTTATTGGGACTTTAATCATAGTTGAGGGTAGTAATTTAGACTTTTTCCTTGTTTATATGTAATCCCTATCCCTTGGAGCGCTTCTGCCTGTTTGCTGCTATATATTGCTGGCACCTTGTTTTACAGAAAAACAAAAACAGCACCTTTACAATGCCAGCAGAGACAAATTAGCAGGGGCGCGCGATCACTTGAGTGTTATGAAAGTTAAGCCAGCTGTTGTCATAAAAAAAAATAGTTAAGCCCGCCATTGTGGCACCGGTTGTGGCCAGGTGCAGACACGAAATACTGTGTAAAAATATTGGACATGATCTGAAGCAGTAAGCGCTTCAAATCAAAGAAGCCAATGAACAGCTTCCGTGCATGAGATGGTATTCACCCACCCTCCACCCACCCGGCTTCTTTTTTTCCCCACGCTCCCGCGTGTTTTTCATCAGAAGAACAATCATAAACATCATCCTCGAAAGTTTTGATGAACAATCATAAACCCGCGCACCTTTAAAAGGGACCGCGCGCACGTAATACGACTCCACGAGCACAAGAAGACGACGAAGCCTCCACGAGCACAAGAAGACGACGAAGCCAAAGAGAAAAGAGAAGCTTGCTGTGATGGAGGCCGGTGGGGAATCCCAGTTTCTTCAGGCCCTCCGTCTGCGCCGCGACCTCCCTAGGAACCTGTACCGGGTTGGCATCGCAACGGGCGCCACCGCAGTAGCTGGCCTGGTGATGCCGCTCGTGGCGGCTGCCTCCTCCCACTCCCTCCCCCGTCGTGTTCCTCCTCGTCGTCATCCTGTTTGGCGCCGTTGGCACCATATGCCTCGGGTACCGGCTGGAACCGGAACTCGCGCCAAGTCCTCGCTTGCGCGAAGCAGGCGTCGCCATCTACTTGGCGTCCTTGCTGATGTTGGTCGTGGCGGTGTGCATCGTGGGATCCTCCGACTACACCGTGCTCGCCCTAAACTTCATAGACATATATCTGATCTGAGGTATGGATGATGGATCCATTTCCCTACACATGCACCTACTCTTAAGTCTGTATTGTGTCTAAGCATATAGTCGAACGGCAGAGTGTAGATCTAGCGATGCATATATCGCGTGAAGAAGCTAGCGCGCGCGCGCCCCCTAGCTTGAGCTAGCTTTCCGTTACCTGTCGTGTGGCCTGTAGCCTGTAGGTATGCATAAGGGAAGAAGAACGACCAGCGGATCAGGTAGGCAGGAGAGGCCGGATGGCGGTGAGGGTGTGGGTTTTTGTAGGCTTGTAGCTACTAGCTAGCTAGCCTAGCTAACTTGTAGCTTGTAGTTGGTGAGCAGTATCGGGCCGGCCGGGTCGAGACTCGAGAGGCCTGCCGCCATGGAAAGGGGAGGATGGAGGTTCTGCTAGCTAGCCGCCGACCGCCCGATAGATCATAGGGCGCGCTCGTGACACGACTCGTCGTCTGGGACAAGGTAGGCGGTAGGTCGGGGACGAGGCGGCGGTTATGGTCCGGTTGGCCGGCCCGGCGGAGAGCTAAAGTCAAGAGGTGCCTGGGGATCTGGTGACCGGTGGCCCGTGCCGCCGCAGCCCGGAAAGCTAAAGCGAAGCAAGGAGTTGCCCTCTTGCGTCGCGTGCAGTAGCTGAAGAGGACTCGATCTTCAAAAGTTAATTTTTCATCCATTAATTGGTGATCTTCAACACTCTTTAATTCGTCTGTATATTAATTAACCTTTTTCCATTTGCAGGAGGAAGGTGGCACGCAGGACTTGAGCGAGCGGTGAATGCAGTTGAAGAGTGGTCTGCTATAGAGATTAAGCCAGCAGAGAATAATGAAGTGCCTGATGCATTGCAACTCATTCCAATTGAACTATTAATTTCCTCTTCGTTATTAGGGTTCCTTCTTTTTACTGGGCATGTCCCCTGTCAGTTTTGCAGACACCTTTTATTCTTTTTTTTTGCTTTTTTTTTTTGACCGTGCCGTTGCGCGTATATTATTAAGCAGATTCTTTTTGTTTTGCTATAATATGGTTCATCATGGGTCCAGTTTGTTTATTTACCTGTCATCTTACTCTGCGTGCTTCGGCTTCGTTCTGCTCAAGTTCAAGTGGAAATCACGCTTTTGTTAATTTTGACTGAGCTAGAATTAGAGAACTGTTTCACTATATATGTTTCCACTATGTAGGTGGTAGGAATTAGAGAACTGTTTTTATTCATGATGATATTAAGAATTAGAGGCTACGTACGTCATGAACCATGTAGACTGTGACTGGTGGTCCTGTCGTTACATGCATGAATTGTCTATCATAATCCGATGTGGCCTCTCGTGCTGTCAGTTTGTTTACACTCATCTTTTAATCTAAAATGTTGATATGGTGTTTGAAGGATAATCTTGTTTAGAAAATTCTACAAACTTGCAAGTTTTCGTGTAGAAATTTTCTATTCAGACTGTACTGTAGTATGAAGCTCATAATAAAGATAGATACGGGTCCTCCATCTCCATTGGTAGAGTGGCGCAAGGAGGCGATCCGGGAATAGCGGACAGGCGATCTAGAGGCGATCGCGACTGGGCTCCGTCGGTGACCGTCGGTACCTTGCCGACGGCGGCGACCAGACCACGCCGGGTCATCACTCGCCCGAAGATCTTCTCGTCATCGCGCTTCGGCAATGCGTCAGGGAGAGTCGTCTCCTTCGATCGCTCGGCTCCACGACTGCGACGCGTGATCGCGGCGGTCTCGGGGCGTCGAGCGCGCACTTGGGCGGCGGTGAGGGGCGCGCCGACGGGTGGGTCATCCTTGCCAGCCACGACGACGCGACGCCGCGTCGCTGTATGTTGTGCGGGAAGCCGACCGGGTGACGGCGCTGAGCGGATTGCCTGACCGGTGACAGCCTCGATCGAGCAGATTTGATTCAGTTCTTGCTTCCTCATCGGAGGCACATGAAATCACACGGGTAATTGCATAGTTACATTCGTTTTCTTCATCGTTTCGTCTGGTTCTTTTGCTATGGCGCAGGAAAGTGATGGTGAGTCAGATGATGAACCTGCCATGGCCTTGAAAACCTTAGCGGGACGAGGTAGACGGCTGGGACGATCCGGACGCCTCACTCTTGCTCCAAGCACGAAGACGGCTCTTCGACCGCGGACTAAACCGGACATGGACTGCGGTGATGAGGAGCTGGAAGAGCAGCGATGCAAGAAGGGACGAGATGAACTGTCAAAAGATGGTGCAGGCTGTGGGTAGGCATGTGCCACAGACCAAACCGATCCACGCTTCGGTGTGAAACAGTGAAGGTTTACCTTTTAAATTTTGGGCACGGTCGGGGAGATGTTTCTTCCGATGATGATGATGTTGATGACATTTCAACGCCGAGTTTATTAAAGATGCAAATTCAGCGTGCTTTTTTCAGTAGATCAATTGTTTTTTAGCTGAAAAAGCTCTTAATAGTAATGTTCGAAATTCTGATGGAGTAAAGCTGTCAAAGAAGATTGTGGAAACCATGGTTCATAAAAAATTGAAAGAACAAAAGCCGAACACCGGTAATCCATGGCAAGGGCCGCTGCCTTCGCTCGAGCTTCTCCACGGAGAACTCTAGGTGATTGTCCGCGGCGGCATCCTTCCAAAGGGATGTCCCATGCGAGATCGGCGGAGTGAGTCTAGGAGATTGCCGACCTCGATTGTTGGTCGATCGTCGGCGATCGAATCTGAGCTCAATCCGATCATCTCGGAGTTAACTCCTGTTCAAAACCTTTTGAAATTTCAAAAGAGGACGGATTGGATCCACAATTCCCGCGATTGCAGAGTACTCTTCTTTCGATCGTTACAAGCTGGCGTGCGGCTCGACAAAGAAGGCGGATGCGCCCGGATCGCGATGGAATACCGTGTACGACAAGGTGCAAATTGGGCCGGTCATTTCTTTAGGCCCACGAAGGGGCTTTGCACACTATTCCGTCGGACGGAACTAAGACATACCCTAGACATCCCAAACTCACTCCGACCCGGCCGCCCACAAGCCAACCTCGACCCGACGGTCTTTCGGGCGAGATCGTGCGGGAAGGAAAGCCAATGGCGGCGCAGGTGCCGGAGGAGGGGGTGGTGGTCTTGGCGACCAAGGAGGCGGAAGGGGTGCAAATGCGGCTTCAATCCTGGTTTCAACCCGGGCTTTGATCCAGGAAATTGTGGGTTTAGTCACGACTACGCCGCCCTGCGATCGTGGTCGCGGCCGGCGGCGGTCGGGGTATGGAGGAAATCCTTATGGTGGCGGATACAGCAACTACGGCTACCGTGGGTTACAACGAGGTCGCTGTCGGAGGACGCATAAACGGCGGGTATGGCGGAGGACATGGTCGGGGTGACGGGTACGGCGGTGGTATCCAAAATCAGTCGCAGTACCAGCCCGATCATACCGCTCCGGTGAACAACCGCCAACCAGTGTGCGGGCGTCACCACCAAGGAGGTCAACCGCAACTTCAAGGTGGCCATTCGAGGGCGGCACGGGCGTGGCCACAACCTGTGGTTGCTGCGCAGCCATCACCAGCCACGCGGCGTCGCCGCGACGTGCACCGACGACAAGTCTTGCGCAGCCATCACCAAAGACTTAGTTGCACCGGCCCGTGCCTATAATGGGGGCGATGGTTGGTGGACAGCAAGAGGTGCAGCCGGAGGTGCTGCCCAAGCATCAAACGTCACGTGCAGAAGAGCCACAGAAGCCGGTGATGGACAACTCAAATGCGTCATCACATGAGGTACCGGTGACTAATGCCCCACCAAAGAATGAAAAAAAATGCAATTGATATTCCGTCAGTCATCTATAGGAGTCAAGAAAAGTAAGGGTAAACCTTTGTGTTATCATTGTCACAAAAAGGTCATACCACTAGTGAATGCACCTTTGTTTTATGTTGTGATTTCTCTTTGTGGTGACCATGTGCAAAAGGTTTGCCCATTTGGAAAGAAAACAAGTTTTTCTTTCTTTGCCGTATGGTTATCTTTGTGGATGGCCTTGGTTTTTATTATATTCCAGTTTCTAATGAGCATCCCAAAGTAAAAGCTGAGGAGAAGTTTGCTATGGTACGTGTCTTAGAAGGTTCCATTACTTTGTTGAGTCTTTGACAAAGGAATTGGAAAAACTACTACCGTGCAACTTCAAATGGGAAGTTGAGGTGAAAGGAAAAGATACTTTCATCATTAATTTCCCATCTTCAGATTGGTTTGAGATGGTGGTCAACTGGGGTGCTATGGACACTAAGCTTGTAAAGGAAAAATTAATTTTGAAAAATTAATTGAAGAAGATGTGCATTCCTATGAGATTGAGAAAGTTTGGAGTGCAGTTTTGGGGCTACCTAAGGAGCATAAGGTTTTCTCAAAAATATGGGCGATTGCCTCTATCCTAGGTGTTTCTAAAACTGTTGACATGAACTTTCTAAAGAAGCATGGAAGACCTAGACTAAAGGTAGCGGTGCTAGATCCCAAACTTATCCCTGTTTATGTGGATGTGGTTATTGGGGACAATGTTTACTCGCTGCAATTTGGGGTTGAAGAAAACATGCTTGATGGTGAGCCCAAGTTAATTGATTTGGATGCTAACATGGAGGATGATGATCCCCCGGCGACAGATGGGACCGAAAAAGAAGGTAACCCAAATGATGATCCAAAAGAGAACATAGGTGAGGAGAAGCCTATGGATATTGATGGTAAAAATTCCGAGGGAAGTAATTCTAAAGGCGTCAAACCACCAGCAGCACAGCTGAATGCGGCACTACCAGAGGCAAGTAACAATAAAAATAAACCTTTAGTGCTTTTGTCCTCTGAGAAAGCCGGGGCAGTGAATGCAAAGGTGCTTAAAAAAGCAAATGACTCGAAATATTGATAAGGCTAAAAGTAAACTTGGTGGGACAATGTCACCTGGTAGATCAAGCAAGAGAGTAGCAGCCAGTATAGACCAAGATTCTACAGAAAAAGCAGCCAGGTTGAAGGCTCGCCAGAATTTGGAATTCTCTTCTGCCAAAGGTATTTATCCCAATCCTAGCACCTTTGCTTTCCTTGATGATTCATGCTTACTTAAAACCACCGATGCTCTAGGGGTTCAGTTAGGAATTGATCCTTGTCAAGTTAATAAATCAATTAATTTTTTAAGAGATTTAGAATGCCAACGTTTTTTTGAGAATAAGACTTGTTTGAATGCTCCAAAAGTTGTAGCTGATGATGCCTCTACAGTTTCCTCTGAAGATAACAACATTGATTTAGAGGCTCTAAATTTAATTTGTTCAGAGGTAGTAGAGGCGCTGGGTGATGGGGGCTGTGATGCTAAGTGTCTTCAGTCTTCCGTCTTACCTAGAGCTAAATCAAAATCTAAAAGTTCTAAAAAGGAAAAGAAGATTGTTAAAAAAAAGATATACAAAATTCAGTCTAAATGAAAGGAATATTTTGGAATTGCAATGGGTTTGCAAACTTTAAAAAGTATAGATTTTTGTCGAGTTAACAAAAGAAAAAATCTAGATTTCATTGCCTTATCGGAAACCGGTAGAGCCAATTTTTCGCGACCACATTGAATAATATTTTGCGCAGGCGGATATTATTTGTGGCAATCGTATGGCTTCACGAGGGCGATCCGTGGTATGTTACTAGGAATTCATTTGGCAACTTTTGACGTTGGTGAAATAGATGAAGGTGAATTTTATATTAAATTCAAACTTCGGTACAAACAAGATGATTTCAAATTTAATCTGTTGGCGGTTTATGGTCCGCACGCATGTAACATAAGGCCAATTTCTTGTATGCGGGTAATTGGTCCGTGTATGTTCTAAAGAAACCTTACCTATTGTTATAGGTGGTGACTTTAACATTTTACGGAACCAAGGTGAGAAAAATAATAATAACTTTAATGATAAGTGGCCGTTTTCGTTCTCAACGCCGTAATAGACTCCCCTCAATTTAAGAGAGATTGAGATGACAGGAAGAAAATTCACATGGGCTAATAACTTGCAGAATCAAACGTTTGAAAAGTTAGACAGGATTCTTACCTTCACTGACTTTGAAAACAAGTTTCCGCTTACCACTTGTTCATGCATTGAATAGAGAAATATCCGATCACACACCTCTTCTTTTTTCTACGAATATTCCGTCCTCAACTTACCAACCTCGGTTCAAGTTTGAACTGGGATGGTTCTTGAGAGATGGTTTTCATGAAATGGTGAGTGATGTGTGGCGAGAATACTCCGATGTCTGGTTCGGCTATTGAAAGATGGCAAGCTAAGATCAGGAGACTGCGCCAATACCTTCGTGGTTGGGCAAAAAATGCAAGTGGTGCGTATAAGAAAGAAAAAACAGCCCTGCTAAATAAGATAGATGAGTTAGACAAAAAAAAGCGAGAATGTTATGCTAGATCAATCAAGTGGACCTAAAACATGTTCTTAGTGCAAGGCTTTGCCGAGCTGTTGAGGGAGGAAGAATTAAAGTGGTACCAAAGGGCAAAAGTAAAACACCTTATAGAAGGAGATTCGAACACAAAATACTTTCATCCGATAGCTAATGGTAGACACCGTAAAACTTCGTATTTTCCGGTTGGAGGATGGTAACAAGATAATTTACGGTGATGCTCGGTTAAAGGAGCATATCACTAGTTATTATAAGAACTTGTTTGGGCCTTCGGATGTCTCCCAATTTAATTTGGATGAGACAAGGATCGATGATATCCCACAAGTGTCCCCCGCTAGAAAATGAGTTGTTAATGTAACCTTTCTCTTTTTGAGGAAATCGAGAGCTGCGATTTTTCGGATGGAGCACAATAAGGCCCCGGCCCGATGGTTTCCCTCCCGAGTTTTTATCGGGCATTTTGGCATTTGATCAAAGATGACTTGATGGCTCGTTCACCGCAATTTTTATGAGGGAAATTTACCACTGAACCGCCTAAACTTTGGCAACATTATTACGCTTTCCAGAAGAAAGATGCAAAAAGTGATTCAAAGACATGCAACCCATCTGTTTACTGAATGTATCTTTCAAAATCTTTACTAAAGTCGCAACTAATAGGTCATCGGCCATTGCACATAAGATAATCGGCCCCACTCAAACAACTTTTTTACCGGGAAGAAATATTATGGAAGGTGCGGAATTCTCCACGAAACAATACATGAACTCCATTCAAAAAAGAAAGATGGAATCATTTTTAAAATTGATTTTGAGAAGGCATATGACAAAGTTAATTGGAATTTCCTACAACAAGCGATGAGAATGAAAGGTTTTTCTAAAAATGGTGCTAATGGGTAAGATGTCTTCTTGAAGGTGGAAATGTGAACCTAAAGATCAATGATCAATTAGGTCCCTATTTCCAAACAAAAAAAAAAAAGGTTTAAGGCAAGGGGATCCCATGTCACCCATACTATTTAACATAGTGGTTGATATGTTTGGCAAGACTCATTGCTAGAGCCAAACAAGCTAACCGGTGGAAGGAATAATTCCCCATCTTATTCAAGATGGTTTGTCCATTCTCGCAAAGATGCGGATGATACGATTATCTTCATGAGTCACGATGTTGAAAAGGAGATTAATATGAAACTATTATTAACTACCTTTGAACAACTATCGCTTGAAGATAAACTTCCATAAGAGTGAGCTTTTACGTTTTGGAAAAGCAAAAGAACGAGAAGAATTTTATTCGCAACTTTTTGGATGTGTTTACGGATCTTTTCCATTCCTGTTTTGGGTATCCCTATGAATGTTAGGAAATTGAATAACAAAGACCGGAAGTTAATTGAAGAAAGAATAGAAAAAGCTTAGTAGCCGGAAAGGAAAACTCTTGTCGTCGGAGGTAGGTTTGGTCTTGATAAACTCGGTGCTTTCTAGTTTACCGATGTTTATGATGTCTTTTTTGAGCTTCCTCGTGGGGTGCTTGAAAAAATTGATTATTTTAGATCACGCTTCTTACGGCAAAATGATCAACATAAAAAAAAGTATAGGTTGGCAAAGTGGGAGATCTTAGGTCAACCAAAAGAACAAGGAGGACTAGGAATTCTAAATCGGATATCCGTAATAAATGTCTCAGTAAGTAAGTGGTTATACAAATTATTAAATGAAGATGGTATGTGGCAAGAATTGATTCGAAATAAATATGTTAAAAACAAACCAATTGGAAGTTGTGTTAAAAAACCAACAGACTCTCACTTTTGGAAAGGTTTAATGAATGTGAAAGATTGCTTTTTGGACTTTGGTCGCTTTAACATTAAAGATGGGTCCCAAACTAGGTTCTGGTTTGATACCCGGTTGGGCAACAAACCATTAAAAGACAAATTCCCTTCATTATTTAATATTGTACGATCAAAACAAGCCTCGGTGGCCCAAGTGCTTAGTACCGCTAAATGTCTCATTCGCTTTAACCGGGGGTAATCTAGGTGCTTGGCACAGAATTGTTGCATCGATACAAGATATTACTTTAATGGAGGAGAGAGATACTTTTGTTTGGGGTTTAAATGCATCTGGATGTTTTACGGTCAAATCCATGTATGCTGCGTTAATTAACAATGGCATTCGCGTGTCACAGGATATTTGGCGTATTAAGGTACCAATGAAAATAAAGATTTTTCTATGGTATTTAAAAAAGAGTGTGATTTTAACTAAAGGTAATTTAGTTAAACGTAGATGGAATGGCGACAAGAACTGTTCTTTTTTGCCATATTCCGTAAAAACAATTCAACACCTATTTTTTTGACTTTGTGGTTATGCAAAATTTACGTGGCGAAGCGGTACATTTATCGCTTATCTTTCACCACCGACAAACATGAATGACTTATTTGTGCGATGGACTAAGATTGCAAACAGAAAAATAAATTCATTGTTATTAATCTGCAGCTTCACTTTACTGGGCAATTTGGATAACAAGGAATGAAGTGGTTTTTAATAAATGTAGACCAAAATCTTTCTTGCGAGGTGCTATTCAGGGAACGCACCGGCTTCGTCGGTGGGCAAGTCTCCGCCGGGGCGAGGATCGGGCGTGACCAGGCTTATACAGGCGCACACTACGTTGAAACGCCGGCGTTGCACTTCTTTGGTTCCGGGGGATGGCTTTCCTCAAGATTTATTGGTCATGTTTAGTTTAAACCTGTTTTTGTTCCTAGTGTCTTTCAAATTGTGGCTGGCTGGTTGTTCAGTTTCAGCAGTTGGTGTCCAAAACTCGGATGTAATAATTGGTCTGATTCTATCTATTGATAGATGAAGCCGGATTCGTTTCCATTATCTAAAAAAAAATAAGATAGATACAGGAGAACTAGGCAAAGATAGTATTTTGGTTAGCCGCTAGCTAGGAGCTGAGACCAGCTGCTATTATCGTGGGTGTCCAAATAATCTGTAGTGAATGAAAGATCTGAAGTCGCCGATACAACGAATGCGGGAGGGGGGGATACAGTACATTTTTTTTTGATGTCGATACAGTGTACATCTCACTCTCGCTGGTGGCCTGTGGTGGGCAATGGAGAGGGGGCTCGGTCAGCAGCTCCGCCGTGGTTTCCCGATGGAAACCGCCACACCACACACACACGGCTCCCACCCGGCAGCGTCGTCATCACGCGCGCGGAGCGGCACTGCGGGAGAGAGACAGGATCGAGAGGAGGACGACAGGGCGGGTTCACCTCACGGGACGCAAAATCGGTGCACGAAAATCGCGGTCTGGCCGGTTGGTGCGCGGACGTGTGGTGCAGCCAATCGTCGCTCGCCACACCGCCAGGCCGGCGGTCAGGGTGAGCGGGCTGGGATGAGAGCTAGGACGTGCGGAGATAACAGGAACGGAGGTAAAGGTGGAGTGTTTGGATGTGTGGATCCAGTTACTTTTGTTTTTTACAATCTTTTTGTTAGAACTAGAGATCAGTAATTAAGATGACCGACAACTTAATGTTTCCCTTTTCACATTACTTATATGTAAACAAAATTAACTAATGGATTATTGTAGTGAAGTGATGTTTAACTATCTTTCAGGCAATATTTGAGATTGATCATGATTGAAGTGGTAAATTTGATTCATCAGAGCCGTATGATGATGTTCGCAGCCTCAGAAGGAATAAAGTTTGACGGGAGCGCATGAGCGATGGGATCTACTCCTAGAGAGCTACTGCAAAAAGAAGAAGAAGAATAAGAGAACCGTCCGACTCCGGACATGTCCCGGGCGACCATGCATCCTGCCAGCCCCGAACACCAAACACCGCTGACCCGTCTGGCTGCCCGCCACGTCGGCTTCAGCGTGCCTGCACGCCTCTTGTTTTGCAGACCCAGCAAGCTGTGTCCTCAATGGCGTCGCGCTGCTCATCACCAATGATAATTAGTTTGAACAAATTAATGTAGTAAGAGTCGCAGCAGGCCTGGTGGCCTGTGCTGACTGCTTCCTCTGCAGCTGATTCCACTCCACTGAATGAAGAGCAATTCGTACTATGCGCATGCACACGACGCGCGTGTAAAATATGAATGAAATCTCATGCAGTAGCATTTCATTTCTCGAGTTAAGCATTCCAAAGTAGTAATACACTGGGATCGATAGCATCACATAGCACCGCTTGTTTGTTTTCTCGTTCGGTGAGGCCCGTTGCATATATATACTTAGTTATTACTCTAGGAAATATCATGGTAGTATTCTTCTCCTTACTCTAGGAAAGAATAAGCGGCACGGCCGGCCGGTCTCCATCACCATGATGCTTTGATGCATCATGCATGCATGCATGGCGGCCGGTCTCCAGCAGCTGTGTGCGACAAAACCAACCGTGCGTGCGACTGCGACATTCCACCTGTTCCCCGGTGGATGCGAGGAGCTTGCTGGACTAGTCAGCTCTAACTACTAGTCTAGAAGTAGGTGAGCGGCACACGGCGAGGCTCTGCTCACGTGACCATTGACCAAATCACTCCTAATTATTATTATTTTTTTGAAAAACAAAATCACTCCTAATTAATGCTAACCCCATGCCCTTGCTTTTTATGGCGACTGCAGCTAGGGCACGCGCGGGGTTTTTTGTGTTGGGCAACTTCTGGATACGCTGCAATGCTATCTGCCTCAACAATACAAATTACATTTTAAAAAATGGTCCAAATAATTAGTACAAGCCTCAGGAACAAAAAAAAATTATTACAAACCAAATCAATGGTCGTACCTAAGACCTACGGAGTATTTAACAAACCATTGGCAATCCAATCACGAAACTGATTCATGTGTTCATCTTCGTCCCATGGATGTGTACTTGTTGAAGTTGCCTCATCATTTGGATCAAAGTTTTCATCTTGATCACACAAAGTCAAAGAGGTCATCCATCATACGTAACCACTCTGTGCTCTGCCTAATAAAATTATGTAATGCCATGCATGCCATATTTTTTTTTTGCTTTTCCAGTGGAAAACTAGGTAAATCTAGCAAAATCCTCCGGTTCATCTTTAGAACTCCAAAATATCTCTATGACATTTCTACCTAAACTAGAAGACCGTGCCAATCACTGGGTTTTTTGGCGTGCCTGTACGTGTATGGAACACAACAAGCGGAGAATGCAAGAACAAAAGATAAGGATTAGGTCATTAGCAGGCGCTATCCATCATGAGGATACGGCGTTAAATAAAGTTATATTAATTGTTTTTACTTGATTGATTGATTGACTGGAGCATGTGTGTACAGTAGCAAATACGTACTTGTGACGTGTGAGTGATGCTACCTCTGACAATATATATAGACAACTGGGCATAAATTTAAGAAACAATCTATTACAGTGTTTTTTAAAACTACTGTAGTATTTTTTTTTTACAACAACTACTGTAGTATGGATCGATCGAGCAGAGGGATGGAGCCGTTACCGCTCCACCCGTCCCCCTCGGGCGCTCGCCCGCCCCCTTCTCCAAACCTCCAAAATCCACCCAAATCCTCCACAAATCCAGGCCAAATTCTTCTCCCAACTTCAGATCCACTCCTATCTCATCAGGATCCACAGCCTGATGGGTCTTTCTCCCGTGGAGATGGCGGCCGTCCATGCCTTGCCGCTCCGTCGGTGGACATCCGGCGGCCTGGCCCTTCGTCAAGTGTCGCTGCTGAGGAATCGCTCGTCGTAGCCTCGCATCCTGCTGCCCCTCTGTGCGCTGGGGCTGGCGGAGTCGACGCCGATGCGCGGGTGCCACCGGCAGGCTCCTTCCTGGTGGGCGCTTCGGCTGCCGCGGTAGTGGCTCGCGTGGAGGCGCCCTGCGGGTCGTCTGCCTTGTCAACGCAGCAGCCGCCGTTGACGACACCAGGAGCTCGCGCCATGGCCTCCTCGTCGTCGTTGTCGGGCGCGGATCCGGCCCTCCCCGACGTGCACGGCGCGGGATCCGCAGACTTCGGCCCACCGTCGCCGCTCCCCGCTCCCGGCATGTCCGGTCGAGCGAACCCAGCTCCCTCTTCCCCACGCCGGAGCTGCTGGCTTCAGACGCCGTCGTGGATGCGGCAGCAACCCCGGTGGCTTCAAACGCTGGGCGACTCAAGGTGAACCCGTGGCAGGCCGGCAAGCTGCTTGCACCGCCTGTAGAGGTTGTCACGGCCCTCCGCCCGGCACCGTCCTCTGGGCAGCAGGGGCCCGGCTTCTGCTCGGCGGCGTGCGTGCAGCCAGTGCCCCCCTGGGAGGAGCCCGGGCTGTGCCTCCACTATCGCCTCCCTATGAGGTGAGGTCGGCTGCTTCCCAGCAGTCGCCGTGCTCGTCGCCAGGCACCACCGCCCGGCATCCTCCTCGACCGCCGCCCCTGCTGGGCCAAGGGTCTGCGCGGGTTGCCGCCACCGCGATGTCGGGCGCCGTCTGTTGCCGGTCAGTGTCTCGTCTACTGAGGGGCTCGCCACGGACGCTTCCCTACGCCCATGTCCGCTCGGGAGGTGGTGGTCTCCGGCCGGCCGCGGCGGGCCCTTTCCCCGAGGCGGCACCTACTTTCCCTCCGTGGAAGGTCCAAGGAGATGCGTTGGGTGGACAACTTCTCCGAAAGTGCTCAACGATGAGGACCGGGATCATCGGCCGGAGGCCCCTCACCGTCGCGCGCCGCGTCTTGCCATCCACTCCTCACGGGAGTAACCCAGGCTGGGCTCGAGCCGACCCGACCCTCGCGGTCATGCCAACCTCCGTTGAGGGCCGACCTCGTCGTCGTCGTCCGCCGCCCTCGAGCCAGACTGTGGGGGCGCCCCAAATTTCTCTCGCGTGCCGCTCTTGGCGACTCGGTCCTCGCCTGCCGATCGGCGGGTGCCCGGCAAGACCATCGGCCGACCAGCGTCTTCCTCACCGCCCTTCAAGCTTCACGATGCCGCGTCCCTCGAGCGGCCGCGCGGCGGATACCGGCGGTTTCACGCTGTCGAGCGTCGCCGGGGCGCCGCTGGGACCACCTCCTCGCCGCCGGCGGCTCGTGCCGCCTCTCGCGGACTGCGCTTAATCGCTCGGCGCCGACCACGTCGCCGCCGGCACCTCCTCGACCTGGGCCGCTTCCTTCGCGCTGGGCGTGAGGCAGACCTGCACGGATCGCAAGCACCGTCACCTTCGTCGTCCACCTCGGCCTTCTGAGCGAAGCGCGACGCACGCACCCACGCCACCGTGGTGTCGACGAGGTGGCGGTTGCCCGGGGCTCCCGGCGTCCGAAACCACACGTGGCACCGATCCGTGTTGGAGAGATCCTCCGCTCGCCTCCCCCTCAACGCCGACGATGCGCACGCCCGTAGTAAGGTGGCCCCGCCGTTTGGTGACGCACGATGCTAGGTGGGACGCTAGCCGTGGCCGCTGCCGGCGGGCGGCAACGACGACGACGAGGGCTGCCGAGGGTGGGCGACCGTCGGCCCGACAGCCCGCTGTTTGTCGACCTGATGTCGTCGACCAACACGCCGTGACCGCTATTAGCGAAGCGACCGCGGTATGGCCGCTGAGCCTCCCGCTTTGGGGACCCAATGTTTGCGGAGATCGCCGCCTCGGTTCCGCTGCGTCACCGCGCCTTTACAGACATCCGCTCTCCAACCCCCACCCCGCCAATGCAAGCCGATCGGGTGAGTCGTCTGATGGAGTGAGTTCGACCTCTTGCTCATTGGCGCGACGACCCAGAGGCCCTTCGATACAGAGGAACCTCTTGTTCCCTGAGCCTCCCTCCTGTCCCCTATGGACGGGCACCGCCATCGCAGTGACTGACGAAGGAGATTGAAGACAATTTCGCGTGCCGCTGCCGTCGCCACTTCTCAAGTGGGGCCACGCCCTACGCCGTGCACGCACTTTCGCCTCCACCCACACCTCGCGTCGTAGTGGCCGTATTGCCGCACAGCCTAGGGTCTAATGCGACCTTGCGTGCCCAATCGTTGTTCTTTGCCAAAGTTGGGCTGCGGCGGGACGCGGAGAGGCTCCAAACCGTCATGGAGGAGAAGGTCCAACCCTCTTCAGCGCGGCATGCCGCCGCCAAGCGGCCTGTTTTGAGATGCTTCTTGATGGACGTTTTGACCTCTCCGCCATGGAGCTCAATATGGAGGGGCTCGCCCGATGAGGAGGCCTAGTGCAGCTTAGGGTTCGGCCGCTTTTGTCGCAAATTGGTCACCATGTAATCCCACTTGATGTATCCAAAAGAGTGGTTAGGTTTTTCGCCCGCTTGTTTACCTGGGTGCTTCTTATTATTTTGAACTTTCTTCCAACTTAATGAAATACGCCAAGAACGGCACGGTCTCGAAAAAAAAAGAAACAATCTATTAACACATTAGTATTAAGTTAATTACCTGGCGACAAGCTGGCGTGGTCTCAATCAAATTAACTCAGCATTACTTCAAGTGTGCGTCACCAACTTTTGTTTTCATCTTTGTGCTCTTGAATTAATTTGCTATAGTCCATCGTCAGCATCAAGGTTAACTAAACTAAATTAAACAACACTCGTGTGTTTACTCAAAAAGCTACTCCACAACTCTATTTTTCTACCATCAGATTCCTTCACGATTAATTGACCTAATTGTCTTGCTCGACTCCTATGCGTGGTTAATTAGGGTGGTTTGGATTTTGAGTTCAAAAAGGGAAAATTGGTCAAAAGTGTCGAATATACAATGGACGTTAATTAAACCTAGTAACATGTGCAAGTGGTTGACGTTGACACTTGACGCTGACCGTTAGGAGGCTAGAGCCCACACACTAGATTCCATTACTTAAACAGCTCTCGCGCGCGGGACCTGCTCTGCTCTGCATGCGTAGTATCAATTTGTGTCCCGGCCTGTCCAGGGTCGCAAGTCATGTTTCTGCTGTTCGGCCATACTACCCATAGGGATGTGTCGGCAAGAATAAGGAGGTGCTGTTAGTTTGGTAACAAGCAAATCACTGAAATGTCATATGTACGTACTACTAATTAAATTTGGAGTAGCAGGCAAATACAGTAGAAAAATAGATAACGAGGGAAGGGCATGAGACTACTACCCCGGCCGGCCGGCCCCATCGCGGAATGAGTGGCGTGTGGCGCGACACCAGCTCCACCAAATCGGCCCGGTTGGAAAATTTCGTACGTAACGCATGGAAGGATCGGACCGGCCCTGCAACCTTTTCTTCTAAGATAAAGAAACCAACAATTAACGAAGACACGGACGCGCGCGGCAGCAGGCCGGCCGGCCGGGTAGTAGAGGTCACACACATCACCCGCAAAAATCCCGAAAGGAGCACCGGCGTATCCACGGCAGTATTTCGCCGCCGGCGTCAGCACTCAGCACGGCGCGCGCCAGGCCATGAGCGATCGATGTAAACCTTTACTTGCTTGTTGCGGCTTGGCTTCCTGTTCGTCTCGGGATCTAATGGCTTCAAAACCTGCGATACAATGTGGGGGCCGTTTGATTTGGAACAAGTATTTGTAGGCAAATCAACAAGAGGACAGTATATATAACGTTTGGAACATACTCCCTCCGGGATAGTATTTGAAGTCGTTTTGGACAAGGTTTGGGTCAAACATGATCGGGAATATAAATCATCAATAACTTTTAAGTTGTTGAGTTTGTAAATGTAAAAAATTATATGAGTAGATTTGTCTTAAAAAATACTTTGATAAAAGTATACATATGTCACATCTCCATAAATATTTTTATAATAATAAGAGGTCAAAGTTGTGTTTTGGAGACCGTGTCGCTGTCCTAAACGACTTCTAATACCATCCCGGAGGGAGTATATAGGAAAGTAAACTTTGCTCTCCTATGGAACACTGCTTGTTTGCAGTTTCACGTGAAAGCAAAACTCCACTCCAATCTCTCTTGCCTTTCTATTTCCTTTGCTAAAGCCTGAGGTGATCATCACAGTAATAATCCATCCGATGCATGGTAAAGTGGATGAGTAAATGCATGGGTACGGTCTCACAGTCGTAAAAAGATCTAGCCTGGTAGCTATTGACGTGTAGTTCGATTATACGTGGAGAAAGATGTTGTCTATATTTGACCCCAACGTAATGTGGTCTATCTAGTGGGACAGCGATCGATCATCTACCTAACCACCAATCTAACCTGCTTGCTACCATAGCCCTAAACGCGGACAAAAGGGCGCGTCACTAGTGCCGTTTTATATTTCGGAAAATACAAATAGGAAAGTGAAATGTGGGGGCCGGCGCGAGGCCGGCCGGTGAGGGGATCATAGCAACAGTTATATACATATAGCATAGCACAAAAGATCCGTCTTCTGTGAGCGTCAGCACCTACGCCTCCAACCAATGTGCACAGTATTGCTTTGCAAATTATCCAACTCTAATATGTCCCTTATCATCAAAAGGAAATCTAAAATATCCCCACAAAAATAAAATTCTAAAATCCCAGTGCTCACGATGCAACAGCAATGCTAGAGCATTGCTTGCGGCCGGTGACTTTGGGGAACGTCCACACGTCTCTCTTCGTCTACAGTTTCTACCGTGCTCAGGAGAAGAATATAACCATCTAATCATCTAAGACGCTTTCTTCCCTCCGTCTCCGGTCCACAGTCCATTCCGCCACCATTGCCGCCACTGCACCAGAGCTGCTGTACAACACTACTCCCCATCCAAAATCGTCTCCCCAAATCCCAAGCCCAAATCGAAACCCCAGTTCCCAAAGAAGCTGAGCTGCACGCCTGCAGTACTGAGCGACATGCCGATCAGGCTCAACCACCGCAGGCGGAACATCGATGAGGAGCTCGCCATAATCGCGCGCTTTCTGCGGCAGGTCCTGGCCCATGAGGACGTCTCCTCCTCGCTGGCCGCGTTCGGCTTCGCGGAGTGCCTCATGGCGTGCCGCGAAGCCGCCTCCAGGCCGGCCGGCCACCACGGAAAAATCGCGGGGATCGCCATCAGCGGGTTCGGCACCATGTGGGCGGCGGCATGGGTTGCTGCAGACCCCGCCCGCCGCCGTGCGACTGGATGGATTATCCTCTGTGTTTCCTTGGTGCTGATGGTCTTCGCCGTCGACCTCAGCGACGACTACGAAGTCTTCTTCAACATCCTTCGTGAGATAGGATTTTGATGAGGTTAGTCCTCCTCTTATGCACCTTCTCACTCCTACGTACTTTTTTCTACTTGTTCTTGTCCTTCTCGCTAGTTTGCTCCTCGATCTGTTCCTTCGATCACCTGGTTGTGTTTTCGTCTTGTTATTCATGAATTCCTCTTCTGTTCCTTCTCCGATCCCTCCCCGTCCAGCCTTCTAACGGCCCTTCTCCTCTCTACCTCTAGTTCCTGCTGTAGGTAGTTGTTCATGTCCTCCTCTTATTCTTCTTTCTCTTTCTCCTCCTTCTCCTCCTCCTCCTCCTACTTCAATTCCACCTCTCCCTTCTGCACCTCCTTGATCCTGTTGGTCTTCTACTCTTCTTCTCTCAGCATTTGTAAGGCCTTCGATTTTTAATTTTGTAGCGCGTTGCCTCCATTGCCTCCTATTGCCTCCAAAAATACTACATGAGCCATATAGCAAGCAACTATTATTGCATATATAACATGTTTAGTTCACTTGAGTTGTTAGTGTTACAGAGGAAATGGGAAATTGTTTGATAAAACAATATACAACTAAGACTAATACTACTTGATGAAAGATACCATGGGTCCTATTCTATGTAATTTGTCATGCCAAAAATGTATTCTACCTTAAGGTTTATACAATTTAGGCATGTTTGATCTCCTAGGTATTATTAGAATCGGATTCTTTTGATAGTAATCAGAGAATTTGGATTCTCGATTAAAAATAAAAGGTATTTTTGGATCCCGATTATAGACGTAGATTATATATGGTGGAAGGTGCTTCACATCTGTAAATAGCATGGTGGAGGTGCTTAGCCGATCCGTGGTTGGATAAAAACTGAATCCACTTGTTTGGGTCTTATTCTCATAATTTTTAGAGATCCAACAGTTCTTAATGTGAGTGTGTTGAAGCTAGCAACGCTCCATGTCATATGGTTTATAGAACGATTCTAACCAACATTGCAGTTTGACTTGCCATTTATGGAAACCACAACACCACACATCCAGACAAAACCAACCTAGTTCCTACATCTATATGAATGCAGATCTTCTCTGGCAGAGGGCATGAACCTTGCAAATAACATTTAGACCTGCTAAACTTGAACTCTAAAGATTCAATGATCAGCAGCAAAAAATAAAAAGCCAGCTTACAAGTTACAAATAGAACTTCTAGCAATATATGATCAAGGAGGATTGATCAAATTGCGTTTAACAATTACATTTCCCGCTGATACCAGGTCAAATTTTAGCAACCATATAGAAGAGTAGTAGTTTTGATGTCATCCTCACATGAATGAGCTACCAGCCACTAAGGCAAAGCACCGATAAATTTTTGACGCTTTCTTCTTCTTTAAGAATTTGTTTTGTACATTGTGTGTGTCCGTAACTCAATTGTTCGCAATTTTTATTCAATTTCTTTCACTTTATCTTTGCATCCGAAATAGCAGCCGCCTCTCAAAGTTTAATTTTTTGAATTATGGTCGATACATTTTATCAAGTCTATAACTTTGTCCTACGCTATGGTGGCTTCCTCCTCGGTGGAACTTGGGCGTAAACTCAACTTCCTCTTATGCTAAAATGAAAGATTAAGTACGAATACGCTTGTTTGGTGAAGATGCCGGATACAAATGATAAATCGAAGATGCTTTTATTTGGGTGTGCATTGCGGGATGGTGAAGATATGTCAATGTAGTGATGTGTGTCGTCTCGTGATTTGAGACGGTAAATACCTTGTAAACGAAAGTCCGAATTTCTTGTAGAATTCAAATTGGCAATGTAGTGCTCTTCTACCGAGAAGTTGTATGTAAATGCGAATGCCTAATATACACTTCAGAAAATCCAAATTCAGAAAATTAGGTTTGGAGAGGTAATCCTAGCCGCATTGTCAACCATTCCATCATATTCCCATTCTCTCGCAAGAAACACCCAAAGATTCGATCACAAATAAAGCCTCTTTTGGTCCACCACGGGAGTAAGTTCGTGACTGGTTGTTGAGACAGCAACCGACCATCCAAGCAGTCGCTTGGACCCCGTGCATTGCAGCTAAGATGCCGCAACCTTCTCTCATGATCATGAACTTTGTGGAACTTCTTGTGGCTTGCCAACTTTTGTCGATGTGAAGACCTTTGCCACAGCTTGCAAATGGGTTTCGTCACCTTCACCACATGTGAAAGACTCCATGAACTTGAGCTTCACATCGTAGATGTGGCTCTCATCATCATAGCATAGCAAAAGGAGCCGATCGCAACAATGCCGATAAGTAAGAAAAGCGCTTTACTCAATATATCAGGTTATGTCAAGAGCTATGTTTCAAACAATGAGAGATAATGTACGCAGGTTTCATTCAAAACCATAGAATAAAACTTGTGAAATCTCAAGCCAATCTACTATCAGATAAGCAAAGTGGTCAAAGGTCCTCGACATGGTTATGCATAGCAAAGAAAGAGTAAGCTCCAAATTTTACAAATGCAAAGTCGAGAAACCATCTCATCGTGTACTGTGCCATCTCTATTGATATGTGTACCAAAATCAAGTGAGAATCACAAAACAATCTATAAGAAAGGACAAATGGAACTACCGTTTACACAAACATCTCATTGTAGCTCCCCGAGAGGCTTAATGAAACAATGTAATACCACAAATTAGATGCCTAATAAAATCACATGTCCACATTTCGATGAGTAATTGTCAGGGTTCGTGATCATCAATTCTGCAGAAAGTGGTCCAAAACAAATATAGTAAATAGGATTGCTTCAGCTAGGGCATCCTCGACAAGAACTCGAACACAATCTTCCCTGGGCGGTAAACATCCAATTACGCTTATTCATTATGGATCGACAACATAAAGACATGTTGAATCATATAACTCTATGAACCGACCCGAGGAACACCACTTAGGAGTCCAATCAAATACCACGGAGGTCTTTGTGGCGAAATCACGAGGCATAGTGTGATGCCGAACTCTTTGTCTACACATTGCATTGTTCAGCATCGCTTGCATTATTAGCATCTAAATTACGATTACGCTTATTTGGCGGAAGCTACTTTGACATATCCAGCCGCAGCAGGCGTTGGCGTGGTGATTGGCGGTGGTGGTCCGTGTGGAAGTGGGGAGGGATTCGGCACTCACGGTCAAAACACGAGCGGCGGAGAGCTCGTAGGAAGTAGCGTCAGCGAAACCCAAAGCGATTAATGAAACATTCAGGCCGAACCCAATCGCACCACGGCGACCCGTGGGGCGGCGTGGTAGGTATGCGAAATGGCGACAGCGGCCCGGCCTAACGGCGTCCTGTAAGCGGTGGCGCCTCGCCCGGGCTACCTAAAACTGCACCTCGCTGTCGAGAGCCACGCCCGTCGCCTCTCCAGCGGGAGTGCTCGCTTGCTTGGCGGCCTTTATGAAACGAGGGCGAAGCGGCATTTTCGGCATTTAGCTCCCGCACTCGCCAACTTCGCGTGGGAAGGCCGCCGTCGCCTCTCCGCAGCGTCGCGAATCCTTTCAGCGTACGGAAACGGCGAAGCTGGCGGCCCGGCGCAGGCGTGGCTCGCGCACCTCGCCAACTTCAGCGTCGGCGAGAGGGCGCGTACGCCTCTCCCGCAGCGTCGCAGATCGCTGCGTCGGCCTCCGCTCGCCGCCCGCTGCGCCGCCTCCACACACCGTCGCCTCTCCCGCAGCGTGCGAATCCGCTTACGGCACTTCGACACCGGCCAGCGGCTGCCCCCTCTCTCTGCGCTACCACGGCCTCACCGTGGATGCCTCGGAACCCCGCGCCCGGCGGATGGCGGCGATCCCCAACCACGGTGCGCCCGACTTGAATGGCGAACCTAGAATGAGTTCTTGCGAAAAAACAAATCCAACTAACTGCGGCGGTTACATATTATCACGCTAACTATACTAGCAAAACAATATTTTTTGTGTTTATGGAGTTACCATTTTACCCTTGACAAAAAAAGAATTACGAGAATGCAATTACCGCTCCATTCTTAATCCCTTCATTTTCATGGAGGCAACGGAGGCAATTTTTGCTCCTATGGGCCACCGTCATAGACACAACGGAGGCAACTTGCCTCCATGCCTTTGCTCTCCCATTGCCTACGGCCTTTTGTAGCCGTCGGATCGTCCGCTCTCGACGGACGTGAGCCATCGAATTTTCCCAATTATTGTAAAAAATTTCTTGTATATTTCGCTGTATTTCTTTTCCTGAAACAGTTAATAATAGTTGTGGATCGACATCTCTCACCATGAATCCATCTATATAGTGCTATGATCTTGCACGCTCCCAGTACGTCCTAATAACAATCTTATCCCCTACCTTTGTTAAGTCATTTTTCTGTTGAACGAGTTTAATTTCTGGTGCAATATGGGATTACTAGTTTTCTTTAAGACCAGTCAGCATGTCTCAACGTTTCCAGTAGCTGTGACTGCTTCCAAGAACTCAGATATCTTGATTTGATACACTATTTATTAAATTTCTGCCCACCAAGTTTTTGCACAATAATTTACTACACTTTCTTTATTTTTCCATATTTGCAGTAACATGTTGCTGCCCTACTAGCTGCTTACTACATGCATGCTTTTATATAGTTGTATAAGCTTGTTTATACTCTAGTACTATTATAATACATTCTATTTTGCAGATGTGGTGAGATTCGTCGACGGAGCGAAATAAAGGCTATTTTGTTACGGTTTTGTTGCCTATCAGTTATTTTAGCTTGAAAATGATGAGCTATATAAGGCTGTTTATATAGCTTATTATCTGTCAAGTTATCGGCGCGGTTTTACACTTTTGCCTTTGAGTTTTGAACTACATATACTGACCAGACTGATCTGCAGGGTCAATAAATCATGAGCCAGGAGTGTAATCACTCCTGATTCATCGGTTATTTCTCTGTGTTGTGCGTATGTTTGAATTTATGTAGACATTTGCAATTTTGCCTTTTCTCACATGAAATAAGGTGAAGGAATTATTAATCATGGATGTATGCATGGTGAGGGCAAGGGAAACCTGAGAGTAATTCCCCTGCATTATTCATACTTTAATTCTGCTGTGACGGATCTATAATATATATATACTCCATGTTCCTGGACGATAGCTTTCACTGATTTTACTTTTTGCATATTGTTCTTGATTGTATGAACTAATCTCTAGTACTTGTTCATAATATATGGATGATATTGGTCTTTTATTTTACTTTGGGGAACTACATGTTGCATTGGTACTATATATATATGCTTAGCATTCCGAGATTGTGTGTAAGGATGGCGATATATATACTAGTTTTAGTTTAAACTGCGACATGTTTACAAGAGTGCATGCATGGTAAAGTTCATTATTCATGTTCAATGGCATTTCCTAACAAAGTTTGTACTGTTTATCTACTGGATGAAGTGATGAACATTCATCCTCTATCAGCATTACACTAATGAATATGAAGTTGCAAGATCAAGTTCAAATTTGAGTTTAATTAGGGAGATTTAAGCTTGATCGGACTTGTAAGCTCCAAAGCTTCATCAGTACGGTAGCTAATATCTGTTTTTATAATATTGCTTGATATGGACAGGCTCCAATAAAATACGAATTAGCTTCACCACTACTATATAGTTTTTTTTTTTTTTTGAGCAGAACCACTACTATATAGTTAGCCATATATAGTTTCAAAAAGTCAACGCACGCAACCTGCCGGCTGGCCCATATGTTAAATATGACAAAAGATGCGCTCTAGAAAGTTTGCTTAAAATATATGAGCTGCATATATACGCTAGTGCGGTTATAAATATACATGTATGTGTGTCAATAAGAGATGCGTACGCTGCAACTTCTATTTGGCGTGTCCTCAACTAGTTTGGAGGCAGAAAAACAACTATAGGTAGCGAGAAAACTGTAGATAGGTCATTCTCACAGTTCGTGTTTCCAGCTCTGGGGTGTTACAATTTTTCTTCTTGTCTCCCTCGTACAGATCATAGCTAATCTGTTTTGGAAAAGCTTGTCTCAACCTCTTAGGCCAATCTCACGCAAGTTTTTGAGGTTTCATATGTTTTGGGGAGACTCCACAATGCAGACTCTACTATAGAGTCTAAAAACTATTTATTACCTGAGGTAGCGTGAACTTGGAGTCCTGCTCTCCCTCTCTCTTTCATAAATATACTGCCACGTCACCTAAGTAAAAGTCGCAATAAATATAATGATAATAAATAAGCATAGACTCTATGGTAGAGTCGCATTAAGTGAGTACTTGCCATACATAGACGGTCACATACACATTTTTATGCTATGGTGGCACTTTTAAAAAGGGAAAGACGTGAGTTTTAAGTTTCAAACTCAATGAATTGCTTACACGATTACTAAATTTATATGAATCCATGTTTTAAATAGCGGGCTTTATGAAAAATAGAGAGCAATATGCAGCCAACTTCA
>JADLZK010012425.1:0-103778 GCA_015847255.1 Hyparrhenia diplandra | reverse complement strand
AAGGAGTGGCGGGCGAAGTTGTGGCTCAACCGCATGCGGGTAATGGCGCAAAGGGAGTGATCGATGATGCTAGACAGAAAAGGGTCGGTCCATGCGATCCATTGGTTTGGGTGGTTCGTATACGCTGCCCTATTAGGGGCCCATTTGATTAATATTTTTAGATCGGTTCATCGACCAGTGGAGCCAACCCGCCCACCCCTCGACAAAAACCATGCAAATTTCTAATTTGCTGCGCATACATCCCTCCTCGACCGCCTTCATGTGATGGGCCGCTCGCCGCTATAGGTAACTGCGACGTAAGGAAGGGCCCGCCCAGCCGCCCCAAATCCTCGCCTCTTTCGCAATCGTGCTTTTCCCCGACCGCGGAATTCCAATGCACAACGGCGCAAGCGTAAACCCTACCCGCCGCCGCTCCACTCCAGCTCCCAATGCCGCCGCCGTGACATTGGCGGCACCTCTCCGCATCAGCACCGAGGAACTCCGTGACCGACGCCACCTGCTCCACATCGACCGCTACTCAACCAAAGAGGAGCTCCCAGCGGCAAGGGCATCAAGTCTTGCCCTTTCAGCCGCAGGGGCCCCCTGGCACATCAAGTACATGCCCAATGGTGATGAATCAAAACTTCAAGGAGTTCATATCCATCTATCTCTACCTCGATCAGACGCACTGACCAGCCCGCCAAGGCCGCGTAGAGCCAGGTTCTAGTCTGCTCGATCAGGCTGGGGAACCGTGCCTCTCGCGATAGCCATGCTACAGCGTACTCGAGCTCTTTCAGCGCCGCCTCCCCTAGTTTCGCGCTATGGTAATCTCCATCAAGAGGGCATGGCTGTAGGTGGATTCTGAACATCTCAAGGGTAAACGCTTTGACTATAAAGCTGTGATGTCATTGTTAATGAGAGCTCCGTAGTGCCTGCGTCTCCGTTGGTTGTGGTGCCGCCGTCCAATCTGCACCTGAATTTTGGTGACCTGCTGGCGTCCAACGAGGGTGCAGATGTCACGTTTTGTTGCTGGTGAGACGTTCAAGGCACACAGGTGTGTTCTTGCAGCCCGTCGCCCGTCTTCAAGGCAGAGGTCTTCGCAGGATGAAAGAGAGCACAAGAGGCAGTCATACGCGTAGATGACATGGATGCACAGGTGTTCAAAGCTTTGCTCGATTTTGTGTATACCGACGTACTGCCAGATTTTGAACATGGTATGAAGAAACAAGAGGCTGCATTGGCTCAGCACTTGCTTGTCGCTGCTGACAGGTATAACCTTGAGAGGCTGAAGCTGATTTGTGAAGATAGATTGCGTGGTCACATTGATACAGCCTCTGCTGCAACCATCTTGGCGTTGGCTGAGCAGCACCATTGCCGTGGGCTTAAGAAAGCCCGCTTGAGATTCCTGAGCACCCCGTCGCACTCTGAATGCTGTAATGGCAACTGAAGGGCTTTGATGACCCAGCAGAAGCTGTCCGTCTATTTCATGAAAGAGCTCTGTCCAATATGCTGCTCATTTTCCCAGTGATGTTGACA
Organism: Hyparrhenia diplandra; assembly: GCA_015847255.1. Taxonomy (NCBI): domain Eukaryota; kingdom Viridiplantae; phylum Streptophyta; class Magnoliopsida; order Poales; family Poaceae; genus Hyparrhenia; species Hyparrhenia diplandra. The sequence continues at coordinate 102,263 of JADLZK010012425.1, read as the reverse complement.
AAAACAGGATGAGGGGACATCATGTTTCAGGTTGTGGGATGTGTCTATCAGGATGCCAAGTTAGCTAATTAAGTATACTAGCACTAGTGCCAGCAGGCAATGCACCTATATCTTTATTTTGGTTCGGTCATTGCATCCTCATGGGTATATTTTACTATTACAACTGTAAAACCATGCTACTTGCATTAAGTAAGATTAGGAGCAATTGTGCCAGCTAGTGTGATGAAACTCCAGTTTAAGCGTAAACCTCAACGCCGTAACATGTGGAAGTTGTCTTCTTTCATATATGTACCCCACAGGTATTGCAATGTTTGTACTATTACTATGCTTAGTAGTTTGTATAGCCTTGTATATCCTAAAAGGACGCAATGCACTCTATCTTGTTTTGTTTGGTCATTGCATCTCTCTGATATTAACTGCCAAACCATGCTACCTACTAGGTAAAGAATTCAGTGGGTACAATGGAAGGCTTAGTGAGTTTATTTCACTATGAACCTCCAAATCAAAATGCAAAAGTTGCCTTCTTTCATATTTGAATTGGAAGTTCAACCTCCACAAGTTATTGCTTGTTTGTTGTTATATTTGACCTATTTGTAGATGCCTTCTTTAATTCAGGATGAGCCACTGGTGTTTCTTTTTAACCATCAAGTATATGGCATGATTGTAGCTACTACTATTTTTGACAAACTTACATGCGATGGCTATTTCATATATATTTGTACTCTAAAATATGTTAGAAATTATGGTGGTTAAGCATTTAGAAGTGATTTAACTGGAGTTTGACTTCTATTTAGAAATTCTCAACACAATCCTAACCCTTTGTTAAGCTGCCCAGATGTGTTATCAGTTTATCATTTCTTCCAGATCATAATTGTGTATACGAGTTTGATTTTCCGTGGGTTGTGATGTCCGAAACCATTTGTTTTGCTACATTGACCTATATATATGGACAGCTTGGGTATGCTAAGTTGTTCCAGTTGGTAGGACATGTTGACAGTTTCTCCAATTAAATATCCATCCTGTTTACATTTAATCTTACTATGTCTTCCATTTTAGCAAGTCATAAGAACATTTTTGTCATAAGATGCATATTGAAAGTTATTCTAATGCACTATATATTGCAAAACAAATGTGGCATAATTGTATAAGTATAACTGCAGCTAAAAAGTATCTACTGGAATGGATGTTGGTGATATAACTCTTGGAGGGATATTATATTGAGAAAAACACTCCTTAACCGATTGATATAATTTAGACATGGTTATAAGTTGTCGCGGAGGTTTTAAACTTGGATATCATTAGCAGTTTGATAAAACTCTTTGTGAAATGATGCCATAGCATCTATCTCACTTGACTGGTGCTGCTTTTGATTTTCAGTACTTACAAGATTCATCATCTCATTATTATATATTGATTTTGTGTTTGTATATGTAGTCCAATATGCAAAACGTGCTTAACAGTTCAACAGTTTAAGAAGATACAGCTGGAACACACTAAAATGGCTTTACTCAGTAGGCTAAACTGCTAAGCTAGTTGTTCTCTGTATTATTATAAAAATGACATGGTAAAATGAGCAAATGATGCTGGTTACTATCGGTAGTGGCAACAAGACCACTATTTAGGGTGGTAATGGCATAGACCACTATTTAGTAGAGTGAATGGAACATGTTCCCTTTGTGGTACGGTGTATGGAGTACATCATTGGGTACTGGGAATTTTGATGAGCCATTTTCCCATCTTCCTTTTTATTGGTTTCAAACCACTCAAATGGATCTGAGATGGAGACATATATTGCTAAGCTACCCCTGAGCATGAGTTGCTGTTGACAAGTAACAGCTTTATTAGCAGCAAGATGCTGCGAGAATAGAGAAGAACTCCAAGTGGGCATGATTCAGGGTGCGCCAGATTAGAACAAGAGAGATACATCCATAGTAGTAGAAAAGGGGAGACTCCTGCTGAGCTAGAGTATGAGCTGTGGTGTCTCAGATATATGTGTATCTATCTTATAAATCCTACTGTTGTCCCTGTTGATGTTGATGAAACGCTGAGTGATATGCTCTGATGTTCCACGCTGGGTAGTGCTCTGTGTTGAGGTAGGTCACAAAGTTGTTGGTTATCAGACAGATATGTGCCTTTGTGTACCTGCAACTAGCACATGTGATAGCAGCCAGTAAAAAGCGCAGCTGCTTGGAGTCATGAGGACCGAAGAGCTGGTATGCATGGTGGCTGTAGCGTAGGCACGTGAGGAGTTGGAGATGATGCGTTGATAGCGCTGTTCGCTATTGCGATCCCCCGCTGGCCGTGTGCCGATTCGCTCCGAAAGGTACGGCTGATCGTTGATGCCGTGAGAGAAAAGATATCGTTGAAATGGCTCGAGGTACTCGGTGATCGGTTGATGCGTAGAGCTACGCTATACGGATACGGATACGTGTATCGAATACAATACGATCCAAACTACGCGGATACACTATTCTCCAGACATGTGATGGGATGCGCTTCTAAGATTTTAATAGTATTAATAATATATATTTAATATATTAAAGTCATCCCACGGGTTCACGAGGACACTATTCTTCTTCTTTCGCGGGTCATCAACTTCAATTGAGCACGATCATCACATCACTCCATCTACATGGTGAACGATACAAAAACTATAACTATAAGGATCGCTGATTGCTCGGGACTAAAGCTAGGGCTAGAGGAGATCACCCGAGGGCGAGGAGAGGGCTGCATGACCGCTGCAGCCTTGACCAGCCCGCCGTCCGCCCGATCGCTGGCTCGCCGCTGGCGATCGACATCGCCGCTGCCGCCGTGCAGTCGCCCAATCGGAAGGAAGTGCAGAGGCGGAACAGCAGTAATACGAGGCGACGCCAGCGATATGATTTAGCGCGCGGCGTCGCCCGGCCTCAGCTTGGGGAAGGCAGTGACGTCGCGGTGGAAGAGTGGAATTTTGGGCTATTTAGCTTCCATGGGCCGTATCCAAATCGCCCACGCCAGTATCGGATAATGCAGTATCCAGTGCAGCGACGTATCCAAATCTTCTTAGTACGGCCTCGATACGCATCCACATGCGTATCCATGAGCGATCCGTATCCGCACTTGAGTAGTCGGGATACGCCGATACGCCACTTCTGAAGTATCCGCCATCGTGCAGTCGCGAGAAAATACTCGGTGAATGGCTGGCTGACAAGCGCTGGTAGTCCAAACGACGGGCGGATGAAGACTGTCAGGCCCAGTACACTAGGAGGATTGTCACTGTGTCCCGGCAGGAGCAGGGGCAGCATCAGTGTAGCAGCGAGTTCCCTCCTAGCATCACCGGCATGTTGATCCTGTACAAAGGGGTGAGTTTTGTGCCTGCGTTTGTAGATCCGCTGGTTGTCGGTGAGGCGTCACATGATGTAGTGGTCGGGTTCGTCCTGCAATCTGTGCTGTTGGGTCTGTTAGCATTAGTGGGTGTCATACCTTGGTGGTGTCGTGTATCTTGCTGAACTTCGTCTTCTGAATTTGCCTGAGCTGCAGGTGTTAGCATAGCTGCCACCGCGTGGTGCACCTGCAATGGATTCAAAGTTTTTCTTTGGAACCGACGGTTTTCTGGCCTTCCATATGTATCATATGAGTTAGTTTCCATGCGCACGAATAAGTTACTTACTACACCGTGCACGGGTAATTTACTTCCTAGTTCGTGCGCATGGAAAACTAAGCAATGTGGAGTGGGGTGTAATTGAGGATAAATTTATGAGGAAACTAAGGTACATTGTTCCACTATGAGGGGCTATATAAGTAAGGGCGTCTGTAATCTCTTATGTGAGACAAGCAATAAAGAAATAATCGGGTTCTCTCGCTCCCTACCCTTTCCATCAGCCGCCAGCGCGAGCCAAGACTCCGCATTGGCCACGAGGGGGCGCCTACCGCTGCGCGCCTCCGCCACCACCTCCTCCCTTCCTTTCCTCCTTCCCAACCGCCTCTAGCACCACCGCACCGCGCCTTCTCCCTCGCTTCGCCGCGTTCGTGTCACCGACCGCTGGAATTGATCCGGTCTGTGACAAGCGGTATCCGGAGATCGTAATCCATTTTCACCACCGATGGCTTCCGAGATGCATGAATTCACTAAGGCGTGAAGGAGCTCCTCGACAACAATCCGGCGCTTAAGATCACGCCGCTGACGACATCGAGATGCATCTTCGCGAGCCCTAGAGTGCCTCTACCACGCCAAGATTCAGCTACCTCCCTCCACTCCCACAACGACGACGATCAAGATTGAGGACAGCCCAGCCGCATGCTGCCGCTGGATAGCACCCTCCTTCGACGACGTCATCGACGGACGACTCTTGACCTCGTCTCATCCTCTAGCTAGAAGAGGGCAGCGGCAGATGTTCGTGGTTGTAGGGTCCTAGATGGCTAGTGAATAGCCTATAAAAAGTTCTTTTCTACAAGCTCCAACTAAACAAAACCGATTAGTATAAAACACTCGCGTAAGCGGTTTGCACTAGCTCTATTGTCTTGCAAGCCTCCTATGACAAATCTAAATATATTCTATGATCTCTATGTCAATCAAGGGCTATGTCACTACTCTAACTAGTGAGCAATCCTAATATGGTCCTTATGCTAGCAAGAACAACCTACACAAGCAAGTGCTAGCTCTCTACTCAAAGTAATCTAGCAAAGTAATGCAAGAGTGAGAAGCTTGTTATACCGACGCGTAGAGGGTGTCAACCAATCACCCTGAAGAAGAAAAAGCTATCAATCACACGAAGATGATGATCCACACACCGAGACAATGAACAAGTCGATTTGTTCACCCGAGTTCGCCAGTATACCGACAAGTTACTCTCGGTTGTGCCTACTCAACACAAGGATGGTGTTTGAGCTAGGCGGTGCCCTTGCTAGCCTCAACACACCACTCAACAAGTGTGGTACCCAAGACACGCAGCAATGTATTCTTTGCACTTTGTCTTCTCGACGAGGAGTGCGTGATCCTTCCTCACAAATCAACCGGAGGTGGCCAAGAAACAATCACCTCTTCTTGCCAACAACTCCACCAATCCACCAGCCGGCTAGGAGCGGTGTCTCCAAGAGAAACGAGAAATTCACCGTCTCACAACGATCCCCAAGTGCCTCAGATGCAAGAACTCGATGCAATGCACTAGGATCAACTCTTCTCAAGAATGAAGCTCAAAACAAGAATGAGAGAGGAGGGAGGCTTGCTTTGCTTGCTCAAAGATGTTAGGAGTGATTCAAATGACCAAGAGAGAGAGCAAGAGGCAGCCAAGGGGGTATAAATACCCCACACCACGAAATGTGGCCGCTGGGAAAAACCCACGCTTTCGCGCAGCCCGACCGACAAGACCGGACCAGACTCACCAGCAGTCCGGTCGCTGGGTCCGGTCACAACCGACAACGCCCAAAGCCAGTGGATTTGCTCTGCTCGACCGGGTCCGTCAGCGTCCGCATATGCCTCGGTCAGCACGAAAACGATCCGTCGCAGCGTCCGTCGACGCCGAGGGCCGAACGCTTTACACCCTCTTTCAGAATTCCGACCGACTCACGCACACCGGATGTCCGGCGTGAGCTCTTCACGTGCTCCCGGTCTAAGCGTCCGGCCACTCGAAGCTGCGAAATCTTCGTCGCTTTCATCGCCATTCCTTCGCCTCTTTGCTCCAAAACCCGACTTCCGCCACTTGATTCTTGTTGCGACACAGTCGAAGAACACCCTCGACAATACCAGTGTTAGCATTTTCGAAACCATTTTTCGACAAGTGCAGGAGTTAGCTCTTTAGGTTAGAATGCATGCATATGAGACTTTGAACCTAAAGGCACGTGGAGGATCGATATGTACTGAAAGTTTTCCTCTTTATAGTAATGTGCTTTTACCGATCCTATAATCATCCACACCTCTATGGTGTCTTGGATGTGAAATCAAAAAGCCCTATGGTTATACCTCCCTTGCCTTGGGGACAATTGATCTCCTGAACTCACCGAGTTGCATGCTGATCAACATTTGGATCACCTCGATCCATCCTCCATGATCACCATGCACCAACTCCGGCTTTACCAATCTCAATCTAGTCAAACACTTAGTATCGAGAGATTAGTCCTTAGGTGTCACTAATTAGCCAAAACCAAACTAGAGATCTTCAATCTCCCCTTTTGGTAATTGGTGACAACCCGCATAAAAGTTTTATGATTAATGTTTTTGAACATACAACGGTTGTCCAAAACATTTTGCTACAATCATAGGATTACAATCATCATAGTTCGGTTTTTTGGTAGCATGAGTTCCCCCTACATGTATGCCACGAGTTTGAACGAAGCATTGCATACATGTATGAATATTGAAATTGAGGGTGAGCTATGTTAATACTAAAAATGATGCTTAAGGTGAAAGAAATGGACCTTTGAAGCGTGATACCAATCTGAGGCCAGGACATTTTCACCATACAAGCCATTAAGGTAACTAGATTAACATCAAAACTCAAAGTACCACGTGAGATCACATTATAAGCAAGGTACTTTGAATTAAGAGCAGAATTTGTGAAAATCTAGTTAAGCTTCTATGCATGCTAAGTTTATCAACCAATTGTAAAGCAAAACTTGTGAAACTAGCATACACCTCACACAAGCATGTATATAGAATTTAAATACATGTGCAATGAGCAAGTCATATGTTAGTGCACAATCAAATGCAACAAATTGTCTATGAGCTTGTTCCCTACTTGTGTGAACCACTTATAAAACTCATGAACCACATGAGAGGTTTTCAAAAACATGTGAAATTTTAAATTTCTTAAAACCTTTCATGCACCCACCCTCCCTTGTCGACAATTTCCACAAAAGGTATGACCATGTTGTGTTATGGAAGAGAGAATAGTGCTCAAATTACCCTCAAATTCTGATCACTTGTCAAACATATATTTCAAGTTTGAACCAAAAGCAAGCTTTTCAATCACACCTCATGACAAGGGTTATCTTTCCTATGTTGAAGCATATGTGTGAAAAGATAGCCAAATTCAACACGAGATTGTAAAGCCCATAAACATGTCATATGTCATCACTAGATCAACTGCCATAAATAGTAAATAGTGATGGTATACATACATTTGAAATCCTTTATTTTCCATGAATGCTTCCTAAGGCACAAGTTGTATGTCTATATGTTCTAAACAAGTCCTTAGATATCATGGACATGCCATGTCAAACAATGATACCTCTTCGCTTGCTTGATGTAGGGGCATGTCATGATAATGAGGTGCAATCTAACTCATGTTGGAGAAGTCAAGGATATTCAACTCATTTAGCTTGCAAAACCTCTTTCCTCATCTAGTGGCTTGTAAAGATGTCGCTTGTTGATCTCGGTGCCAATAGGTTGATAGCAATATCACCCTTTTGTTGATGATCTCTAATGAAGTGATGTTCTTTGCGTCAAATGCCGGTTCTTGTATGTTGAACCGGTTTTGTGTCATCTTGCATGCACTCATTGTCACAATACAAAGGCAATATGATGGAAATCAAATCCATAATCCTTCACCCACACCACCGAGAGTTTGTGCCTCCTCGCCGAGGGCAGGCCGAACGACTACATCGACGCTTAGAGGCTATACCACTCGCGATGGACCTCGAGAGCGCCACCGCTACGCTCTTCGCCGGTGGCTACACGACACGCTTTCGTATGGTGCTCGAGGAAATTCGGAGAGCCACGCTCGATGGAGGAGGCCATCACCTTGCATTACGCCGCTACAATGACGAGCTACCGGCCGCACAAATAACGCCGCGATCACCGCGAACGCATAACGCCGCCGACGCCGAGAGCCATCGACGCAGCTTCCTCGTGGGTGCATCGGGCGCCGTATCACAACGCTTTGGCTGCTGCCATGGAAGTTTATCGACGCACCGCGACATCGGGCGACCTCCTCTACCGAAGCTACACCCGGCACCTCGACGAACCGTGAGTCGGCATCATCGCAGCGCCATCGAAGCTTCAGCGCACTCGCATCTCGAAAGTGAAACCTCTACAAACGACATTGTGAGGTACTTGCACGCTACTACGCCCCTCGGCAGCCTTCGAGCTCCTCCGGGAACCTTCTCCTCGGCGGTGCATGCGCCCCTCCGCATGGCGCTGTAGTGGGCTTCCCCACCTCTCCCGACTTCGGCCCACTTGGGGAGCGGCTTCCTCGGCGAGCGTGCTTCTCCTCATGGTGCGCTCGAACGCCAAGCTCGGACGACGCCACAGTGTTCTCTTCGACGTTTACAACGCCAAGAGTTCCTCCTCGCAGATCGACGAATGTCGGCGTCGTCGACGCAGGGGACACGCGCGGGCGCCTGTGTCGGGCTCGCCCATCAAGGCGCGTACCGACCTCCTCTGACTGGCTGCCTCCCTTCAGCTCACGCCGCCTCTAGTCGCCTCTAGCTCCACATGTGTTCTGCAAGCAGCATCCACGCCGTGCACACGCGTCGCGGACCTACTACTTCTAGCACCCCATAGCTGCACGCCGATACACTGGAGCTGTGGTGACATCCTCGCTGCTCGATCATGAGGCTCGCGGATGGATCGGCCCCTTTGTGCAGCCCCGTACTGAGCTATAAGTTCGGCATCTATTTTGACAGCCTGCACCTCGACTTCCCTTCGGACGATGAGCGGACACTCACGATTTGCAACGCATGCCAACGACAAGTCGGGTCCCCTCATCCTCAGCTACGACCCGCATAGCTGACTTCGATCCCCGATCGGCTTTCGCGATTCGCGCCAAGATAGGATGGGCGAGTAAAAACATTAGGAGCGAGTAAAAAGTTGTTTGGTAATTAGCTGTCCGTCACAATAAAACATTGCGGCCGCCGACCAACCTTTACTTCCTTCACGGCCCGGCACCCCGCACGACTCACATCCGCCGCGAAACCCTCTTTGCTTCCCCACCCGCCGCCGCCGCCACAATCCACCGTCCTCATGCCGTCAAGTGCGGGGTACCCGGCCGCCGCCGCCGCCGCCGCCACCGCACCAAGTTCACCACAAGGGCGATCCGCGCCCCCATATTATCCGTTCCTCATTGTCAATGGCAAGTTTTCTCCCGCCGGCGGCGCCGACGGCGCCTCCTCTGGCGCCGCCCGCTTCCGCCATCGTCGCGATATGTGAGCGGCTACCACGTTTCCGCGATTGACGGCTACTTCCCGCACCAAAACACATCCCCAACGGCGAGGGGCATCGAGAGTCGCGTCCGTTCCTGGTTGCGGGCCACAAGTGGCATTTGCACTACCAACCCACGTGGGAACGCCAAGACGAGTCTGATTTTGCTATCGTATCTTTATCTAGATGATGAAGTCCCGAAGGCCGTGAAGGCCATTGCCAAAGTTCAGCTTTACTCGACCATGCGTAAGCCGGTGCCATCCTACAGCTTTTCAATTGCCACCAGACTTAAACCAACATTCCGAGAACAGGAACTGGGGATATGGAAAGTTTATCACGAGGAAAAGTTCTAGAGGAATCAGAGCATCTCAAAGACGATTCTTTCACCGTCAGGTTGACCTGACTGTCATGAAGGATGTCCACACCCAGGATACACCAATCGTTGTGGTGCTCCATCAGACACATGCATCGCCATTTTGGTGACCTCCTGTCGGGGCTAAAAGAGGGCGCAGATGTCAACAAATTCCGAGTCCGCAGGAAGACATTCACTGCGCACAGATCGGTTCTTGCAGCACGATCGCTAGTCTTCAAGCAGGCACTCTTGGCCCAATGAAAGAGGGCATCAATTCACTAATGTCATACCCATTGATGACATGGAGGCAGATGTGTTTGGGCTCTTCTTACTTTTATGTACACTGATGAATTGCCTGATATGGGGAAGGAAGACGAATCTGCAATGGCTCAGCATTTGCTTGTCGCTGCAGACAAGTATAATCTGGAGAGATTGAAGCTGATGTGTGAAGATAAACTATGCAAGCACATTAATACTGCCTCTGCAGCAAAATAATTGGCATTAAAGGAACAGCACAACTGCTGTAGCCTAAAAGAAAGCATGCTTTTTGACTTCCTCAGCACACCTGCATGTCTGACTGCAGTCATGGAAACTGATGGTTTTGAGTACCTAAACAAAAACTTCTTTTCCCCGAGTTATCAAGTGAGCTACTGTCGAAGGCCAATGGTGTGTTTTGTTGACTTATGGAGCCAATCCATATATCCCCATTGTGTGGACATAAGATTTTGTTCATGGCAATAGCAATGGTGGATTACCGGCATGGTGCATGCTTTGGCTAGCAATTCGGCTGTTAGATACTAGTAGCTTTTATGTGTGGTTCTTATCCTCAAGGGACTCTAAATGTATCATACCGTACTAGTTTCTGTTTGCCCATTATATCCTTGATGGAGAAATATTAATTCCAAATGCTTTCACATTCATTTTCACTATGTAAGACTCTATTCTAAATTATTAGATGCTTTCTGCTTTTCCGCATACATGTACTTTTGCATTTAACTTTATATATATACTATGCCTAGATAGATAAGAAAAAATATATCTGTAGTGCTCAAAAGTTATAATTTGGACTAGGAGTAGTTAATTGTGATTTTTTTGACGGAATGCTTGATCAGCTGTTTTAAAAAACGTGGAGTAGTCTGCTTACTTGGTGAAGGCAAGTGCACATAGGGGTCTACAGTTTTCCCTGTGAACTTACAAAAGGTGTAGTATACACGCATGGTTGACATATGCTCATGTTTACTTTGTACCAAAGAGGCCTGGACTTCTTGGAGGCATATATACAAGTTTTGCACCATTCTGATGTAGTAATATCCTACGTTACACGGATACGATATACGATACGCGCAGAGTCGGATACAATACGTGATTCGGACACGCGGGATACACTATTCTCACAGTGAGCATGTACGATACGCTTAAGCATGGGCCAATATTAATACAACATGATTTTAATATAAAACGAAGTTCTACAAATTAAAATATCGCTTTTAGAAAAGCTCATCCATAGCATCACGTGCCATTACCGCGCCTTCACAGCGACACTATTCTTCTTCTTTGTTGGTCATCAACTTCAATGGAAGACGATCATCACACCACGCCATCTACATGGTGAAACGTATACGTAACTATAACTACAAGGATCGTGATTGCTGGGACTAAAGCTAGGTCAGAGGAGATCACCGAGGGCGTAGAAGAGGGTCAGATTCGCTGCGTTTCGGTACGCTCGCCGGCCGCCCTCGCACGCCACCGCCGCTGCTACCACGAAGTCTAATGGAAGGAAGTGCGAGGCGAACAGCGAATCACGTAGGACGCGACATATAATATGAGCGCGTGCCGGGCCTCACCAGAGGAAGACGAAGACGTCGGTGAAGAGTGGAATTTGGGTCATTTAGCTTCATGGGCCGTATCCAAATTGGCCCACGCGTATCGGATACTAGTATCCAAGCAAGTATCCAATCTTCTTAGTACGCCCGATACTGATCCAAGGCGTATCCATGGCATCCGTATCCGCTGAGTATCGATACCGATACGCAACCCCCTGAAGTATCCGCGCAAGATCGTAGGTAATCTGCCAAAGTTGTTGCTTTGTTAGTATTTCTATTATCTATTTTGGTATACCCGCATGCTTTGTATTGTTACTAAAGACTAAAAAGTTTATGCACTAAAGATCTAACATTTAGTTGAATTATGATAGCATTTAAAAATACAGTATGATCTGTTCCAAAATTTTTATGAAATGTGTACCTATTTAAGCTTGTTTAAACTTTATGTCTACTAGCAATTAATGTACTTGCCAGATAATGATCCATTTTGATGGTTCAAATGTCTGTTGTATTGGAATTGTAATTGCTCAATGAATACACAATTAATACAACTTTGCTCAATGAATTGTAATTGCCAGCAGCTGCATGTCCTTTTGGTTTGTCAACCAAAATTTCTTTTACTACTATGGTCAACTTGGTGTAGAAATTTTTGCTTATTTTCTATGACAATATAAATGTTGATAGTGTAATTTGGCTGAGATAAGATTTATCATGTGCCTCATACCTCATGTTCAGTACAAGTTATATTTTCTCCTGATGGGAATATTTGGCTGGATACCAGAGTGTAGTGTATTTCCAATGTGGCTGTGCTTCCTTCACTTAAGGAGGACAGATGCACAGATGACTTAGGACTAACTGCATTCACCTCAAAATCAAACTGTGGTGTTAAGATTTTTTTTTTTGAAGAAATGGTGTTAGAATTTTTCTCCCTACGAATTATCTTTCTGACTTATTCGCCCCTACCTGTTCATCAAATTCAGCGGTTATTGTAATGTGTTTAGTTTTGCTTTTAGTCAATGTGGTTTATATTCCTCACTCTCGTACACACACGGATCCAGTTTTATTGTGCTTTTTATCCAGGATCACCAGTTATCTGATTCATGTAACCTTATTTTCTCATTTAATGTTCTCTCATTTTGCACTGTGCTGTGGTATGCTAATCAATCTGGTGGTAAACTATGAGCTTTTGGGAAAATCATGCATTAGGTGTACATCGAATTGTATTTCTTGGGCAGGACTATTTTTGTCAAGCTATTCAGCAGAGGAATATTATTGAATTGTTCCATTCTATTTCTGATGACAAATGACCAAGACAAAGCTGCAGATATGGTGAAAAGGACCTGCAATTTTACTAGAAGGTGGTGGTACTATCCCCTGAACTTGAAATATTGTATGTTAAGACAAGAGGTATGAACTTCATGTTCAATTTGGCATATATTTTTTCTTATGATCACGCCCCAAAGCAGCTCATTTTTTTTCACAATCTGGCATATATTGCTCTTTGTAGTAATTTGATCAAATAAAGAATGACAAATGGAAAACGAGCTACTATGAAATAGCATTGTCAATTTGTTTATGGATTTTCGTATATATCTGTAGAGAGTGTCTAGCTAATGTCCCTCCATCATTTTTGCAAGACTGCACATTGCAGGAAGGGTATGTAAATCGTCTGCAATGTATTTTTTACATCAGATTACTTTACAGGTTATTATCATTGCAGTTGAGGTATGTTAAGTCACTGGTGGTGTGTAAAACAGCATCAGAATCCTCATTCATTTGATGGCCCCTGAAGAACCTTTTGGTTCTATGATGAGTTCAGACTTATGCTAAGTATTTATGTACTGTACATGGACACATTTCCAGAGATGAAAGAGCAAGACGAATCTGCAATAATTCAGAATTTGCTTCTACCTGCAGCTAGGTATTTCTGTAAAGGCTGGAGTTGATTTGTGAAGATACATTGAGCAAGCATATTGATGCGGACTCCATAGCAGTCCTTTTTCCATCATGCTTGTATCCTTTAGATCATAACCATCTGGATGCTGTCATGGAAACTGATGGCACGAGTACTTAACCAGGAGTGACCCAGGGTTTTGAAGGGACTAATGTCCAATGATGTTCCTCGCTGTATTTTTAACCAGAACATGAAGGGTGCGATCATGAGCCATGACGTTCCAGTCATGATATTTGCACTTATGCAGATAAGCTAAGACTCTGTTACAATATACAAAGAGTCTAAGACGAACTACTTCCCCGTTTTGAAAATCGGTCTGGATTTTCAAATTTGGATTTTCTAATAATTGGATCTGTTTATTAGTTGGTTGCTTCTTTCATTGTAATAGAAGTTTACAGATTTCTTCCCATTAAACTATAGATAAAGGTTTTGAAGTATGGAAAATTTGGTTCTGTAGTGCACCAAAGAAATTACTTTATTTTTGGATATTGTCAAAAAGATCATGATCACCTAAAAATGCCACTAAGAAGAATGCCCTGTTACATGCAAAATGCAACCACATGCCTACTCCCTCCGTCCTACTTTTAACTCAACATCTAGAATTCAAATAGGAGTGTTGCTTTGTAGATGCGAGAGTATGATTGTACCCTAGAAAGTGCGAGTTGAGCCTGCCCCAATCTAGAGCAACACGAGGTACAAGGTCAAATGTGTGGCTATGTTTCACCAACACAAGCAAAGGACAAAATAACCTTGAGTGGGATAAGAATACCAAGAAGGCTATAGAAAGTTCCAGTCCATACATTTTCTTATTTAGTCAAATTTTTAATTTCCTCATTCCTGTCATCGCTGGCACCGGGTCCAGTCCGAACTCAGCAACCCTGCAGATCGAGCACTTTATTTTAGAATTTTAAAAATAGGGCGGAGAGTGCAACCTAAACTAAAAACCAAAAGTGGCTCAGGGGCTCACCAGTCAACGGCGGTTTAGACATCATAGAAATTGGAATATGCTGTATGCGGTGGCTATGTTTAACTCTTAGGACGCAAGAGGAAGGCCATTCGTGGGGACTGGAGCTACTAGTGACAAAGATGATATATCTCGTACGATCTGCGACGTGGGAATGATGAATAGGTTTCTCATGTTTTCCGAATGCCAGTGAGATATGCAGAGAGCAAGTGCAACATACCCGCGCACCAGACTCACGTCGATGACAGCTGAAAACATATTAGATAACGAAAGCACCACCGGAATGCAGATTTTTCTCCTGGTTGATGCTCCAGAACAGAGTATGGACGGTTGCACGCCTACAAGTTAGGGATGGCCGTATTGCTGCCCCGCTGTGCATAACAAATCTTGAGACGATCTACCATGAGTGCCGATTCTCTAGACATATTTGGGACAAGGTGGGCTCATGGATCTCGGCAGTGACTTTGAAGCCGGCAAACTGGAGCCAGACCAGTGGCTTCAGTCAGTGGTTCGTCAACATGGCCACATGGGTACCAGTGGTCAGGAACAAGGAGAGATGGAGTTCATCATAACTGTGCTCACTTCTGGCGGCTAAAATACAGAAAGGAAATTGATTGAATTTAAACAGTAACATGCATTCAAACTGGATCGAACTTAAATTACCAATTCAAACAACACAAATTGAAGTCACTAGAGGACTCAACACACCATATGCTTTTATTTCTCTAGCGGACATATTTACTAAGCAGTATTCATTTATATAGCTCAATGATGGATCGGAGGCCCAGAACTGGCATAATAATGTAGTCCTTAAATCCAGCTTCGAGGGATATTTTCTTCCACTCCTGCTCATCTTCAGCGCCACCAATTTTTTCATGATATCGAGATCACATATATCTGCGTCTCTAGAAGCTTGGTGTCTGACGACTTAGATCCAACCACAATATCAATGATAATTACCTTCCCTCCTGCTTCTCTAGAGGATAGCTTGCTTTCAATTCTTTAGTATCTTGATACACTCATCATCATTTATCATGGAAAACGCTCTGAAAAAAAGCATTAATAAGTCAATTATTGGAGCATGTGTGGCTTGACAGTTTCAGTTGAACAAAGTTTGCCCTTCTGATCTTATTGGTTAAAATAATAGGCCACTTTAAAAAGCAGGATTTTATTAGAAACGTAGGAATAGAATGCTCTAGTATCTTGAACCTATGAATTGAAAAAACATAGAAAACTGGAGAGAGAGAGAGAGAGAAGAAGAAGCTTTTGTTAAGTTCAACCTAGAGAGAGACAAGAAACTTTACATTAAGTTCAACCTCTTGGTAAAATTCTCAAAATTCTAAGAAACAAGATATTTCCATAGAATTTAATAGAACTAATAGAAACCCAATCCTTTGTTCAAAGAGATTCTAGAATTCCTCCATGTTTTCTTTGTTCCAAAGGGGCCTAAGGTGTGCCTACTGGTTCTAGCATAATTGAAACTCCGTTTCTTCTATACGATGAATCATTGGATCTAAAATCCAACAACCCTGATCGATCGCCCACTCTCAAGTCTCAACCGTCTCCACGCTTTGAAAGACATGTCACCTCTAGTCTAGCAAGTTGCAATACTTAAACTTCTATGTTATATGTTATTGTAGGGTCGGAGGAAAACTCAAAATCAATTCAATAAGCAGATTGAATGAGTATTTGGACTAACTCATATTAAAATGTTATTAGCAGCATAGTCGTAGAAAAGATGCTTAATAAGTGGTAATGTTAGGAGCTGGCCGGCCGTTCCATCGGACACGTGTATAGGATCTTGGAATCCTGGCGGCTTAGAAGGGAGGACTTGTTCTGGCTAGCCCGACGATGGGAGGCAGTTTGGTGGGCGCCAAGAGAAGCTCAGGGGCACAGTGGAGGCCCGGCCACTGAGGATTGTCCCAAAGGGCCTCATATTTTAGGAGCCCAAGTTATGCTATTGAAAATTCGTATCTACAGTAGTTCGGTTTGACCATTTCGTTCCCTTTTCAAACTCCACTTCTTTTCATTTAGCATCCCTATTAAAAGAGAATTTATATCCATTTGAAAACATTTCTAATGAATTCCTTAGTTCGGACCGACGAAGTAATATGGCACCGATTGATTATATCAACTCGACTGCTGCAGCAGGCTGGTGGGGCAAAGGTCGCAAAAGGAAGAAGAAGAATAGAAAGAGACCGTGCCTATGATCGCCCGATGGATTCAACTCTATCTGGACGCCCAGACGTTAGCAGTTTCGTACGATACCTACTCTAAACTATAAAGTGATGGAGCTAACAGCTACGACATAATGGCGTACCTTGAGGAAGACCGCGTTTGCGGGTGGAATGCTCTGAAACATGTCCCCGGCAACAAACTGCACGTTGCCAATGACAGAAATGGAAGGAGCCTTGGCGACAACGTGAGGAAAGGTCAGCACGGTACACTTCAAAAGCGGAAACGCCGCGGCGATGGCCACGGCGGCTCCCCAAGGCCGCCGCCGACGTCGACCAGCGAGTCTATCCGTGGAAGATGTCGCTGAAGCCCTTCAAGAGACCTGCATCAGGAAATGGCTGTCTGCGGCAGGGCGTTGTTGACCGACGCGTTGACTGCGTCGTCGTGCCCGGACGCCTCCCCAAGGTGGCGCCGTGCATCAGGGTGAACGGGCACTGCTCGTCTTCACCCTGCCGTAACCATGCCGTGGCCCCATGCTGAGCGCCGGGAGTCACGGAAGGGTCTAAGCACGTGGTTCAGCATAGGAGACGTTCGGCGTCGCCGAGCTCGCCGCCGTTGCCGACGAGGCGGGACGCTGTTATTGAGCCTATAGACGGGTTCGCCCGTCCGACTCCGACGATGATGGCTGGATGGTGAAGGTTCCTGAGGCGGTGAGAACACGCATTAGGCGCCGGAGGCCGGCAAGCCCACATGGGCTGACACCGATCTCTCAGTATCTGGGAGGCGTGGCGGCGCCACCGCGGCGGTGGACGGCATCGGCGATGTGGAGGTCCAAGGCGGCGAGCGCCACCGACTTCATAAAGCTGTAGGTCTGGTTCCACAGCTCGAGGTGGACTTGGAGCAGCTCCTGGTGTCGTCCTCGCTGCTGAGTGCCATTGTGTTTGTGCTGCGTGGCCTGTGGGAGTGTGGTGTGTACGGTGGATTACTAAGCTAGTAGCAGGGACTAAAACCAAGTGTTAGCTTGCATCAACAACTACAAGATGTATATCGATCATTGCCTTATCATGACGGAAACAAGACAATCGGCCAGGCCTGCAGGAGTACAGCTCATGTTACTGTTAGTTAACAATGCATAGCTCGTGGAAAACGTGGTTAGCGATATCAAAAACCTTATATGCGTTTTATATTATATTCGTTATATTATATATAGTTGCGTATGTCACTTGTCACAAGATTGGGTTTTTATATACAGCTAGTATATGCTTACCCAGTGGTACAAAGTAAACAAGTCATCCAACTAACGAGGACGACATGGACACACTACCAGTGTCCTGACTTCGATCCCTTTTTGATAACGTCCTGACTTCGATCCTAAACATACATAAATTAGTACAATTATTTGGCCTACCTCTACGCAACCCAGAGCTCGAGAGCACGTTGGACGCTGAAACAGGTTCGTCTGTGGTACCTGTGCTCTGGCGTCTCTGGGCAACTTTGTATCTCGGCCCCCGACGCTAGTGGATCGACTAAAATTCACTACTGGAAACATGAAATTCCTTGATAGTTTTCATTTTTTTTTTTCTTCACGATAAACCGTGAGAAAATGTATAACCCTATATAGAAGGAGACCACTAGAGAGGGGTTCTACGCACATGCGATGGTGACACATCACAGCACATCGTTCAGTTACTGAGTAGCTCCTTGTTGGCGGTGCTTAACCACATCTCTACCGCCAATTTAATATGAATAAAACATGATAAATTCTCCAACTCTAGAATAGGGCTTTGGACTAACACTTCCACAAGTTTTGCTAGAATATGTGTTTTGCGGGGACAAAGGCGGAATTGACCAAAATATGCTTTCCAAAGGGCACAATCAAAGCAAAACCAAGCCCAACCGCGTCCGAACTGGTTGGACCAAAGCACCCATCAGCTACGGATGTGGGCGGCCCGAACCCACCACCAAAAGGCGGTTTGGAGCAGCGCCCGGGGCGATCCGGCCCGGACCGCAAGTGGGTCGGCCGGACCTGATGCCGCCTCCTTTCCGACCTTTCCACGGCGGTTGCATGCCCGCCATGCATAAAGCGGTATTGCTAGGTGCTTTCCTAAAATACGACGACAAACCTACCCTCCTCTACTACTTAAGGATGGCTCCACCCTCTCCTTCAAATATCTATCTTGGATCTTCACCATTCTTCAAGTCCATCATACATACACAATTGAGAAGAGGAGTAGTGCCATTCCATTAAGTGAACTCTATATAGAAGGAGAGAGAAGAGAAAAGAGTGTAGAAGAAGGGTGGAGTAGCGACCCCTTCTACTTAGTGTACATCGGCTTTGCTCTTGTACATCGAGATTGGGCCAGTGCGGTTGTCGGCTCAGCTTCTACACCTCTACCTCGATCGTCGAATCAATTGATAAGGCGTTAAATTGTTCTATCTTTATTTGTATTCTTCAAGTTTAAGCTATCGTTCCCTTCACGAGTTTTTGGGTTCGTTGTTAGATCCTCGGACGTGCTCTAGTAAGAGGACTCGATAAAGAGCGGATGTTTCTGGCCAACGCTAGAGTAGTGGCAAATAAGCGTGGGCGTGGTGTCTAGGCGTGAGTCACCTTCGTTTCAGCGTGTAGCCACGGTAGTGAGGTAGGCGACGGTGGTGGCTACGTTAGGTCGCTGCCCCTCACGTCGGAGTTCTGGTGGCGGGGCGGCATCTGACGAACGAGGTGCGATCCGATGCCGTGAGCTTGTAGAGGTGAAGGTACTTAACATTAGGTGCAGGTTGGAGTAGAGCCTCGCTACCCAAATTCTACCTCTCGATCCTCCTCGAGGTAGCTAGCTAGAGAAAGACTTAGCGCTTCACATGGGAAATTACGATACCACTGAATACTTCCGGGTGAAGTGCTGTGATACTCGTGGCAGCTTGCGGACTTATGCGCTACGCTAGAAGCTAACAAGCATTTTGGCGCCGTTCTTGGTGACGGTTCATGTTATGATCTTGGTCCCTAGTCTACTGGTGTATCCTAACCTATCAGCACTTCTTTTGTTTTTAGTAATTATACCATGGAGCCAACCACCGCCATAAACCTTTGCTCCAAAGGCGAGCTCTTGAGCGACCATCTCGCCGAAGCCAATCAAACCGGGTTTGAGCCTCCATGCTTTCATAGCCATGGTTCGGACAACCCTTCTCGGGTATGACTATGAAAACACATATCACCATTTGAGGAGTTTGAGCAACTACGTGCTTGCGATCATTGCGGGCATGTCACAAAGACTCTTAGGTGGAAGCTGTTTCCGTTCTCACTTAGTGAGAGGTAGAAAGTGGTACGACCACCACGTAGGAAGGTAGGCAGCGATTGGGAAGGATTGCGGAACAAATTTTGGTAATCGCATTCTTCCGTTATCATATTGCTTCCCTACGACAAAGAGATCCTCAATTTCCAACAAAGGAGAAGGAGTCCATAGGGTGGCGTGGGAAAGATTCTCGATTTTAACGAGGTCTGGCCCCGACTTGTCCATCCCCACCACGTGTTGTTACAACATTTAAAGTTTAGGGCTGGTAGTGAATCTGCCCTAGTATGACATAGCTACTTGGGAGGTTCGTTCCTCACAAAACCACGGAAGAAGGAGGCTCTTCTAGATCATATCCTAGAGAACACCCCCTCCTTTAGAACAATCCGAGTAGAACACACATTGTCCAACACGGAGGATCTCTTCGGCCTTGGCCAAACCATCAAACGAGTAGAGACCCTCGCTGAACCGGAGGCTGAAGAGGGAGGAATCCCATTGGGGGACCTCCGTGTCTCGAGGATGCATTTTCAAAGATTTCAGGAAATACCTCGAGATCACGGTACGAGGAGACCACCGATTCCCGTCACTCGGTGAGCGGATTGAGCAAGACTCTCTCACGAGTCCGTCCAAGGATGACATCCATTCTTAGCAGAGTGGGCGAAACGAAGGCGAGCTTTGCCCAGAAAATTCGGGTTTGCACCCATCGTCCCCTATTCAATGTCAAAATCCAAGGGGTGGGGTGGAAGTGTTGTATAACCCGACTATTGGAGCCAACATCATGTCACATTCATTTGCCCTCGCATTTTGAGTAAAAGAGCAGCGTGTGCCACGGTCGAGAACCCACGCCCAGGGCGGCTCCCGTTCACCCTTCAGGGTTGGGTATGTTACACAACATCACTCTCCACCACGGGGGCGTCGAACTGGCCCTCGACTTTCACGTCTTCGATATCGAGGAATCGACGTCGATAGGGCATCCCTAGAAAAACTCTTCACAAACCCACCAAATCTGAGGGGAGTTGGATGTAAAAATTTGGGAGAGACACTTTCACAATCCCTATTACACGAGCCAAGAACTTCGATGGGAACCTCTCCCAGTATATGCGTTGAAGTTCGTGTCGGGGAAATACCGTTCAAGTCCCGAAGCATCCTTAGAAGAGGATGCGAAATTCTTCATTGAAGAAATCGATGAAGTTAGGCGACTTCTTTGAGCTCCAGTTGAGGCTTACCGACACCACCTCCCGTTGAGCTAAAACCCTACCCGATGGCCCTACGCTATGTTTTCTCAACAACGATAGAAAGCGCTCCACAATCATTGCGACAAATAGCGTGAGAGGCGTCGAAACTCGTGCGGTCTTGAAAACATAGGTCGTCTTGATTATTCCCTCCGAGTTTAAAGGGGATTAGCCCAGCGATGTGCACTCATCGCATTCCTATTGACCCGGCCAAAACACCCCACCGCAGAACCCCTAACGGGTTCAATAATGAGATGAGGGGAAGTCGTGAAAGAAGGAGATCCTCAAACTTCTTCCGCTTGTAGGGATTATATCCCGTACACATAGCGGCCCAGGTTAGTCCGTCGAGGTGGTACCAAAGAAAGAATAATAGGTTGTAAAAGCGTAAAATGAGCTCATACCTACTCGATACCGTCACAAGGTGGAGAATGTGTATTGATTACCGAAAACTCAATGCGGCAACAAAGAAAGATCACTTTGGCTCCCTTCATTGATGAAATGTTGGGCGGTTAAGCGAACATTCTTTCTTGTTTCCTCGATGGGTATTCAGGTTATCACCAAATTCCCATCCACCCCAGGCGATCAAAGCAAGGCGACTTTCACATGCCGATGCAGGCGTATGCTATGGGAGAAAATGGTTCGGGTTGTGTAATGCACCATTCGTTCCAACGGTGCATGATGTCAATATTCTCGGACTGATTGAAGAAATCATGGGTATTCATGGGCGATTTCTGTCTGTATGGAAAAACCTTTGACAATTGTCTTGAGAATTTGGACGGGATCTTGCAGCGGTGTCAAGAGAAGGACCTGGTACTAAATTGGGAAAAGTGCCATTTCATGGTCGAGAGGGCATAGATCCTTGGGCACCTTGTGTCAGGGGGATATAGGGTAGATCGGGCTAAGATCGTGATCGGTAACTACCACCCTGTGAGCGTCAAAGGGATTCGTAGCTTCCTAGGCCATGCGGGTTCTATAGAAGGTTTATCAAAGATTTCTGCAAATCTCTAGACCCTCACAAACTTTGTTGGCAAAAGGCGTACCCTTCGAGTTCACGGATGAGTGCATGAAAGCATTCCTTACATAAGGATGCGCACTCATCTCGGCGTAATCATTCAACCACCCGATTGGTGCATTGCCGTTTGAATCATGTGTGATGCAAGCGACTATCTTTGTTGGGGCGGTCGCCCAGCCAAACCACGAGATAAGAAGCATCCATGCGATACACTCTTTTATTGGCAAAAGCAGCTAAGCAGAGGCCCAACTCAACTACGCTACCACGAGAAGAGCTCCTAGCGGTCGTTTTAGCTATGGACAAGTTTAGGTCTTACCCTGAGTGGGTTCAAAGGTTATCGTTTACCGGATCATGCCGCGGCAAGTACCTACTCACTAAGAAAGGCGAAACCTAGACTTATCCGGTGGATCCTCCTACTCCAAGAATTCGACCTAGAAATTAGGGATAAAAAGGGGAGTAGAGAATACGATTCTTGCGGATCATCTATCACGGTGCGGGTCACTAACATGCGGATCTTCAATAAATGACTTCCTATCGCGCGATGACATGCTTTTCAAGGTAGGCGGGCCCGTAACCGGTGGTCTGCTTGAGACATTGTTAATTTTATGGTTTTGAGGTTATGTACCCCAGACGAGTCGGAAAAAGCTACAAGTTGAAACGGCGCCACGTTGGGATGATCAGGTACCTCACGGGATATGTGCTGACGGCTGTTGAGAAGGTGTGTACCCGCGATGGAAGGGCAACAAATCATTGAAAAAATGCCATGCGGCACCATCACGAGGAGGCCACTACGGGTATTTTACGCACACAAGCCAAAATACGCGGTGTGGGTTCTTACGGCGGCGATGTGCGATGACACAAGGAATTCATGGAAGGTGTCATAAGTGTCGGCTGGAGGCATCACATCACGGAACGCTATGCCCCTCCATTACAACTTTTGCAAGTGGAAATGCCGATATGCGGGGTATTGACTTCATGGGACCTTTCAAAAGTCCCATGATAGTGAAGTACATCCTCATCGCGGTGGACTACGTCTCGAAGTGGGTAGAAGCTTTGCCATGCCGGCTCTTGCGCCAAGCACGCAAGAAAAATGTTCCCGCGAAATAATCTTCCTGGCTTTGGCACCCCATGAATGGTGGTGGCGGCGGGGAACTCATTTCATGAACAAAAGGGCTTGAGCGTTCTTGCGGGAGTTGGGAGCAAAACACAACATTGCCACACCTATCATCCGCAAACAAGCGGTCGGCGAGAGCTTCAAACAAGCAAATTAAAAATATCTGCGGAAGGCCGTGAATGCCATGGGGAAGGGATGGAAGGATAAGCTACGATGCACTGCGGGCATACGGGGCTGGCTTACAAGACCCCCATCGGCATGTCACCATACCAACTCATTTATGGCAAAAGCTGCCATTTCGCGGTAGGCTCGAACATCGAGCCTATTGGGCAATCAAGAGTTGGATATGGACCTCGAGACTAGCCGGCCCGAAATGAGCCCAAAACAAATAAGCGAGCTAGAAGAGTGGCGTGAGAAGGCGTACCACGGGTGCCAAGATCTACAAGGAGCGTTACCAAAAGATGGCACGATCATTGGGATAATTACGAAAACATTCAACAAAGGAGATAAAGTTTTACTCTTCAACTCCAGCGTGAAGCTATTCGGTGAGGGAAAACTTAGGAGCAAATGGAGAGGACCATACGTCGTCGTCGCGACCTTTGCACCACAGGGGCTATCACTATTGAGGGGCGGCGGCGGCAATATATCAAAAGGTAAATGGTCAAAGGCTCAAAGTTTTCCTTGAACCTTCTCCGCGATGCTAACATAGGTTTTGACAAAATAAATTTAGTAAGTTTTAAACCCTGAAAAAATATATATATATATATATACCTTTTTTAATTTTTCATAATTAACCTTTTTTAAAATTTTTTCATGCTAACTCTTTCTTTCATTTGTTGTATTTATTTATTTATTTATTTTAACAAGTACAATGCCATGTCATGTTTCAATTTTCAAAGATCATGTTTCAATTTTCAAATTTGATTTATGCTGATCCAATTAAGACCTTGGCATTGATGACAAAATCAAGAAAAAAGGAGAAGTGTGGCACACTCTTGATCCATCTTGACCCAAACACATCCTTTTTTATCATGCGGCGATGGATCGAACCAAATCGAAGCACCGAATATTACGAAACTAGAAGTATTTGGTGGGGCCGTGTCAAATTTAGAGCACGATCCGTAGCGACCGCCCGGTCGCGGCGGACGACCCGATCCGGCGGACGTCTTTGGCGCGTCGCTGAAAATTTTGATGCATCCTCGTGATCCTCTGCTGTCCCTGCCATGGTGCTTTGGTTTGTTGCCATTCGAGAACGTAGAGCAACTATAAAACCAGCCTCACACCTCTCCTCCCTTCACACCTCAAACCATTCTCTTCTCCCTCACTCAAAGTATTCTAAACATACCCTACCAGCACAAATGGCCGTCGTGCCTTGGCCATTTGCAAGTCTCTTGGCCTTGTAGAGGAAGAAGAAAGAGCTAGAGGTTAGATGGAGGAAGGAGAAGCAAGGATTGTGAAGGCAACACCCCTTGCCATCATGCCTCCACCAACCATGAGCGGCAAGGCAAGCAAGATAACAATCAAGAGAGCGACGTTTATTTTGCTGCCTTTGAAGAAGAAGGCGCCATCTACAGCAAGCACCAAGGAGAAAGGCGCCACCCTCTTCATCCGTTAATGTCCCCGGTCTCAAGCGGAAACTACCTTCAAGTAGCGAACCTAGGAAGCGTCACGTTAATAGATCCGTATCCTAGTTAGGTCAAAAACACCGCTAGGACAACTCCTCCCCTACCAAAGAGCGGGGAATCTCTCAAGCCAAACCAAGAATCGTCAAGAGGGTGAGAGGACCATTAGAAGAACTCCCCTTTAGAGGGGCAGCCCGCCGGGTTCTTTAGCGGCAACGAAAAACCACCCAAAGGACCGACTCTCACCTCCCTTCGTGCTAGCAACCCGAAGCCTTCATACTAGCATCAATAAATCCCGAACCTCATCGCTGAGAGTAACCTAGAAATCAAGAAGATAAAGGACCGCGATCGATGAGCTTCGCCGTGGTTTTAATGAGAAGCTAGAGAGGGTAGCTCGTGCGGCAAAAAGTGCCTCATGCACTAGACCCGGTTTACTAGAGCCACTCCCGCTCGAATAATGTTTTCGGGGCATTGTTTCCCTTCCAAATTTATTTCCCTCAAATTTGTAATGCACGATGAATCAATGAAATATATTTTGTTAGTGTGCACACTTGTTTTCTCGTTCTATGCATTCTATGAGTAAGCGGGAAGAAAACAAGTGTGGGGGAGAGCGCACATCAAATCGCACAACACATAAACTCCAACCACAAGGTTGTGCGCCTCATCTCTCTCTCTCATTCCCAAATATTTAATGAAAATAATTCTCTAGCGTTCATAAACTCCATTCACATGTCTTCCTTTTGATTATAAGTTTGCATACACTTTTATTCCTCGCAAATATTCACACGCAAACTTGTGAACACTTTTGATTAGGGACCTAGTTTATCTAAGTCATTGATCAATGTGATATAGTAGGATGACATGACTCTTGCTTTCTCTCTTACAAGGTACTTGGGATTTCTTTTATAAAATAAAATAAATAGCATGTTCAGCAATACTCTGAAAATACCTACCAAGGCCACAACAAATATATTGAAACCAAGAAGCATTTGCCTCTTACTTTGTGTTGAATTCCATCAAATATCTATGACTTAATGTTAAGATTCTTGGCATGTACCCATGATGAGAAACCGCATTACACCCCACCAAAAATACCGCCCCGACTCTTACTTACAGAGAAATTAAGTACTTATCATCCATCCACCAAATATTTCTACTCCATATCATTGTTACAATATCTCTCGGTACAAGTGATGCATGCGGAAAGAAAGAATATGGGCTATCGAAAAAAAAATGCCAAAAGGCATGAGAAATAATGGACAAAGTGTCCAAAAGAAGATATACGGGAACCTAACCCGTCAAAAAAGTATGATAGCCCATACTTTCCTAGGCATTTGTTTTATCAAGAGATATTCATTACAAAATTACAAAAATATTTATTCCACACACTTGTACAATCTCAATCAAGTTCATGCCTTGCATCTTCATATAGTCGGGTTTTTGATCAACAATATACACAAATATAAGTGAGCTCCACTTGATCATATACGCTTGAAACTCCACATATAAGCTGTAGAAATAGGATGATCAATTTGAAGGCATGCTACAAAAGCCTTGGTGAGGATACAAAACACATACAAATTTTGAGTGATTAGAGAAGCATTCAAGGGACACTGCTATCTTTCTTTTACAAAATAAATAAAAACCCAAGTATCAATGTTCAAGAAGGGTAAGAAGATTTGAATCAAAGCTATTCCATTCCTCAATTTCTCAAGATATACTAGTAGACACTTTTGAAGTTCCGCGAGGCAATTGAGGCTTGGAATAACTTGTATGCGAGGTCTTAAAATCCTTGGAGATGAACCAGCTTAGTCTTGCACTTTACTCGAGGGGCAGTAAAGACTAAGTGTCAGGGGAGTTTGTTGGCGATTGCTAACCACATCTCTACATGAATTTAATATGAATAAAACACTTGATAAATTCTCTCTACCAACTCTAGAATAGGGCTTTGGACTAACACTTCCACAAGTTACGCTAGAATATGTGTTTTCGCGAGGGACAAAGGCGAATTGACCAAAAATACGGCTTTCCAAAGGGCACAATCAAAGCAAAACCAAGCCCAACCGCGTGGAACACAATTGGACCAAAGCACCCATCAACTACGGACGTGGGCGGCCGGGGAACCCACCACCAAAGTTTGGAGCGGCGAGGGCGGTCGGCCGGGGTACAAGTAGGTCGGCCGGACCTGTCACCGCCTCGAGCCGACCTTTCCGCGAGGCGGTTGCATGCCGCCATGCATAGGCGGTATTGCTAGGTGCTTTCCTAAAATACGGCGGCAAACCGACCCTCCTCTACTACTTAAGGATGGCTCCACCCTCTCCTTCAAATATCTCCATCTTGGATCTTCCACCATTCTTCAAGTCCATCGCGCATACACAATTGAGAAGCGGGTAGTGCCATTCCATTAGAGTAGACTCTATATAGGAGAGGGAAAGAGAGTGTAGAAGAAGGGGTGGAGTAGCGACCCCTTCTACTTGAGTGTACGCCGGCTTTGCTCTTGTACATGGTGGGCCAGTGCGGTTGTCGGCTCCCACTTCTACACTTGTACCTCGATGTCGTCGAATCAATTGATTAAGGCGTTAGGTGTTCTATCTTTACATTGTATTCTTCAAGTTTAAGCTATCGTTCCCTTTACGGTTTTGCGGGTTAGTTGTTAGATCCTCGGGGCGATTGCTCCTGAATGAGGACTCTGATAAAGGCGGATGTTCACGGCCAGCGCTAGAGTAGTGGCAAATAAGCGTGGGCGTGGTGTCACAAGCTGTGAGTCACCGTTTCTTTGTGTAGCCCATAGTAAGTGAAGCGAAGTTGGTGGTGGCCGACCTTAGGTCCTTTGCACCCCTCCGTCGATTCTGATAGAGCTAGAGGCCGGCATCACTGGCGGGGCCGAGTGCGATCCGATTGCTTTCGAAGTGAGCTTGTAGAGGTGAAGGTACTTAACGGGATTCTGATTAAGGTAGAGCCTGCGCTACCCAATCTACCTACTCGTCCTCCTCAAGGTAGCTGGCCTAGAAAGACTTGGCGCCCGTTCCACTGTGGAAACGATACCACGAATACTTCGGTGAAGTGCTACAGCGGTACTTTCCGTGCGGCTGCGGACTTATCTTGCTTTCGCTTCCCTACCCCTGCAGCGGTGGAAATTTTGTGTCCCATCCCTCTTGATACCGCACGGCGTGCGTTCACGAGGCAGCGGTCGCGGCCTTTCTCCTTCCTCGGCGGCTTCTTCTCTGCCGTTTCTCCATCCATACCGGCGTGAGTTTGGTCGTGCGCCATTGGTTCTATAGCGTGGTCACCTGCCTCTTCCCTGCCGGTCCCCAACGGCGCCGACTATGTTGGTAAAGTCGCCCGTCTACTGCCCGTTCCCTGCCTCAATTTAGTTTTCCCATCGATCGGACACCCTTAAGCGTCGCCCGTCTGCACCTTCTTGGCGAGTGCCTTCACGGTCCGATGATTCTTTTGGCGTATGGCTCCGGGTTAGACCCACAAATCTCACCCCTCTCGAATCCCGTCCATGACAGTTCGCGGATCCCCTCATGTACCCCATCCCGGCTGGCTCATCCGCCCGCCCTCCGATTCCTCAGTTCCCTCTGGCCTCCACCAATATTGATATTGATGGTGAATTAATCTTATTGATGATTGATTACATCTTTAAATGCATGGTGAGTTTATATGGAGCCTCCATACGCATCTGTTCTCATTTTGTCGTCCCCATCCCGGGCAAAGGTACCAATTCCTTCTGTTGTTGATTTAAGTTTCATATTGTTTGGTACCTTTGTGTTTAGATTGCTTTTATGCATCCGTATATACGGATCATGATACCTGTGTGAAGATTATATTTTTGTTTTTAGTAAAAATTTCCCTCTATTTTTCAATTTAGGAAATATCAGGTTTAAAAAGTGTTTGGTTGGTAACCCTACATATTTGGTCATACGGATCATGATACCTGTATCAAGATTATATATTTTCATTTAGTTCAAATTCCCTCTATTTCCGATGCAGGATATATCAGGTTTAAAAAGTCCTTGATTGGTAACCTTATATATTTCTTCAGTTAGGGTTTTCACTCCTTGAAGCAGGTTTCTCTGTAATCGATTTCCAGTTGCATCTATTTCCTTGATTGTAGTTGGTAAGCCATTGTTGCCCCTCCATTTTTAATTTCATTTTGTGTTAGATTGCTTTTATGCATCCGTATATATGTATCATTACCTGCGTGAAGACAGCATCGAGTTTACCCTCTTTATTATTATTTTTATTTGTTGCTTCACACCAGTAGGGCAAAGAGACAATTATTTCTTTTATTCTTCTTGCTCTGTTATTAGTTTTGCACTGCATGCTGGCACCTAGATGCAGATGCTTCACAGCTTTGACTTTGTATGATTGTACAAATCCTGATTGTTTGTTGTTGTGAATGATATGGCCGCTTTGTTGCACAATCTGTGTCTACTTTCTGAGATTATTTTGTCAAAATGAAAAAATCATTTGAAGGCACATATTGATTTTAATTTCTAAATGTTCCAAACATGTGTGGCATCCTTCAGGGTGCCTTTTTTGCATATTTTGAAATTGGAAGTCTTCTTTGTCAAAGCTTTATGATACAAACAGAGGAACTACAAAGCACTATAGATTATAATACAAGAGAATTAACCACTCTAAATGGCTTTATGTAAAAAGAAAATGAGAAACAAACAGCTCAAAGCCAATGAGAAGTATTAGCATCAATGAGTCCTTTATGTTTCCCCATCATAATATAAAGAGTAAATTCTTCAAACCATCACGGGTTTTGTGGCCACAGTGGATCCAAAATGCACTACACTCCAGTTTAGTTACTTGACCTCACCACTTTTCCCATGCCTAAAAATATAGATACCTTAGCAAAATCATCCACCAATTTATAGCATTAGACCATTCCTGGTCATCACCAATTTAGTAATCTATATTGTTTTGTGGTAGCAGATTGTTTATAATCCTGCCCATGGTTTTTCAGAAAACAGAAACCATCCTATATTGTTTGTTTTTCTTGGAAACATAAAGCATTGACTGAAACGGTAGTCCATGGGATTTTATAATTAATAAAGCTTTCCCTCTTATTCATTAGTTTTTAAATGCAAGTGTAAACATGGTGAACCTGTTTAATTGTTTAGACTGATGAAAGAATAGTGCTGATAAAGGCTTTTCTTTTTTCATGTAATACATTTAGCTTATGTTAACAAAAATATATTCCATGTTGTAGCCACTCAATATATTATTATATGACACAACTTATTAAATTATCATTCATTAGCGGACCTAAATCTTACTTTCCTGTGGCCATGAGGGTTTATCTAATTCTACATTACCTGTGACACTTTGTCGTTAAATCATTTCACTTGTGGTTCTGAGTTGGCAGCTACAAATCTCGGTGTAGTAGTCTATGTCTAGCAAGTGTTAGTCTCTGTCCCTTCAATTTCATATTCAACTATGATTGTAAATGAAATAGTTTTTCCTATCCACTCAAATATGACAAAAAAAATCCAAGTGACCATAAGAAAACTTCTTACTCTGTGATTTTTAATGAGCCTCATAAAGCCAGATTGTCTTCTCGCATAAGTTGACCAAGTGACCAAAGAATCCAAGTGACCACAAGAAAACTTCTTACATACTAATTTTTACTGAGCCTCATAAGTTGCTAGACTGTCTTCTGTCACATTAAAAACTCAAGAGGGCAAAAGTTTGCCCCTAATAAAATCTGGAACTACGCAAACTTTTTTGGGGTGTAAGTTTGTCGAGCTCATTCCCCTGTCTTTTTTTCCTCTTCTGTTTTGTTGGTCCCATGAACTTGGAAAAGCTGAGATCCGTGATCTGTTTCCACTTTCAATGTGTTGAACCAATCATACACCGTGATTCATTGTTACTTGCAAAAGAAAGAAACAAAAGCTTCTGTGTCTCCTGATAAGTGATGAGTTGATGGGGTTACGTGTTAAAGGCGGCATTGAGAATCTGGATCTCGGTTGAAGTACTAACTAAAATTGTTCTCTTTTTGTGCTAATTACTGATGAGTTTATACAGTTATATAATCTAACATTTATATTATACTCGCTATTAATGCAGGTAATCATTGCAAATTTTCAAGACATCAACCATGAAGAACAAAGTAAAAGGGATTACATCAGCTACCAAGGAGTCGCTTAAATAAATAATTAAAATGTATTTTTCTTACTGCAAAATGACATCTCTCCAACACTAGATACACCATGTGGTCTAAATAAATATTTGTTAGGTACTGAGCGATACAGTTCAAATATCTCATCAGTGTGGTCTAAATAAATATTAGGTGTATACTAAATGCAATGATATTTGTACTCTCTCTATTAGGCTCATGTCCGTCTCGAAAAGAGATGATAAAAGATGAAACTCTTTCTTATAATCATTGCATTCTTTCTTAATTCCGCAGCAACGGAATTCTAGTATACATTATCTTAGCGGTTTTTGAAAACAGATAGGAAATTGATATTACCCTGACGGTATCACATAGAACACACAGGAAATTAAATAACCATTAGGAAATCGGGGAAAATTCATAATTCTAGATTGTTTCAAATTCTTTTTTGCCGGTTATTGAATAACCATCAGGGTAATTAACATTATCTTGATGGTTTCAAAAAAAACAGAGAGATAAATAACCGTGAGGGAAAATTCGATTAACACGGAAAACAAAGATATTTTGAAATTATAAAATTCAAATTGTTTAAGGCCCTAAATGAAGTTAAATAGAATTTTCGAACAATAAAGTTGTATAAATTTTCTATATCCACAACTTTCATTTTAAAAAATTTCTCCCATCAGGGTTTGAATTTCAAACTTAAAAATTCAAACATAGTTTTCCTTGATAGATGATTTCAAATCAAAATGTTATCATACACAAAGTTTTATAACTTTTGGGATCTACAACATTTATTTTGCTTGTTTCACCATCCAGTTGTTTAAAATTCAAATCTCAAATTTGACAAATTGAGGGCAGTAGTTTTCCTTGACAAAAATGAATCAAATGAAAATCAACTACAAAGTTGTATAACTCCTCAAATCTCGACTTTCATTTTGGTTGTTTCTCCATCCAAGATGGTTTGATAATTTAAAATTTAAATTTGACAAATTCAAACATAGTTTTTCTTGACAAAATGAATTCAAATGATAAAGTTGTCAACTACAAGGTTGTATTACTTCTCAAGATCCATAACTTTTATTTTGATCATTTGATCATCTCTTCATCGACATAGTTAGCAGTAACATTGTTCATAAATCTTGTATATCTCTTTTATAGTTATACAAACTATATAGGAATATGTAAATTTTAAATTTAATATTCTTTGTCACTGTCTAGAAAAATGACCCAAAATAAAGTACTATATCTTGATGATTTATACCACTTTTATGTTCATGATTTCTTTATTCAAAGATTAAAATAAAAATAAGAGTTCTTCAAAAATATAAAATTTAATTGTTAAACAACATTTTTGAGGCGTCAAAAGCGAGTTTAAGTGGAAAATACATAACAAAAGTTATATAACTTTTTATGATCTAGAACTTTTATTTTGGTCATTTCTCTAACTGATGTAGGTCTAAATTTTTTTTAATTTTTAGTACTTATTAATTTCTAGTATTCATTTGGTAAATACATAACCGTAAACATAGTGAAAAGCTACGCAAGGTAAGGCCCCCCTAACCTGGGCCTGATCTCCGGAAAAACCCCTTTTGGATCGTGAGGCCTACAGGCCCACTTATCCATGAGCCTACTGTGGTCGTAGGATTAGATCAACAGCTGAGCTTCTTTTTTTGCGGGAGCACAAAACTAGAGCATGTTCCATTTAAGAACAATGTATAATATATCAATTTATTTAAATCATTTGAATTTTTTATGAAAAGATTATACTCATTTTAGGCCTGGGAAAAATACTGACCCTACCCAAATTTTTTAGGCCTAGCCTCCACTGCATAGTTGTCCATCCGACCAGCGACACGGTGACGATCAGAGCCGGTACACAACGCGGCCGGTCCGGTGCATCACGCGACCCGCAGGCGGCCCGCGACCCGATAGCCCGAACCGGGCCATGGGCGCTGCCTGCCTGTGGCCTGTGTACCGGTGGTCGTGCCCGAGAAAGGCGGCCCGGTGGCAGCCGTCGGCCGGCCTGCTAACTTTTTTTTTTTTGAAAAGGCCGGCCTGCTAACATACTTTGCTTAGGAATGCCTGGCGTTGGTGGGCCTGGTGCCTCCGTCGACCACGTGATGGATGCCGAGCGCTGCCGGCCTGCCTGCTGCCAAAGCTAACAAGGGGAAACAGGAAGTAGTGTGCTGGTCGTTCGTTGCTGCCCGATGCGGCCCTCTCCAGCGTGGCGGCACAGAATATAGCGGCGGCGGTGGCGGCCCGTGCGGTGGCGCAAAGCGCGGCGGCGTAACCGCCGGCGCGCAATATGATGGCGGCAGCCTTGGCGGCGTACGAAAGCGCGGCCAGCCTTGCGCGGCTTCCAGCGGCGGCAGCAGCGCCCATCGTGGCTGAAACTGCGCCCGATGGGCCTCCCATCCAGCCTTCCCCCTTTCTCCCTGCTTCGATTCTGCGGCGGCAGCGGCTCGAGCGACATCGAGAGAAGGGATGGAGCGGCCCAATGCCCGGCGTAGCGAGCCATAAAATCCCACCGGACCGGGCCATGGGCGAGTCATGGCGACACGCGGTGGAAACACGGCCCGGCTTGCGTGGCGGCGTGACCCGACACGGTTCCGACCGCCGGCTGGCGGGTGCGTGGGCGCGCAGGGCCAGCCCGTTGGACATCTATACTGCCACAGATTGAGTCCTCGCTACTGGATTTTGAACCGACGAGTACCAACTTGTAGTGATAGACCTATAGTGATATGAAACCGGTAATGACATTGGGTTTCTAAATCCCCCAAAAAGGCTGACAAAATGTTTTAAACCAGGAGAACCCCACGAATCAGCAATAGACTGACGGTGCTGGTAGTGACTTGGGGTTTTCAGGAAATTCAAAAAAGAAAGAGGATGAAATAATGTTTTAAACTAGGAGAGGCCCCACGAATCAGGACACCCGCCCATCCGGTCTTCGTCAAAGTAGCAAGCGGTGACATTTTTCCGCTCAAAGATGGCGCGCTTCAAGACTGGTGGTGGGATTGGAACCCATGACCTCCTCATCGTGCGTAGATAATTGAAAGCTTACTCCCTTTGTAAAACTAGTGCTTTGCTGATGTAATAACTATTAGCTTACTTCCAATGGCTCTGTAGATAACAACACTCGAAAATCAGTATCTGCTAATAACTATTTTCTTTTTAGATCCAAACAAATATATAATTATTAACTTGAGCTTTAAGTAGATAACAATTATCCCACTAGTTGAACCAGATCAGTATTATCAGATAATTGAATAAAAAAAAAAGGCCCTTATATATTAGAATAAAACAAAACATGGCCTTGTCTCGTCGTTCATAGAGCGAATCGAATCAAATCAAATCAATTGAATCTCTAGAAAAGTAACGTTAAGACAGCTTATCTATGGGCGTGCTGCGATTGAGCTGGAAACTGATTTTCTTCATTTCGTACAACGCTAGATCATTGACCTGGTTGAGGAGATTGAAGATCGAGCTTCGTCTTGCCTTCAAAATTTTTCCATTTCCATATGTAAGCAAGTTATGTGATAAAGTAGCTCGATCATACATTGCTAGACAAGTGTCAGATGGAGAGACATGTAACTCTGACATGCGTATATAATAGTGAATAAAAAAAGGCCCTTATATTCGAATAAAACAAAAACATGGCCTTTGTGTCGTCGTTCATAGAGCGAATCGAATCAAATCAAATCAAATCAAGTAATTAAGACAGCTTATCTATGGGCGTGCTGCGGGTGAGCTGGAAACTGATTTTCTTCATTTCGTACAACGCTGGATCATTGACCTGGTTCTGGAGGAGATTGAAGATCGAGCTTCGTCTTGCCTTTAAAATTTTTTCCATTTCCATATGTAAAGCAGGTTATGTGATAAAAAGTAGCTCGATCATACATTGCTAATGCTAGACAAGTGTCAGATGGGGGAGACATGGCATGTACCTCCGACATGCGTATATAATAATCTGATTATGCTTAAGGCCTCGGCCAACTGATAATCAAAATGATACTAAACAATTAAATTGTGGCTTTCCTTTAAACTGATTGAGGTTGCATATCGATCCCATTTACGTTATAGCTCACAAATCCGGAAACAAACAGCACCTTAGCTTTAGCCAAATACTAACAGAACGACTCAAAATTTTGACTTGATTCGCTCCTCTAAGAAGATACTTAAATTGGTCTAGCACATTGCTTAATAAAATTAGAGTTTTTGTTCACTTTGTAAATAACATCGAGTTTAAGTTCAAATATATGAGATGGGTTACATGACGCTTGCTAGTAGCTATAATCATACATAAAAAAGAGCATGTTGAACACTTTGGTATTTTCATTTCTCAAATCATGTTGTTTGCCGACTCCCAAAATAATATGGGAGAAAAATAAATCACATCTCAAGAGTTTGACACAATTCACTTCCCAAAGCCTAGGTGGGAAAGCAGATTGGGGGGCGGCCCGGCGGGAAAGCAGGCAGCAACAAACAGGAAGCGAGGTGTTGGCGCCGTGGCGGTCGCGATCACACACTAACAAGGGCCTTGGGCGCCAGCGTCACCACGGACTGAAAAAACGCAACAGATAACCAACACGTTTTCGCGGTGAAGAGCGGCGAGGTTCATCAAAGGGTAACTAACCCGCGTTTACGCGATGGCGAAGAAGCGGCTAGTTTCGACAAACTAACAAAGAAGCCATTGAAGCTCGCCCGAGGAGGGACCACGAGCAAGGGCGTCGCCCGGGTTGCCCTAGGTCGGCCCGACAAGTCTAGGTCATTGGATCAAAAGCGATGAACAACAAAAGCGAAAGGTTGAAGGGAAAATAGGGTAAAGAGAGGTAGTAGATTCATTTGTTTGTCGATTGGTTGATGGGTACCTCAATCGGCCATGGACCTGATATACATTTAAAAGTGGGTGGGTCTTATCCTCAAGGGGTAGAAACTCCCTTCCAAAACACGTCGAACAGCAGAAAACCCGTTTGAACTGCCACAATTAGCCAAGTTGATCCCAAGATCGCTAAGCCAAGTTGTGACGGGCGGGAGGGGCTGTTTTAGGCTAAAAACAGCCCAAGTCAGCTTAGCCAGGCTTGGGGACCCGGCTAAGCCGACTGGCAGATAAAAATTTTGGGTATAATCTTTTCTAAATCCATAATTAATTCATCCGACTCCAAATGAGGAAAACCATATACGTTTTTCAATCAGTCTTGCGGCGAGAGGAGCGCAATGGTGAAATGCAGCTCTTGCTTTTGAGGAACTTTTCGAGTCGGCTTAGCTGACTTTGCTAGTCGCTAAGCGGTTTTAGGAGGCCGTAGGCTGGCCAGGCAAAGCCGGCTTAGCCGGTTTAAGGACCCAGCTAAGACCCAGGTTTTAAAGGTGAAGCCGACCTAGCCAAATCGGCTAAGCCAAAGTCGGCTAAAGTTTGTGGCTCACCGTCTTCTTAGTGTAATTTCTTGTTTACGTTTGTGATGTCACTTGACCTCGATTATGTCCATAATCATTGTAACTTATTCATGACGTTTAAAACCAACTTGGACAATTTTAAGCGTCAGCACGAGGGAAGTAAGGTTAGGTATGTAAAAGTTCTTTTATATATATAAAATCCAACCCTATACTAAAAAAGAAAGCTAACAAACGGGGATTTATTTATTTACTAGTAGAACTCTCCGGCGTTGCTCGGAAGGAAGTAAGCAGCTTTTGTTAAAGGATTAGGTGTAGTACATAATAGGTGCCATCAAAAACTATTCTCAATCTCATGCATGATTTCTGTTGAACTTGGCCTAAAGGCTATGAAACCAAATCATTATTTTGCAAACACATGAAATCCGTAGTAAATTGTATTTGTACAGAAATAATAACAGCGAAAGACTTAAAATGCAAACTGAACTTTGCTGCTATGGTTCAATCAGTCCAATCCATATCAATCCGTAGTAGCTGCAGCATGTTAATAATGGCCGAAGATGGAGAACTATTCCTTGCATACATACATATATTATGTCATGTTTACTGCAACTGTAGGTATCATGCTGAATTTTCCTACATGCTACTGTACAACGTAGTACACAGCTGGTTGGTTTGCTCAACGTCGTCCCTTGACTGTTGACGATCCGAAATGAAAGTCTGTCTTGGCTCTTTAGGGAGGGTTCCTCAAGGCCATGCCGGTAGGTTGGAGGTGGTGGTCCGGCTCTGGCTTAGGCTCAAGTCGGGACGTCGGAAAAAACTGATCAGTTGTATAAGCATTGCTAATCTGACCGTCACAAATATGTAAGAAGATTATATAATGTTTCAGTTTACCAAATCAAGATACCAGAGTCTTAAATGAACAGACCAGTTATATGAGCATTGCTAAACTGACCTTTGATGTTGTTTTAGCAGGTGTAGGAGTGTAGGGACATATAACCTGCATAAGAGGAAACAAAAAGTTGGAAAAGTATCGAAGCCTAAAAGGGCCATGTGCACTGTGTTCAGCAGGAAGGAACCTAATTTATAGGTGTGCTCATACAAAAGAACCTGAAAATATATAGTACCAAACTGTTTTTTTTGCTGGAAGGGCAAGACATCCCTTGCTTTGGCCAGCGAGGCAGGATATAAATTTGAGTTGCCTACCACTGACTCCTGCCAAAAATCAGTTTCAAATGGCTTTGTGACATCCCTTTGCCTGTAGCTCAAAAGCTTCTCGAGAACATTGCACCAGTTGGATTTGTCATAGAACTGGTCAACAATTGCAGCATTCTTTATGCCAGAAACCAATCTGAAATTAAGATAGTTACTCCCTCGGGATGGTATTAGAAATGCGTTTTGGACAAGGTTTGGGTCAAACATCGGAATATAAATCATCAATAACTTTTAAGTTGTTGAGTTTGTAATTGTAAAAATTATATGAGTAGATTTGTCTTAAAAAATACTTTTGATAAAAGTATACATATATCACATCTTCATAAATATTTTTTTATAATAATAAGATGTTAAAGTTGTGTTTTGGAGACCGGTGTCACTTTCACAAAACGACTTAATACCATCCCGGAGGGAAGTAACTAATCATATGAGATATTCTAATCAAAAGAGCTGACATTCATGAAAAAATAAAGTAATACATGCTTAGTGCAAGCAGCAACTTATATTCTTATTTCTCTATAATTATTTTTACAATTTTTTTTTGCAACTATAACCTGTATAAGGCAATCAGGTTTTCAGGTGATAATAGCTATTTGTATGTATAAAGGCAACATTTCTGGTGAGCCTCTAATCAAGAAAGATTGGGTAAAAGAGTAAAAATATAGCCGCTAAAATGTCAACTGCATCAGTCTGTCTTCGACAGCTAGTTACCATCTTTAAGGGTGTGTTTAGTTGGTTGAAATATTTTTTTGGGTTGGAAGCTACTGTAACACTTTTCGTTTGATTTGGTAATTATTGTCCTATCGTGTACTTAACTAGGTTCAAAAAAGATTCGCGGTTAATCGCACTTTTCGGTCAAACTATGCAATTTATTTTTTTTTTTTACATATTTGAGTGCCCCATGCATGCATCAAGAGATTTGATGTGATAGGTACTGTAGCACTTTTCGGGTTTGCTTTTGTGCAACTAAACATGTCCTAGCCGATCATCTGCGCATGGAAAGGGGCCGACCCCCGACTCCAGCGTTCCATGAATAGCTGCATACGCCCCAAAGGCGACGACGGCGGCGGAGCGTGCCGTGGGCGCAGCATCCCGCACCCCGAAGGTCGCCGCGAGGAGGCTCGAGGAAGCGGAGGTCGAGCATCCCTGCATCTACCCCAGCGCCAGCGGCGTGGCGATAGACGCTGGGCGCTGGAGCCGTCCACGGCGTTGGAGGAAGCGTGCGATCGGGGCGCCGGAGCTGCGCCTGCCGGGGATGCCGAGTTCGCCGCCGCTGGTGAAGCCGATCCAGCGCACCTCTCATGCCCGGCAACGAAGAATCGTGATAGCGGTGCGGGACCAATGCCACCACGGGGTGGAGGTGGCCAATCAGCGTCAACGTTGCAGAGGTAGGAAGAGAGGCCGCCCATTTATGCGCAAGGCGGATTGGCCAACTGAAGGGCGTGATCGTCGTTGGAAGGAGGAGAGGCCGCCGCTACCCAGCCTTGCCAATGCACCACTTGATATCGAAATTAATTGGCAGCGAAGAGAGGCGCTCGGGATCGACAATCGGCGGTCGCCGATTTATCGCGTCGATATCGTAGGAGGATCTTCAGAGGTCGCGAGTAGGTAGGGGAAGGGAAGAGGACGGCGGGGCCGGCGGCTATGGAAGAGGAAGCGGCGCCCGGTCCGAGGGAGAAGCGGGCGGCGGCAGCGCCGGATTCACGTAGGAAGAAGGGGAAAAGGCAGCGGAGGAAGGACCGTTCTTTGTCTACGTGGTGTTAGCGTGGCTTCACCGGCGAGCGAAGAACTTGCTACATCACGTAGGGCGCTGGTGGCTCCTCCTCGGGTCGGGGGCGGCGCGGCAAAGGCGGCGGCGGGGCGGGAGTATTAAGCTAGTCGCCTTCGCATCTTGACTCTACGCCCCCCGTCAGGGGCATGCGGAGTTTCCACCTCCGAGAGTCCACCTCTGCGGCGGCTTGGCGTGCTCCATCTCCGTCTCTTTTTCTGGCGGCTTACCGCCCCGCCCCCTTCTGCCATGGTGCTCGAGACGCCGAGTCCTCGCGTCGGCGCCGACTGGCGAGATCACACGGGCCACCCCCCCCACGCCCCACACATCCGGCCCAGAATGTAGAAATCGCCAGTGCTGCCCCTTGCTAGCTTGCCAGCGTTGCTACAGGTTAGTCTGATTTATCATCTGCTTTTTTTTCCTATTTCCTACAAAGGTAATATTTGCATGATTTTACTAGATCGACAATCAGATTGACTAGACATGCTTTCTTAATTAGGGTAGCAAATAGTAATGGTGCGTCTGGAAAATCTCTATTCTTTTTTACAATAGAAGTAAAGATGCGTTTGATGTTTTTTTTAAAAAAAATCGCCCCTCCTCTAATTTAGTTCACACTCCGCCACTGACCAGAAGTGTGTCCTACCAGACGGGTCTTCTGAGGAGACGTTCATGGGATTTTGTCTCTAGTCTCAGCCGTTTGCGGCCCGTGTGAGCTAGCGCACTATTGTGTCACTGTTCACTCGTTAACAATATGAAGATATAGCACATAACGAGGTACTATAATAACATATAAAGGTGTTATGCTTACTATATGGAACCAATTATATTATACATCTTATATGCCCCGGTGGAAATAAACCAGTAAGGGATACATATGACACATGAAACATGCCAATCCATGAGGCAAGAGTTTATGGGCACAGCCATATATGCCCATATGCTCAAAGCGCATACACTCGACACACGGATACTGCGTGCAATCAGGCACGGTGTATCCTAGTTCCTGAACAGAACAAAAGCCACACACAAACCCAAAAAGCCACACACAAACAATTGAAATCAGGATCCAAATCAGACTCTGTCACTCAGTACATGAGCACAGCTGTGGCTACAACTGCTATGCTCAAGCATGCAAACCTGCTTGCAGTCACTTTGCAAGCTACCATTATTATTCTGAGCACAAGCATGAACACAAGGAATTATTGGAACCCACACACACATACGATGGAGCTTGCACAATGCAAGCTAATCAGCGAAGGATGGGGAAGAATGATGTAGACTTTTTCTTCTCACCTATGTCTGATCCTCCTCCTCCTCCTTCTTTACATTGTCCCTTTACCGCTGCGGTTTGATGTGTATGAGTTTTTGTTATGTGCATGAATGTCTTTTTCTCACCTGAAGAGGGACACTCTTACCGTGGAACTCAAGCTCCTTCAACTCCGGAAGGTTGCCAATGCCAGAGAGAGATTCCCAGCTCAGTGAAGGACCATCTAATCTTCTCAAGATTACAAGCAGAATACACTCAGCAAAGCTGATGTTGGAGATCTTCAAGCAGTCAATAATAAGAACTTTGAGATTTGGGAACTCATCCATGCTGAAGGTAACCTGGCTTTCATCATAAGAATTGTCAAAAGCTCTAGCCAGCACAGTTTTGGGTTTGTTCATAAGTATTTGTCGTAGATCATGTTGCTTCTGGCATGTATCAGAAAGAGTACCTTGGCAACACATGATTGGCATTGTAGCGGAAATAAGGAAAGAAGGACCTTATTACCCTTAG
Source organism: Hyparrhenia diplandra (assembly GCA_015847255.1). Classification (NCBI taxonomy): domain Eukaryota; kingdom Viridiplantae; phylum Streptophyta; class Magnoliopsida; order Poales; family Poaceae; genus Hyparrhenia; species Hyparrhenia diplandra. Next base: position 61,332 of record JADLZK010012425.1, on the reverse strand, counting down.
TTAATCTCCCTCAATTTCGCAAGATGGCTCCGCTCCAGCAAGGAGCTTTGTATGTTTGTGTCGGACAAGACAATCTTCTCGGCTCAGGAGCTCCGCCTTCGAATCTTATGCCGGTCTGCATGCTGGGTCCCTCAACAAGAAAAGTACTTGAGATGCTGGAATTCTTCCTTCTTGAAAGTCAGTGTGTTGATCTCGGTAACTAACTCACCAGAAGTGGTTGTCCCATCACGATCAGGTAACAAAACAAAGGGAATATTACCCTTCAGCTCCAGTTCCTTCAACTTTGGAAGGCACCGACCCCCACAAAAGACGCTCTATCTTAGTACCGGAATAGCACGATCTTCTCAAGCTCAGGGCTGCTCCATTTTTAAGATTGATAAGTTTAGTCTTGTGGAGACACTCAACATGAAAATTCTTGAGATGTAGAATTCTTCCTTGTCGATGGTGAGGCTCCTTTCTGTGTATGCATCATGCCGGACCTAACACAACAATTTAGGAAGCATGGTGATGTGGAACAGATTCCTCTTCTTCAATGAGTGCGACTCAGAGTTACCTTGGCAAGTTCATCGCTACCTTTAGAAAATAATGTCAGAAGCCGCACGATCTCTGTGCATCCATCAATGTTGGCTCTCAAGAACCTTGGGTGGTTGTATCAAGTGATTGTACAAATCATACGGTAGTAACTTTTGGTCTGGAACAGTTTCCTCACTTCTGGTTTCAAGTATAGTGATGGAAAGAGATTGGAGAGCACTCTTTCAGGTCACTGATAGCCCAAAGCAGATGCTTGAGGTGGGATTTCTTGTTATCAATGACCATACACCAAGCTTCCTCAGCTGCCCTAGCTTTCTGATTTCTTTTAACTCAGCTCCATCCCTTGAATAAGCCTTCACACATTGGTTAGTACCTCCATATTTTCCATTTTGTTGATCTTGTGAGGGATTTGGACAGCAGAACGTAAACCTTATCCTCCTAAGCAGTGTGCCCATTTCGTGACCTGTACTTGGATCAATTTGACCAGCCAGTAGGCGCCTCAGCTTTAGGAGCACAATGCACCTCTGATGTTGCATTCTCAGGCACCTTGGTTTGCCGGATATCCAATATCTCCAGTTCATGGAGGTTGTTTGATTTCAGTAGGCAGATCAGCTATCAGTTCCCACATAGGCTTAGATGTAAGATGTAATATGGTGCTGCAGATATCCTTGAGGTGCTTCTTTTTCAAGCCATTACAGCCCTTCAAGATCTAGCAACGGCAGCCGCGGTTTATGTAGATATTTAGGGAGCTTCTGCACAACCGTGTCAATGCTATCAGAGGCGCAGGTCGAAGACCACTAAGGTGGAGAAGTATATGTTTGCAGGAAGATTGTGACAGGCGTGCATCCAAAATGTGTTGTTACTGTGGCCATTCTGGTGATAAACTCATGGACCCACCAGCCATGCGCTCTTCGCCTTTCCGGCAGCACTAAGACATAACAGGTGTAACAAGCCACCGGTCAATGAGGAGCTTCAAAGCATCGTTTGCATGGCGCTACTACGGTGGGCCAGGGCAAAGAAGCGTAGGGGGGTGAATGGGGGCCTCAAATTTTTCGCACCCGATTTGGGTCGTGAACCAACCCCACTCAGGAACAAACTTAACGGATACGGCTCCAGTGAGGAGCGGGTTCCCGAAACCAAGATACCCAAGTCAACTTGTGTGAGGGCATTCAAATAAATTCCTTGGATCAATAGAGTGTATGTAAAATCCAGGATCATAAATGTCGGGCTCAATTGTGTAAGCTACTTGGATGAAAAATGGAACAAATAATAATGGACTGCACAAAATTAATACTGTTCAAAGTGAACACAAAAGCCAACAGCAAGCAAATGCCCTTGCAATAATCGTGCGGAGTACTAATCCTATCAAAATGATGTAAATTAATGTTCCAAATGATTGAAAGCTCATGAATTCTAGGAGTAGTAGATCACGTATACAGTAAAAAGAATAATTACGTATTGGAACTAATTTCCTGAACTATTTTCAAGAACTGAATGCTACTGCTCAAATCAACATATTTACTGAAACTAAACTACAGAGAGATCCCATTAAATCAAAAAAAAATCTGACGAGTGCTCCTAGGAAACCCTGACCTGCTGATGGTGACGTGTAATGGTGCAGCGTTACAGATCACAGGATGACGAACATAGAAATTTCATGAACTGCTGTCCAACTCCACGAATGGGGAAACTAGGAACAAGAAAAACAGCCAAGCTGCTGTGTTACAGCAGTGTCTTCGGTGTCTTCAAAAATCTGAGCACGAAGCACAAGAAATCAAAAATCAACAGGAGGACTGCTCCCTGCCACTGCAATTGAATGATCAGAAAAGGGAAGATCGTGGGACTGCGCATGGCCGACTGCTTGGGGGATCAGAGGCAATCGCTGCTCAAAAGGGCTCGCACGATGTTTCCACATCGGAGCTGGTAGCGCTGCCGCCCTCGCCCATCAGATCGACAGCACGCCTTTAATAGGTTTATTTCACTCCTCATTTTATCCCTAAGCCAATTAGAGCCAAACCAAAAAATAGCCATGGGCGATATGGTCCGACTTCGAATAAACTTGATTCGACGGCCACCGCGCCTTCTCACCGGTAGCTTCGCTCGATGTGAACTCCCGATGCCGCCACGCATGCCGTCCTTCCGCCTTGGAACTTTCGCCCGTGTTTTGTGGCCCAAACCCGCGAAACCCGCCACCGATGGTTTTGAGGCTCAAACCACCAAACCGCCACGTATCCCGCACGCATCCCCCTCTTAGACACATGTCACCGCCGTCCTCGACCGCCCGGCGCCAAGTCTTCTCGAGCCTCCCGCTCGACTTGCACGCCCGTCGCCTTGACCCGACGACATGGTCACTCCACGCGTCCCTCGCGACTTGTCGATGTCCCAAGTGTCAGCCACCACGGGCTGGCCACCCGGGGGCTCGGTCCTCGATCCAAGCCTCACGTCCGCCCTTCACCGCTCCAAGTCCATCGGCACGGCACGCCCTCCTTGATCTTCACCTCGCCGTTGACCACCATCTCGAGCTCAACACCTGCACAACACAAGCCAAGAAACAATGTCTTCCGACACACCGCATGTGCCGGGTGAAGATAACCGAGGTAGAAAGAAAGTGAAAATAGAATAAAAATGTTGAGAGTTGACAATGACTCATCACAAAAGCTAAACATAAATGGTTATAATCAACCATGTGTTCGCAATCTCCCCCTTGATGAGTGCATTGTCAACACCAACACAAAGACAGAAGGGAGAGCAAGAAGAACTCACCCAAATGACCAAAAGGCAAATAAAAGCATAACGGGGTCATTTGTGATGAGCAAAGACAAGAGCAAAACTAGACCCTCAAGATAGAGGCAAAGGCTCGACACATCTAGCAACTCCCCCTGAAAAGATGCAATCTCTCAAATGCATGCACACTCACTGTCTTTGTGAACATTTTTCTCCCCCTTGTTGGCATATGCACTTGTCAAGTTCGTTTAAGTTAGAGCCCATGATTGCAAAACTCCCCCTTGAAACATGCTATGAATGCACAAATTTTACAATGCAAGAGCTTCAGGATTATAGCAAGTCAAATGAGAGGATGCTCTAACTAGTATCATGTCAACAAAGTACAAGTGCTAGCAAACGCTCAAATTGATCAGATGGTATGAAATATGGCAATGAAGCAATTTTGATCAAGTTTTAAGCATTTCTAAGAGAGGGGTTCACCACTGAAATAAGCACATAGCACATATAGGCAGAAGATCAATCAAGTGCTAAGACATGTAGACAGGTGAACTACCTCAAACAAAGTTCACACATCATGCAAAAGATTTACCCAAGTTATGATTTCATCATTTTAAGATATTCATCGAAGTTTGCAGCGTGTTTCAAATATTGGGCAAAACATGTATGTGTGAGTGGTTATCCACAACTGTCAGTCTTACTAATCAACCATGTCAAGCCTATGCTGTGAGCAATGAGAAGCTTAAGACATAATCTGGATCAACCACAACATAGTCCAAGTTCATTTCAAAGTGCAATGAAGAGCAGTCTCAAACTATGAAGTGGGACAGTTATGGACCCATCTCGATCTTTTCCAATCACTTAGCTTAGATTGTATATTTTAAACATATAAGCATCAATGGTCATCTAAGCAAGTGTATAACTCAGTGAATGAGACATAGCTACCTAGCATACACATTATAGCAAAAGGATCTCACACATCCTACACATGCTAGGAGCCATCTCAAATGGTGAACCATGTTCAAGTTTCATCAATTTAGAGTCAAGTTCACATTTAGAAAATAGCTTAGCTCATAACATATCGCAAATGATCAATAGGAGCTTAAGCTACAAGCACTATCATGTATAAATCATACTATCTAGAGCATAGTCTCATTTCAATCAATATAAACTAGAAGCTCAATATGATCTATTATACATGATGAGATGATATGCAATATGATACAAGAGCAAAGAAGGAAGGAAAAAATGATCAGATAGAACATGTCCAACATCTTGAGGCTCAAAAGAAACAACAAATGCAGAATGAGCAAAGTGAGAAATCTAATACAACCTATTCTGTGTGACTCACTGATCAAGCTCACCAATCATGTTCTAAGGTGAACTGCGATACTGAATATGTCAAGGTGCCTCCCTTGAAGAAGTCACCTCACATTAAACAGCAGCTAGAAGATCCACTCCTCCTCCACAAAAATGCTTGGGTATCTTTGTTGTTATCCCCGAAGATAATGTACTCTTTGTTCCTTATGGGTTGAGGCTAGAGAACCATATTGAGTTTCCAGTCATATGGCACGAACATCCGAAATCAAGAAGCCACATGTTCTCCAAGCCTAATACCTGCATCAATAGAAAGACATGGGGCGAGCAAACGGCACAACACTGGGGTTAGTCATATAAGAAGGGTACCAGTGTTGACTCATTTGCCCCTAAGAGAGTGTTAGGATAAACACCAAACATGTCATGTGCCATGGGAGAGAAGCGATCGCCACAGAAGGGAAAACGTGGTCCGCTAGAGCTGTGAGACTGAAAATCACTACCTCGTGGTCTAGCAACATGAGGCCTAGCACTTTGAGGCATCGCACCTCTACGCCTAGCATTGCGCCTCTGAATAGGAGGCACATGTACTCCATGAGGTGGATGATACATGTTCTGGTTGTTCAACTCATACTCCCGCCTCTCATCTCTCTTCCTCCTAAAGCAAAACTCAGCAAGGTGACCATCCCTCTCACAGTATTCGCAGTGATACCTCACCTCTCTCTTGGGTGGTTGTTGGCTCACTCTCTTTTGGGATTGGTTCACTCTTGGTGGTGGCCTAGCTTTGGGAAGGGGTTCCTTAGAGATGTTTGGGAGAGTATCAAGTGGGTTTCTAAGATGGTTAGGTTTTGGAATCCACACTTGTTTTTGAGGTGGAGCTTTGGGAGTTTCTTCAAACACTCCATTTTTCATAGTGGGCTCAGTGGGTTTAGGTGAAGTGATTTTGATCAGCTTAGGAATAGTAGAAGGTTTCTCACTTGGGTTCAAACCACTATGCTGACCAACCTTGCCATACAAGTTTTCACCCTTCCCACCTATAGCAAAGCCTAAACCTGATGTGTCAGTTCCCCTCTTGAGCTGACTCATCATCATGCCCAATTGTGGCTCTCCACTAGGCACCCAAATGTAACAGGGCCGGAGGTGTGTGTTGTCCTCCTCGGTCTTCAACTTGTCACGCCTGCAAGCCTCAATCTCAAACTCCAAAGCCTCACAACAAGCACACCTAGCCACCATGTTATCTGAACTGGCCTTCTCTAGCAAAGAGATTCTAGCATCCTTCTCTACCATTTCGGATCGCAAGCCCGAAAAGGGACTTGCACACACCCAACAGCATAGGCCTAACCTTCAACTCAACATGCTCATCTAGCAGCGCAGAATATTTAGATTGCAAAGACATAATGCTAGACATATGCACGGCACAAGCGTCACATTCAGGCTCATCTGATAAAGCAACAGGCTTCCTAGCCAACTCTAACTCACTTAAGGCCATCTCCAACTTCTCTCTATACTCCTTCCTCTCCCTAACAGCACGCTTAAGCAATTTATCTTGAGCAACTAAAGCGTCATTCACAGATTCAAGTTCAGCAGAGAGGGAATCTATTGTGGGAGATACCTCAGAAGAAGAGTCGTCGTTGCCGGCCTCGCCCTTGCCATCTTGTGCCTCATCTCCAAGTGCCATGGTGCAGAAGCCGCTTTGTGTGGAGCCGGCGTAGAAGCACAATCCGTTAAATGTTTCCTCAACCTTCCTCTTGGACTCGTCGTCACTTGAGGAAGCTTGATCATCATCGGTGTCATTTTTGAGGTCGCTGAGGTTGGTGAGGAAGCGCCTTGTTCCGCTTGAGGAACTTTCTCTTGATCGCCTCCTTGTCGAAGCTGCTCTTAGACTTGTGCTTGGAGGATGAAGTATGCTTGTGCTTGTCGGAGGTGTACTTATCATTGAAGCGCTTGTTCTTGTTCGGACAAGTAGCGATGAAGTGATCAGGATCACCACATCCGAAGCACCCATCCTTCGGACCACTACCACCACGCCGACGGTTGAGCCGATTGTTGTGGATCCGAGAGAAGCGGCTAATCACAAGGGCCAGCTCGCCGCCTCTCGAGCACCTCCAATTGTTCCTCTGTCACACTCACAAGAGAAGACAAAGCAAAGCTAGGTTGTGATGCATTAGTGAAAGAACTAGAGCTTCCTTTGCCGAACACAAGACCCAAAGAAGAAGCGGTGGGATTTTTGAGCTTAGCTTGAATTTGATTATCAATTTCACTCGATTTTAGTTTGCTAAATAGCTCATCCACCGTCAAAGTGTCCAAAGTGGGAGATTCAAGAATCGCATTCACTTTAACATCCCAAACCTTCCGATCAAGAGCATAAAGAAGTTTGATTGCTCTCTCATGATCATCATAAGGTATCTCGAGGCTTGTTTGCCCGCATCTTGTTGATGATAGTTTGGAAACGAGCAAACAAAGAATCAATCGACTATGCATCAAGCTGAACAAAATTCTCGTACTCTCGCTTGTATGCGTCTCAAAGAGTCTGTTTTTCACTTGAGGGGTTCCCTCGTGATAGTTTTGCAACCTCACCCAGATCTCTCGGCGGTAGCGCAATCCGAGACACGCTCAAACTCGGTATCTTTGAAACTCGAGAAAAGAACACCGCGAGCCCGACTATTGGCATTGTGTTGGTCAATTTGTTCCCGACCAACAAGAACGGCAAGAACCACACAGTTGGCATCCTCAATGATTTCCCAGACACGTGAATCTATCCCCATAAGATGTGCTTGCATCTTGATTTTCCAATAGGGATATTTCGTTTCATCGAACTCCGGCGGTTTGCCCCCAAAGTGGCCGAAACCGCGATGATCCATGTCGCCTTCTGCGGATCACAGACCGATTAAGGTGGAGTGATCCTTAACCGGCTCTGATACCAATTGAAGGACCGAAACGGCGACCAGAGGGGGGGGGGGTGAATGGGAGCCTCAAAATTTCTTTCAAAATTATGGTCCTTAGCTCAACACCCAACCCCAAAAGCAAACTCACACAAGATATGAGTAGCACACATGCTAATTGATAGCAAGATGTCACGCGCGAAAAGGATGGACACACCGAATCCAACGAAACAAATAGAAATCAAATCGGAGCTCAAACACACAAATCGTGGGCAAAACAACACGACTAAAAATTGAAAGGGCCGAGGGCATGAACTGAAACTAGCACACACGGTGCTACTGCTCTGCTGTGACAACGAACACTTGCTGGTAATGGGATTGCACACCACCGCATGTAGCAAATAGGAACAGGAGATCGACAATGAAAACAAATGGGCTGTGCTATGTGCTCAAGCAGTGAACATGAGAAAAGAAGATACTCTCACAATCGTGAATGTCATCTCAAGAAAAAGAAGCAATTTAATAGTCCATTTAATGCCAAAGTTTGCTTTGGTCATTCACGAATGCAAAGGATAAGCTTTCTGACCAATAAAAAAAAATCAGAACAAGGGAAGAATGCAGAGCAGCTGGACTGCACGTCTGGCAAAATCAAAACAAGCTGCACCGATTAGCACTGGTGGTGCCTTGGTCTGCTCAGCACTGATGACCTGATCGATGGCCTGCACAGAAAATTTCAGGCGCTGCTGAACTGCAAACTGAGAAATCAGAGAGGGAAGGAGACAGACATGCACATGTCTATACAATCAAGAAACACACAGGTGCACATCGTGTTGAACCAATTACAGACAAGATCAAGGAGAAAAAGCGGCGGTGCACCGGACAGTCTCTGACAACAGCACTGCTGCCACGAACTCAATCAAAACGCAGAGAAGGTAGCTAATGATCGGTGCCTTCTTTCTGTACTGCGTGATTGACCGGCGCTTCAGAGCCAAGGGAACACACGCATCATGCTGAACCCGTTGTCCAGTCCTATGTACAGGCACAGGTATAACATCCAACACAGAAACGGGAAAAAGAACGCTCACAAAAATCCATGAGAACCGATCCAAATCTCCATGAATTTCGCCCCAAAAATATTAGCCAAATGAAATCGACCCCTAAAGAATGAATCCGTCCAGGGCTCACCAAATAGATCACGTACAGGATACTACTTGATCAAATGTAAAAGACAAACAAAAATTCGCCAGCCGCATGAACAGAAAATCAATCGAATTAGATTATATACTCCACGAAACACTCCCTAAAATTCTCACGGGTGATCTTCATAGAGTCAGTGTGCTATTCCAGAAAAATCATGGCTCGATCCCAACTCGAAATTCAGGAATTTCATATCACAGGCAAGAACGAAAATTGGAGAAAAAGACTAGAACACAGGGAAACAAAATCACAAGTCTGATTAAAAAATCCCAGAGGGCATGAGGCGGATTAAGGCCACCTCTTCCCACACAAAGCATCTCAGAATTTACACAATCATGAATCTCAGATGTGGACGTCTCTCTCTCAAGAACACTACGAAAAAAAAACCTACGGTAAAAAGAAAAACGGGATTTGGTGAGATACCGGAGGTTGGGACTCCCTCTACCTATTTAATAGGTTTATTTCACTCCTCATTTTATCCCTAAGCCTAATTAGAGCCAAACCAAAAATAGCCATGGGCGATATGGTCCGACTCGGAATAAACTTGATTCGACGGCCACCGCGCCTTCTCACCGGTAGCTTCGCTTCGATGTGAACTCCCCGATGCCGCCACGTGCCGTCCTTCCGCCTTGGAACTTTCGCCCAGGTTTTGTGGCCCAAACCCGCGAAACCCGCCACCGATGGTTTTGAGGCCCAAACCACCAAACCGCCGCGCGAGTAGTAGCGATCCCGTGACGCATCCCCCTCTTCGACACATGTCACCGCCGTCCTCGACCGCCTCGGCACCAAGTCTTCGAGCCTCCCGCCGACTTGCACGCCCGTCATCTTGACCCGATCGACATGGTCACTCCACGCGTCCTCGCACTTGTCGATGTCCCAAGTGTCAGCCACCACGGCTGGCCACCCGGCGCTCTAGTCCCTCGATCCAAGCCTCACGTCCGCCCTTCACCGCTCGAGGTCCATCGGCACGGCACGTCCTCCTTGATCTTCACCTGCGCCGTTGACCACCATCTCGAGCTCAACACCCGCACAACACAAGCCAAGAAACAACGTCTTCCGACACACCGCATGTGCCGGGTGAAGATAACCGAGGTAGAAAGAAAGTGAAAATAGAATAAAAATGTTGAGAGTTGACAATGACTCATCACAAAAAGCTAAACATAAATGGTTATAATCAACCAGCCACTGCTGGAAGTCAATAGGCTCAAAAGCATTTCTGATCCCCTCCCACTGGGATATGTAGTCGTTGTCATCACTGATGATGATCAGGGGTCTTTTCACTTTCCATATGCACCTTAATCTTGTAGCTATCGCTGATCAGCGGTAAATCTCAATCCAGCCATGATATCTCCTTGACCTTTTCCTTGGTTTCTTCGATAGCAGCAACAGTCTTGTTCTTGTGTGGCTTAGTCTCCCATGTGTTCTCATCCATCTTCTCCCTCTGTCTGTTTAGTGGCAGCATTGATAGCACTATTCTGACTGTAACTGCACTGTAGTAGACTTCTGGCTATTTGAGACACAGAGTGGCCTTCCAGGAAGCTGGTTCCTGTGAAACGAAAGCCCCCATATGATCTCTAAAATCTTGTGGTTGTCTAGTGTAACCTTTTGGTTGTTGAGAATTTCCTTGATGTGATCCTCACCCACTGTGGTACCAATGTAAATACATTATGCTGGTTTCGTGGGTAATGAGGAGCTTACTATCAGGAATTTTACCTGCTTCCACTGGGATATCTTGGTACTGGGTCTCATCCAGTTGAATCGGGGGCTTAGGCACGGCATTTTCCATGTGCTTTTTAAGCATCCTTGCGTCTCCTGCACATTATCTCCTCCACTGATCTCCCTCGTCGTGTTGCATACACTCAGCAACTGCAATGCCCGGTGGAGCACTCCCAAGGGTTTATCAGTAGAGATTGATGCCAGTTGTGGGTAGCTTTAAGCGCTTTGTTTCTTCAACCCCCAGCCTAACTTGCTCTGGACTTGTCCAATCTTGATATTGACTTGGTCGATCTTATTAAAACTGGATATTAATTTTGTCAATCTTTTCCTATTTCATCATATGTTTTGGCTCTGTCATCAAGTGCTTGTTTTCTCTCCTCGGTCTCGCCTTCATCTGCTGCGCTTTGCTGCTTGCATTCAAATTCACGCAGTATGTAGCAGCAGAGATCTCCTGCGGTAGCAGCGGGGAGATCCCATGAGTGGTGCAATTGCTGGAGGTTGACTGGGATAATCTTCTTGAAAACGGGCAGCCACAAAATCCAGTACTCCTTGTGCGGCAGCTGCGGAGGCATCTGCATCCCGCGCAACAATGGCAAATGGATGGTGTATCATGTATCCACTGCCACTCTCCTGGTGTCTTCCTTCCTTCTTGCTGCTCAAGCTGATCCATTTGAGTAACTTCTCCGGAAAAGAAGTCCTCCCCAGAGGGGCGAGGCTCCAGAGCTCTTCGACGGGGGATCTGCAGGACCTCCGGCGGCCGCTGCAGCATGATTTTTTGGGCGTCGTCATCATCGTCTTCGTCTTCACCAATCACCTCCAGGCGCTGCTGCACCTTGAGACGGCCCTTCCTGGCCCCCTTTCCTGGGATCTCCACGCCATACCTCAGCCGCCGCTTGCCGACGTCAGCTCACACGATCCTGAGCTCACGCAGCCGCATGGCCGCTCTGTGCTGAGCAACCATCTTCTGCGCCGGCCCAGCCAGGGTCCACCAGAAGTAGCGCCGGAGGCCACCCCTGGCGAGGTGGACCGCCAGGTCGCCACACTCTGGATAGGTAGTCGATGCAGTTACTGCAGTCGTAGGCGAGGTCCTGACCTGCTTCATCCACGTCCGGACCTGCTTGTTGTGGCCGCCGGCGGGATGCGCGGTCCTCGACGGTGCTCGAGGAAGCTGTTCATGCTTTCTCCATCCTCCCCTGATGAAATCCACATCGCTCCCGACGCGGCCCAGCGGCCCGCCTCCTTCTGAAGGAGGCCGAGCAGTGAGCTCACGGCGCCGGACGTTAAGCTCTGCCATTGCAGCCGCAGCTGCTGCCGCGTTGCCCATCCTCCACCGGCCAGCCGGTGTATACTATACGCATCCAGGCATCCAGCTAGCCCCAGGAAATGCAAAATGCATCGTGTGTGTTAGGTTGGGTGTGAGACTCCGTGCGTGTGGGGCGCTATGGTTTCTTCGCTCCAGTGCCGCGCGCGCCAATTTTTATTCTTTCTTTTGGTTGAGGCAACTAGGCAGGCATTGTACTACTTCCATTCATGATGCTTCTCCCATATCCTATAGTATGTCGATCCCTTTGCTTTTTACCTCACTTTTATGTCCATCCTCCTTGCCTACTCTGTGCTCCAATCGTTGATTCCCTCCCACAAGTGAAGAAAAAGTTTGTGTCACATGCCATGCTCTGGAGCACCACCTAACAAACTATAGATCCTCAGCGAAATGTATAATTATGGCTACAAAGTAAAAACTCCTCCAATCATCTTTTGTATTAAAGCTACCTCCCTTAATAATCTTCCATCACCATGGATTTTATATCATTTTCTTAATCTTTTATTAGTTTTACACTTGTTTTATGCATGTGAGATTCCTGTTTTCTTACATGAGGCCATAGTTTCTTGCAGTTTTCATCTCGCCTTTTTAAGTGTTTTTTTTCCAATCAACAAACATCCTACGTACTCTCTCTCTGTTGTTCTAAAATTATAAGACATTTTTAGCTTTTTTTTTAAATAAATTGTTTTATATATCTAGATAGATGCATAGCAAATACAATGTATCTACAAAAGACAAAATGTTACAATGTATCTACAAAAAGACAGTGTCTTATATTTTTGAAATGTAGTGAGTTTTGCACCTATATTAAATGATATAAAAAATTATCCTAGTCATACTATTAAATGCCCTTGCTATCAATGACATTTTCTCCAACATGCAAGGCAATGGCATGATGCACGCGTGGTGCTTATGATTCATTGAGTCTTTTCTAGATTAGGATTACGCCCTTGCTTTAGTTTCTTTGTTGATCCTTTCCTTGTGTTCAGCATTATTCTACATCCTCATCGTCGTCGGAAAACAAACGACAATCGATCAAATTTGGGGACAAAGTATAGCGTGCAAAATCAAAGAGCATAACGTGTGACCAGGGTAAAGTTCAGCTCACATGGTTCTGCGAGGCCAATGCAATGCATTGAAGATGCCCTAGTTATACTAGTTCTTACTCCCTCATCCAAAAAAAACGATGTCATTAAATTCATGCTAATTAAATTTATTAACTTTGACTAGGTTTTGTAAAAAAATATTAGTAAATTTCTATCTTCAGATAAGTTTGTTGTAAAATGTAACCAATTATTTATTTATGTAACAATATTATGCACCATAGATATTAATATTTTCTTATAGTTATATTTTAAGTTAAAATTGATAATGTTTGACTTATTGAGAAGCGAAGAATGACATTTTTATGAGATAGAGGGAACGAGTATATTAACTTGGTTCAACTAAATACATGGTAGAAAAAAACCCGACTAAAATAAATGTCATGATCGAGTGGGCGGCCAGAGTGGCTAGATGGGCTTTGGACGCTGGCCGCCGACGCCCGGCCCGGGGGGGCGGGGCGCTCGCGCGCTTGCCGCCTTCCACTCTCACGTGCGAGTCAGAGCTACGCCGTCTTCAAGTTAGGGATTATCTTATGAATTTTTTTGGTGTGCAAGGGGGATATCTCATCTATAAAGGAGACCCTTATTAGGAAATAAATAAATAGGATGTGCTATGTAAAGGTATTCCGTCGTATAAGGAAACCTATAGAGATTGCTTAGATTATAAGTCCCACTAGCCGGGAGCTATAAAAGCAAGAGGCATGTAATCTCTAGGGGATAAGGAAGCAAATAAAATATATGCTATCGCTTTTCGGCTCCAGGTCTCCACCACCGCCGCCTCCACGCCCCGGCGCCGCGTGTGCGCTGCCGCCCTGCGCCGCCGCCCGCCTCGGCGGCGCCGCCAGCGCCGACCGCCCCCTCCTCCAGCGGCTCCCTCCTCTCCATCTCGTTGCTGCGTCGCTGCGCTCGTCGCCGCCCGTGCAGCTGCAGCCTACGCCATCTCGGGGAGCTCCAGCGGTCGAGCGAACACGTGTCAATTCCCGCCCACCCTGGCGAACTGACATAATATGAGAGCAAACCCGACTAAAACTATGAGAACAAATAAAGCATACTCCCTCCGTAGAAGGAAGTCGCTTTTAAGACAGCGATAAGGTCTCCAAAACATAATTTTGACTTTTTCTATAAAATATTTATTGGAAAGTTATATATGTATATTTTATAAAAGTAATTTTTTAGACAAAACTTATTGATATGCTTTCACATTTTCTAAAACTCAATCGACTCAATGGTTACTCATGATTTATATTCTCATTGTTTCACTCAAACCTTGTCTAAAATGATTTCTTTTTCCCATACGGAGGCAGTATCTGTTGGGCTTTAGGTGCTATTTGGTTCTGGCGTTTTAGGTTGTTAACGCAGTTCCCAGCGTGACCCGATCACAATAACTTTTAATTTGTTTGGTTGGGCTGGAGTGCAACCTCGTTCACGCCGTGACCTGATACTGTCCTATACACGATTGATACCGCCCGGCCACTAGAGCTCTGCAAACGGGCGTGCTGTACAAATTGAGCTGGAACCTGATTTTCATCAGTTGGTGCATTTGTGAACAACAGGGCTGGTTCTGGGAAGGAGATTGAGGAGCTTCATCTTGCCTTTTTAAGTTTCTCCATTTTCATGGCGTAAGCAGGTTATGTAATAAAGTAGCTCATACATTGGCTACTGCTAGACAAGTGTCAGGTTTTGCATCCTTTGCGAGTAGCATGTAACACCGACATGCGTGCTTGAGGCCTCAACGGACTATTGATAAATGACAGGGGCAAAGTAAGTAAAAAAGTGGAAAAATCTACTTCACCCCTTCAACTACCGGGGGTTGGCTCCACGAATCTCAAACTATGAAACCGGTATAAGCCCTCAACTTTTCAAAACCATTCAAATTAAATTTTAGGCGTGTTTTGGCCGACATTAGTTTTGTCTTTTTATTAACTTTCTGAATCTTTGAAAGTTTATAGTAATTATAGAAAAATCATAAAAATGAAAATTTTAATTTTACCCCAGACTCTAGTAGATCACCACCATGCTGAATATATTATATTATATGCTTTAGTACAAAAGTTTTTTTAAATCTATACATGGTTTCTATAATTAATTGGAATAAACTTTGTACTAAAAGTGTCATATTATATGCTTATCGTGTAAATCTGCTCATGTAGAGTTTTAAAAAAAGTTAGATTTTCCATTTTATGATTTTTCTATGATTTACTATAGTTTTCAAAGATTGACAAAAAATAAATAAAAAAAAAAACAAAGGTAACAAAACCACCTAGTGGGTTATTTGAGCGGTTCTGAAAGTTCGAGAGAATACTCGGTTTTGGGAAGTTATAATGAATAACCCCCAAAGTTGATGGAATTGAAGTAGACTTTTTCAAAAAAAAAAAAGAAAAAAAAAAGATACCGCCCACTTCCTACGGAAACGGATAAGCAGCGAGCAGCTGATCGTCTACCACACGATCAAAACAAACAAATGTCGCTTTCCCTTTAAACTGTAAACCATTGGCGCGACTAAAATGTTTGACGATTCACTACACCAAAAAAACGTACTTAATTAAATGGGAAACCGAGCTGTGGTGAGCACTGGTGAGCAAGCTGTTGTAGATCCTCTAAGAAAAACTAAATACATTTTTTTTTTTTTTTTTTGGGGTGGGGGTGTGTATTTCAATCGCTCTTACATCCATAATCACAATATCATGGTATCATATATTCTCACCTATAAAAAATCAAACTAGTATATCCTTATGTATTTTGTGCATATATCATGAGGGCATATCACTTGTAAAAAGCTGGGTTAGAATTTTATATGGTAGATTTTATTGAACTAACTCAAACAATTCTTATATGGTGAATTGCCTAAGCCTTCGCATTGGTGCTCTGTTGCGTCGGCCCAATCTTGACGGCCCATCAGCATTTAGCAGGGGGATGCCGACCGAGCCTTTTGGAGCCTTTTCCAGGTCGGCTTAGCTGACTTTGCTTTAAGGCCGCCCTAAGCCGGTTTTCAAGGGCCCTGGCCAGCCAAGCCGGTTTAAGGACCGAGCTAAGACGGGTTTAAAGGTGAAAGCCGATCTGCCGGGCGCAGCCAAAAATCGGCTGCCGAAAGCAAGCCGGTTTGTTGCGGCTCACCGCCTTCTTCGTGTGATTTCTTGTTTCATTTGTGATGTCACTTGACCTTGATTATGTCCATAACCATTGTAATTATTCATGGCGTTTAAAAATCATCTTGGACAATTTTTAAATGCTGTGCTTTGAGGATTTTTTTTTGAGTAAAAATGCCACCCAACATCCTCAAACTTTTTGGAGTGTCTTCCCATTTGAGTCCTCAAAACTAAAAGCGACTATCTAGGTCCCCAAAAACTATTGTCACGTATCCAATGGTCCCAAACCATGCACCGCACCGGCCGGCATCGAGTATAGCGGTGCCCGCGGTGGTAGTTGGACGGAAGTGAAGCCCGTACTTCTTCCAAAAATCCTCAAAACATTCTCTTTCTCCACTCCATGTCTAGAGAAACTCGAGAGGCCACCGCCACAAAAGCGGCTTCACTCTCTCCCCAACCAGAGGCTGCATCAGCGGCCGGTAATGTCGAGCGGAGGCGCGAAACACGTGGATGTATTGCGGACGCCGCCAAATGTAACACGGCCAAAAAGCGGGCTGCCGCACATGCATGCCAGCGTTAGAAGCTAACGCGCATGCGGATGCGGGAGGGCGAAGTTGTTCACGACAGCGCCCGCTTGCATGTCGTATATATATATAGTCCCGTTGTTCCGTGCGCGACCCAGCGAGACAACCGATCGACGTTGCGGCGCGATGGCGGCGCGTGCACCGATCGTAGCGGGGCATGGTGTGTGGAGTGCTCTAGAGCGGCCTACGCCATACTGTTTAGGATTCGGACGGAGTTCCACCCGCGCCGTCGCGGGCACCGAGGCACGCGGACTCGTTCAACTGCGCACCCACAAGCGGCTCCACCCGTTGGCGGCTCGGTGGCGGACTTCATCGCGTTCGATCCCCCACTAAAGCACTACAGTTGTATGCGTATGCATATGTGTGAGTGCATGGCGGCCGGGAACTCCACCGGGCCCCTCGGCCCGTGCCATCTCACTTGTGTGCGTGAGCAAAGCGGCTGCAGCGGCGATGGGCGTGCCGGCACAAGCGCTCTTGTCGCCGCCACAGCTGCTGATCGTTCGTGTCGGCGCCGCGCGTAAACGAGCAGCGGCGGTATAGAGCCTCGAGGTGTTCGCGCGACAGCGGCCGGTGTCGGCAGCGCGTCACGGCCCTAGGGACACCACGCCTGAGGGCGGCGATGCACACTTTGTCCCGCCCGAGCGTGAGCGAGAGCGTCAAGAAGGATGGAAAGACAGGGCATGCGCAGACGGTCACACTGTCCACGCCCCAACGTGATGCGAGAAGGATGGAAAGACATGAGGACATGGAAGTGAGAAAGAGAACTTTGCGGGGTGGAAGATGGCATGGCCACCTTAGCCAGCTACCACCGTGGCAGCCATGTCGGATCTTTGACGTGGCGTGAGTTTTGGACCATTGGTGCCCGACAAATGTAGTTTGGGGACTTAGATGTTTACACTTTTTAGTTTACGAGGACCTGGAATGAAAACAGAACTCAAAAGTTTGAGGGCGCTGGGTACATCTTTATTTTTTTTTGAGCAGACGAGGGAAGTATGGATGCACAGGTGCTCTGTGTTGGCCCAATCTAGACGGCCCATCAGTATTTAGCAGGGGATGCCGGCCGAGCCTTTTGGAGCAAGCCAAAGCCAGCGACTATTCTTCTCCCAGTCTGGTCTCCCGTAAGTCCGCGGCGGCGGCTGGTCCTGGTCCCGTGCAAACCCTACAGCACCGCCGCCGACAAGAGAGAAGGGGCTAGGTTGGGTATCCCATGCGCGCACCGGGTGTGGCTGCAGCAGTGAGCTGTCGCGGTCAGCCTCGCTCCATCTCCGCCGACACAGCAAGGGGGGTATCACATTCTCCAAGATCGACGACTACTCACTCACCAAAAGGGTACACCCAACGGAGAGTACCCCTCAAGTCTCTCACCCTTTCATCGTTGGTGGCCCACCACTGGCAAATTCGCTACTACCTAACGGAGACAGATCGGAGAACACAGATTTCATCTCCATTTTTTCCTTCAGCACGACGGGAGTGTGGCCAATTTGGTGAAGGCGCGGTACAAGATCCGTCTCAATGACGACGGCTGGGAAAGGAGCTGGTGACATTGGGCGAGGTGGCTAGCTTTTGCGAGCAACTCGGGCACAGGATACTCAAAGTTCGTCAAAAGGGAAGAACTGAGAAATCGAAGCACCCTCAAAGACGATTCTTTCTCGGTCCGGTGCGACATCCTGGTTGTCAACGAGTTCCGCGCCAAGATGGAGATTTGCCCGTGGAATCGCCTCCAGTTCGTCTCGGTGCCCCCATCCTGACTTGCACCAGGATCTTGGGGATCTCTCCGGAGCGAAGGGCGCTGACGTGGTCTTCGATGTTGAGGCCAGACGTTCGCGGCACACCGGTGCGTGCTCGCCGCCCGGTCACGCGCCAGCTTCAGCGCAGAACTTCTTGGCACAATGAAGGAGAGCAACGCCAATGGGTTGTACGTGTAGATGACATGGGAGGCTGAGGGTGTTCAAGGCTTTTTGTTCTACTTTGTGTACACACTGACTCATTACCCACCAAGGCAGAGGGAAGCAGGGGGAAGAGCGAAAGAAGGGAAGCTAAAGAGGAAGAGGACGACATCATGTCCCAACACCTTCTTGTTGCAGCCGATAGATACAACTTGTTGAGGCTGAGAGTTGATCCACAGTGAAACTGTGTGGGTGACACATTGCTGTAGGCACCGAGAGAGTGGCCACCATACTGACGCTTGCTGAGCAACACAACTGCCACGGAAGGCTAAAGAAGGCCTGCTTCGATTTTTCTCAACATTCCTGAAAATCTGAGGGGCAACCATGGCAACTGATGACTTCAAGCATCTAAGCAGAGCTGCCAGCTGTCATGGAACGGAGGAGTTGATTGCTATGCTTGTCACCTGAAAACAGTGACGGTCATTGTTTCCAGGTATTGGTCCCTGACTTCTTAACCTGGCCATTACTTTGTATTGCATTTTGAGTATTGGAAGAAAGATGCAAAAACTATTAGCATGTTCAGTGTCATCTCTATTATGTTGCGCCATTACACATCCCTGTAGGCTAAGTTAATCTGGAACATCTTTGTTAGCTCCGCCCATCAAATCCAGAGGATCTCATTTCCTTAAGGAGATGATGACTTACTGAAATTGTTACTTCTGGCTGTTTTTCATGTTGCTTTATTGCATCTCTAGTCTCTACCTACCCTGTCCTAGGAACTGCTTTATTATTACATGATTCTTTGATATCTGCTTACTTTACTTAACCCTGTACTGATCTGTTAGAGCATCGATAGTGTATGAATCCAGCCTCGGTGCTATAGGGCTGATGTGACTTTGCTTGTTCAAAAATCAAAATAAGCCACAGTGTATAGGACCGAGAGCTTGACACCATGCATGGACCCACACTCATCGAGAGAAAGAGATTTCCACCTTTTACTCGGGGGCCGTATCAACTGCATGTAGGAGAGAGGCGTGCGATTTCTTTATTCCCTCCGACTGGTTCGATAGCAAGCATGTCGGGTTCTTTTTATAGAATCGGTGTTACAGTGTATAGAACCGGGATCGTCGCTAATTTATTATGCGCTTACGCACTGCACTGCGATCGCTCTTATAACTAGACACTTGTCAAAAACTAAATAATTGCATGGACCATTTGTTATCAAAAATAAACCCTCCGGCCCAAGAAAAACATGATGATTTTTAGCACTTTTAGGAGTGTTCAGTGGAAGTACCCCATATACGCCATTTATTGATCTACAAGCTATGTATTGAAGGAGGTTAACCATGCTAATTGAGGGATAATAAGCCCCTTAATCCCCTCACTATAATTAAAAGGAACGCATGGAGGCATGCAGATAACAATCTCAAGTTGATATAGCCCCAATCTATTGTCCAGAGCTAAAACAGAAAATTGTTTTGGGACACTTTTTGAATCCTATAACATCATGTTTTTAGGACAGAAGTACTTGGAGAGAAATTAAAAGACTACCATCACACTCTATACTATAGATCTCCCTAAAGGAAATGAGTGCAGATCACTTGTCTGTTTGGGTATCCATCCATACAACAGAAGACATCAAAATCAGGCAAAATGATCAGGCTGTCTCTGTGAAGCTAAGCTATTTTTGAGTTTATGCCGTAGATTGTTTTTGGTTGGTGACTCCCTCCCGGACTCCCATTCACTGCACAGTTGGAATCCAAACCACTGTTTCAGACTATGAAAGCGTGCATTGTGCCTGCTTTTCATGAACGGAAAAAGCTCGCGAACTGCCTCCCTACTTGACCGATGGGACGTCACCACGAAGTGCCCATGAAGCGCTCGGCCATTGCCGGGGTCCGGAGTGTTGGAGGGGTGCGTCTGCCCGGCGTCCCTCCCACTTGTTGAGGAGCACTCGGCGCCTGCTGCTCAAGTCGGTGGGTCACGCGGTAAGCTGATTTCCGCGCCTTAGAACTCGTATAAATGCTAAGTAAAGCTCCAATAAAATAAAGTGATATTTATGTATTCGACCCTTACGATGTGCACATTATGATTTGTTTTATATTTCCCTTCACTGGCAATGCAGAAACAGCCTTTTTGTGTTAACTGGATGGACGGTGTTGAGCAAACAAAGCATGTTTTCATGCTCCCGGCTCTAGCTGCCGTTTGTATATGTTTGCTCTTAACACCCATTCTGATGTTGCAATCTAAAAGATAACTGGATTGATACATTGAATCTCTGCGTTTTTCCTTGCCTAAAGACGGAAGCCATATTACTTTTGCAAGTTGGAAGCGAGAAACAGTAATGGGTGTTAACACAAAATTAATACCTATGTTATATGATCAGTATCACTGGAAACATATTTGAATCTAGCTTTTTAACAAAGATGTATTTGAAGACACAAATGTTGCACGTATTTTCTACAAACCGAGTCAAACTTGTGACATGTACACCAACGGCAACGACTTATTTAGAGGACGGAGGGAGTACTTATTATGGACGTTTTTGCCCCTACTAGTCTCCCTCTATGACACATGGGGGCCCATTTGTCATCCCTCCCATCCACTCTTCCTCTTCCGGCAACCCCTTTGCTCTGCCGCGCGGTGGCGTGCTGCCGACATTCTGCCGCCACTCCCTTGCCGCACTAAAGCTTCTATCATTGCCTTCCCGCCTGCGTGCGCCACGCGTCCTCTACGTAGCAACATTGCTGGTCCTTGACTATTTGCCGTGCCGCCTATGTGCAACGCCCTGCCGTGACCTTCTGCCTCCACACCTTGGTCCCCCTACGTGTTCTCATCGGCGTTGGCCAGCGCGCAGCCCCCACGTGACCGCATTTTCGACACATGGAGGACCCATAGCCCAACGAGTCATGGCTTGTAGGTCACCTCCTCCTCCATTGACGATGGCACCCTTGCCTCCTCTTCCGCGGCGGTGCCCTCGCCTCCTCTATCCATAGCGGAGCCATGCCGAGCGAAACTATGTTGAGGAGAAGACAGAGGAGGAAGGAATGATCGTCGCGCGCCCACCGCAGCGCGGCGTGGGCGCGTGGCGGCGCACCGAGGCCCGGCATCGCGGTCGCGGACGCCTACCGCGAGCTCCCGGTCCATGCAGACGCGGCTAGCGCCGGGTACATTTAGCTCAACGCGGTTGCCCTGCCGGCGTCTTCGAGCCACCCGGCGGCGTGGCGGCTTCGATGCGGTCGCCCGCCCCGGACGGCACGTCATGGGCGTGCCTCCCACCCGCATGCTCGGCGAGCGGAGATGGAGAAAGCAGAGAGGAAGGGAAGTTGTGGGGGAAGGCGCTCACCCGCGTAGGCTAGGGCCCGGCGGCACCTGCACGGGCAGCCTAGCGTGCCGCGCTCCTAGCCGCGGAGCCACTTGCCCTGTCCGGCCGCTCGGGGTGGAGTGGGCAAGCGCGTGGCACCGGAGATGAAGGAGATAGAGAGGAATGTGAGGGGCGATGGGCCGCCCCCATGAGTACCCTTTGTACGCTACCGGTGGGGCCCAAATCACCTCCAACGGCGTATCTTAAACATCTACATAGTTCTAATGGCGGTCGTATAGTTTCTTGAATAGTAGCATTGTTGTTTAAGAAATAAAAAGAATTATAATAGCAATATCCAATTAACCCTTTTAAGAGCAGAAGTATTATATAAAGACAGGTTAGAAGAGGTGAATGTTGAGGGCGTGGAGGAGAGAGCGGAGAGAGGAGAGGAGAGGGGAGAGAGAGGAGTGTGTAACCATGTGGGGAACGAAGATCTGTGCACAGTAAGAGGTAGGCTGAAGAATGGAATCTTTACGGCCAGCCGCCGGCTTGCTCTACAAAAAGAATAGTGTTCCCATCCACTTTCCTCCCCAGCTCCCCTCAATCCCCACAACTCCCCACTCCACACGTTTCGCTAAACCCTCGTGCGCGCACCAACAGCGGCGAAGCAGTGATCGAGCTACACTCGAGCGAAGGAGGGCAAGGGAGAGAAGGTCTCGCCATGTCGTCCGGCAGCCGGCCGCCGCAAGCCGCGTCGCTATCCGCCTCCACCGTCCCCGTTCGCCGACAATGCGGCCGGGTACCACGACCCTCAAGATCGACAGCTACTCCCGTATCACAGGGTATCCCTGCCGGAGTGCCCATCTTCCAGCTGTTTCTCGGTCAGCGGCCACCCGTGGCGATTTGGCTTCTTCCCCAATGGCGAAAGGACCGCTGAGAGGTATCGCAGGCTTCGGCCTCATCCTCGAAGAGGACGTGGCAAAACCCGCTGGCTGGCACCAGTTCGAGTTCGCTTTCATGGGGGAGGAGCGAGGTTCCGCTTCTTCCGGAACCGGAAGGAGAGAACGAGCACAAAGCTGAGGTCGTTGCCGGCGGTGATGAAGGAGCTTTGCTGACCGTAAATATCAGGTGTGTCCAGTGTTGCTCAACAGAAAACAACGGTAGAAGTATGTGTTAGCAAAGGCTCTCACGGTGCGCTGCAACATCGTCATAAATGCCGACGGCACATGTTTGCGCACGCTAGCCACTCGGGACACCTTCGTGTCCGTGCCGCCTTCCACCCTGCACCTGAATTTTTGCGACCTGCTGGCGTCCAACGAGGGTGCCGTGATGTGTCACGTTTGCTGCTGGGGAGACGTTCCGAGGCACAGGTGCGTTCTTGCAGCCGGTCGCCCGTCTTCAAGGCAGAGGTCTTCCGGCAGAATGAAAGAGAGAGCAAAAGAGGGGCGGTCATACGCGTAGATGACATGGATGCACAGGTGTTCAAAGCTTTGCTTGATTTCGTGTACACCCGACGCACTGCCAGATTTCGAAGATGGTATGAAGAAACAAGAAGAGGCTGCATTAGCTCAGCACTTGCGCTTGTCGCTGCCGACAGGTATAATCTTGAGAGGCTGAAAGCTGATTTTGTGAAGATAGATTGTGTGGTCACATTGATACAGCTCTCTGCTGCAAACCTATCTTGGCGTTGGCTGAGCAGCACCATTGCTGTGGGCTTAAGGAAGCATGCTTCAGATTCCTGAGCACCTCCATCGACTCTGAATGCTGTAATGACAACTGAAGGCTTTGATCATCTAACTAGAAGCTGCCCGTCTATTTTAAAAAGACCTCCTGTCCAATATTGCTGCTCGTTTGCCCATTGATGTTGAGAAAGCAGGATGAGGGGACATCATGTTTCAGGTTGTGGGATGTGTATATCAGGTTGCCAAAGTTAACTAATTAAGTATACTAGCACTAGTGCTGGCAGGCAATGCACCTATATATCTTCATTTTGGTCTCGGGCTTCATTGCATCCCTCATGGGTATCCATTCTACTATTATAACTGTAAAACCATGCTACTTACTAAAGTAAGATAAAGATTAAAGGAACAATTGTGCCAGCTAGTGTGATGAAACTCCAGTTTTAAGGGTAAACCTCCACGTCAACATGGAAGTTGTCTTCTTTCATATGTACCCACAGGTATTGCAAATGTTTGTACTATTATGAGTGCTAGTAGTTTAATACATAGCCTTATGTATCCTGTGGGTAAAAGGATGCAAATGCACTCTATCTTCATTTTTTTGTTTTGGTCATTGCATCTCTCATGGATATTAACTGCCAAAACCATGCTATAACTAAGAAAGAATTAGGAAATATCGATGGCTAGTGAGTTTAATTAATTCTGAACCTCAAAACAAAAATGCAAAGTTGCCTTCTTTCATATTTCAATTGGAAGTTCAACCTCCACAGTTATTGCTTGTGTGTTGTTATATTTGACCTATTTGTACATGCCTTCTTTAATTCGGATGAGCCAGCGGTATTTTTTTTAACTATCAAGTATGGCATGATTGTAGCTACTACTATTTTTGACAAACTTTTTACATGTGATGGGCTTATTTCATAAGTATATTTGTACCTAAAATATGTTAGAAATTATGGTGGCAGCATTTAGAAATTATGGTACCTAAAATATGCCTTGGAATGAAAGTGTGATGCTCAGTGTTCTAAAGGGCAATATATTTTTTTAAATAATGCAGTGTTCTTGCATTAGATGTTGGCTTGTTGCTGTGTATTTTACATTCCTCATCTGTAGTTTTAGTAGTAGAGCAAATACAGTTACAATAGATGTTGGCTTGCTTCACGCTCTATCCAATTGATTAGATGGACTTTTTGTTATTCGGCAGCCATGATAATTGAATATTCACTAAGTATCTCTGGTTGTCTCCATTTTCGCTTGCATAGATTAGGAATATGCTGGAACTTCAAGGCATCTTTAACAATTGTTTTGGATTCAATCGGTTGCATTTCATGGTTTGTGTCATTGGTGGTGCTTTCATCACGTAATTGTCCTCTTTTTAGCAAATGGTGGTTCAGGAAAGGTTTCTAGCTAGGATCCAGGTAGTTCTCCATGGTTTGATAGTTCCACCAATTGAACCTGCATCGTCTCTGGTTGTTGCTTTGTAGTGTTACCGTTTGGATGGGTTTCATTTCCAGGCTGTTGTCTGGTGATGAGTGATGCTCAGTGTTCTAGCAATATATATTTTTTAGATAATGCAGTGTTCTTGCAATAGATGTTGGCTTGCTGCTTTCGTAAGTTTTTACATTCCTCATCTGTGTACTTTTTAGTAGAGCAACGGTTACAATAGATGTTGGCTTGCTACTATGGCTCTATTAGTGATTAGGATGGACTTTGTTATCTGGTAGCTATGATAATTGAATATTCACTAAGTATCTCTGGTTGTCTCTCATTTTAGTTGTATAAGATTAGAATATGCTGGAACTAGGCATCTTTAACAATTGTTTTGGATTCAATCAGTTGCATTTCATGGTTTTGGCATTGGTGGTGCATTCATCAGGTAATTATCCTCTTTTTTTGTAATGGTGGTTCAGGGCAGGGTTTCTAGCCATGATTAGGTAGTTTTTCCTTCTCATGGTTTTGATAAGTTCCTTCAATTGAACCTTCAAGTGTCTCTGGGTTGTTGCTTTTGCAGTGTTTTACTGCTTAGGATGGAGCTAATTTCCAGGCTGTTATCTTGACGAAAGTGATGCTCAGAGTTCTGGCAATGGGGCCGATTTTCTTTTTAGATAATGCAGTGTCCTAGGAATAGATGTTGGCTTGCTCTGTGCTTTTACATTTCCTCATCGTAGTTTTAGCAGAGCAAATAGTTGCATATTTTCTAGACTTGTAGTATGAAGAGTCTCATTCCATCTCCCCGTGATCAGCCTGCATGACTACTTGCAGCATAAGGAGCTGCAAATCAGGCTTGTTACCTGTTCCATCTTATATAGCGTTACCTGATCAAAAAAATCGGGGTGACCTCTCGTGATCCAGCTTGGGCTTTGGTTATTTGACCTTTCCGGTTGGCATGCAATTTGCGCAGCCAGCTTTTTTTTTTTAAAAAAAAACTGGATAAGTACTTCGTCTCTTTTCTGAGATGCATAATTTATGGGATGGTTCCCACATTGGCTTGCTATTATATTCTTAACTTGATCATCAGGATGTTTTATTACAGCAACGCCAAGATTGATGACTTGGTTATTCAAAAAAGTCTCCTGTTGGCCTGCAATTGTTGCATTTTTTTTTGGATTTAGAGTAAGTACTTCGTCGCTTTCTGTATACTGAGGAGATGCATAATTAATATAGTGATGGTTTGTCACCTTTGCTTTGCTATTGTGCTTTCAAACATGATCACATCAAGAATATCTTAGAAACAATGCCATGAGCCTCATTCCATCTCTATTTTTAGTACACTGTTCCTTCTGTACAGCATTACTAACTGATCAAGAATGGGTGATCTCGTCATCAGCTTAGCTAGCTATTTAGAAATCTTCGGTTGGCCTGCAAGCTTGTTTTACGGATCTGGATGGATAAATGCTTCTGTGCATCCTTACTCGCCACTTTTCTGAGGGCGACGCAGGAGTTTAGTGATGGTTACTGTCACCTTGGCTTTGCTACCTGTGATGATGATCAGAATGTTTTGGTGACCGTGATTGGGGATGCCCAAGTTGTTTTAGCTCTATCTGTACTCGTCCTTTCATGTCAACCTAATTCCTGCCCTGACCTAGACGTTTGCCATACCACTCGTCTGCCTCCGACGCTCTGTCGTTGTGTTGCCACATTTCAAGCATCAAAAGCAGCCCGTTCTTAATGAGGTTTCAGCATCCCAGTGGAGAACGAGGAAATGGAATTTTATATAAAAGATGTCAACAAGATCATGGGAGTTGCCTCATAGGTTTTGACCTTTCTTATCGCCAAACAAGCAAAAACAGTGATTATTCTGCATGGTTATCTGATCCCACAGAAAAACACGGTGAGACTAGTTGTGAACTTGGTTGTCTAAAGTTTTCGACCTCCGAATGTAAAAACTCTTTTTCTTCTTAATGCAAAGATGTGAACCATTTGCATAAAAGAGTAATTGTACCAAACACAATAATACATAAAAACAATATTAACAGAACATTTACTTAGAACAGATTTATCTAAAATTCGTGATAGTTAAAATCTGATTTGTAATCAAGAGATCAAACAAACACTTGTAGGAGTTGCTATATAAATATGCGAAGCCAAACTTTTTATAGAGTCTAAAAAACAACTATCTTTTATTTTTTAAAACAAAAAATAATTATCGATCAAAAGATCACGCTTTCCTATACATGAGCATGCAACCTGCAGCCCTATGGCTCCATAGGAGGCCTAGTTTTTTATCGGCCTAAAAGGCGGCCGGTCTATACCTGTGCCTGTACTCGTTCGCCTCAAGGCGTTAACAACCGGCAGGGAAAGACGGTTCAAGATCCACTCTACATATTGGTGAACCACATCTACTAATTAATTCTCTTGTGTTTTCATCCTCGCTTCATGCAAGGTTGCAAACCGACTCTTTGCTTGTTCCTTTGGAGGGAAAGTAACAAACTTTTAGCCTGGCCCAACTTGGCCCGTGGGTTGGGGGTTCACATCACTCCCCTTTAGGACTCCACGTCCTCATCAAAGAGGGTCGAACCAACCACTACAAGGTTTAGGCCTTCTATGAGACCCGATTGACAATTTCGTAAAAAAAGTAAATAGAACCAAACACAATAATGCATAAAACAATATTAACAAAACATTTACTTAGACTATACTAAGAATATAACAAAGAGTAATATAATAAAATAAAACAACAGCGTTATAATGAGAACTCAAATATATTACGAGTCTCCAAGAATAACAAATGAAATCTGAAAGCAATGCTCAAACTCTTCCCTTAAATCTCTAATAGATTGTCTAAACTCTAATCTTTGAAGACGTAGAGCTCTCTGGTTCTCTAATCTTACGAAACACTAATTGCTAATCAACTCTCTCTAATAACTATGAATTATAAATTATGAATTAGGGTTTTAGCAATGAGTTCTTCCCTTGCTTATATAACCTCTTTGGATGAATCGTGACCATCGGATCAAACCGAACTTGATTGGATGGATGACATCACTACTAGAGATTGAACTTCCGTGGGCGGGCATAGAGACATACGCCTTCTAAGGTCACGGGTTTCCTCGCCCGCGGAAAATCAATTAACCGTGGTGGTTTTTAACAAAAACCGCCCGCGGTTAATGTCGATAACCATGGCGGTCATTTTTATCGCCCGCCATGGTTAATGTATTAACCACGGCGGTTTTGTAATATAACCGCCACGGTTAATTAATTCAGGATTAATAAAAATAAATCGTAAATATTATAAAATTATAAATTTTGATCTACACCACATATTAAATAATAAAATAAGAGAATATTGACATAAATCTTGAACATGCATCACAATTAGACATTCAACCCGACATAGACATTCAACACTTAGAGTTTAAAAGTGGCGGCCAGTTTTACAAACTCGATCGAGCGATCGATTGATCAAGTTTAGGTTACAAAATTATTTACGATGCGACATCTAATCCCATCCCACCTATAGTCCTTCATGTCCTAACTTATTCCTCGATCTAAGTAGTTCCCATAATCTCGTTTGTGGCAAGGTAAATCTCGAGGTCGAAGAAGTGGCGGTAGGTAGCTGCGTTATCGTTGTGACCTACAAATGAACCACGGTTTCTTGAGCGTAAGTCCTTCAAGTCTTTCCTCAAAAATTTTCCGTGGTTCTCTTCTTCATTTCGCGCCCGGTACTACGATTACACGTCAACTGCGCTTCATGAACGTACGGGCATAGAAACCACGAGGGGATGTGCCTTGAAATTTTAGCGTGGCGCACTTGCATGCACGATATATGTACCCGAAAAAATGGTTAGAATATTATGCCGAAACCGCACTTTTTAGTGGCGGGCATTGTTACAAAACCGCCACGGTTAATAGGGATTAAACCGGGCGGTTTTTCCCCGGGTGCCAAAGCCACCTATTTTCCGCGGGCGGTTTTTCAAATGCCCGCCACGGAAAATAAAAACCGAACACCCCGCAAAATCATTCCTGTAGTAGTGTATGCACTCTCAAAGGCGATTGGAGAAAGATTCCGAAGTCTTTGAAAAGTTGGCGCACTTATGGAGGGCGACATACGCCAGGGGAGTAACTGCCCTGGCTCAATGCCAGTGGGCCCCTAAACTTTCTTGGGTTGTTTTCGTATCTTATCTTGGTCAATTTCATCTTGTTTGTTCTTTAATCTCTCCCTCTTCTTGGCTCATTCTAGATATTCATGAAAATTGAAATTCATCAAAACTCATGGAAATTATTAGTTAAAAATCCCTAATAAAGCTATAAAAATGATCATATTTATGCATTGAGTTGATGATAAATAATAGACAATGTGACTCAACACAACCCCCATGTGAACGGTTGACATGGAGGACCTATGGCCAGCAAAGTCATGGTCGGTGGATCACCTCCTCCTCCATCGGCGATGGCATCCTTCTTCCTCCCACCATGGTGGCGCCCTCATCTCCTCCATCCACGACGGAGCCACGCCCCTGGGGCTTGAAACTACGTTGAGGAGAAGACAGAGGAGGGAGGCATGATGTTGATGCCGGTCCCACGCTCGGGAAGTGGCGGCACAAATCGCTTGCGTGGAAGCGGGCATCGCCCGCCCGGTGAGCTCGATATGTGTCGTGGGCCTCGTATTGTGGCTGGCAGTGGCGTCCGGCTCAACGAGGTCGCCCGCCAGCGTGCTCGGCGCCCGGCCCAGCGTGGCGGCTTCGATCTTGGTTACCCGCCCACGCCAGCAGGTGATGACATCACAGCTAGGCCTCCCACCTGCATGCTCGCTTGGCAACCGGAGATGGAGAAACAAACCAAAGGAGCACCGCCACAGAAGGGCCCAACAAGGGGAGCCAGCGGCGCGCGCCCCTCAAGCCGGCCGCCACCCGGCGTCGGCGTAAACCACACAGCGTTAAGTAAGGAATATTTAGGGAATAAAGATAAGAATAAAATAGGGAATAAATAGATTGTTTGTAAAAAGAAGAATTCCAATCTATAAAGGAAACCTCTAGATCTTTCTTAGCATGCAAGTTTCCCTCGGACTATAAATACAAGGGGTATGTAGCGGTTGAATCTTAAGCGAAAAATTAAAAGGGTAGCTCCCCAAACAGCTCTTGTCTCTCCGGCTCTCAATCTCTCTCCCTCACCTTGCGCCGCCGCCGCCAGCCCGCCCCGCAGCTGCCTGGCATGCCACCACCTCGCCGCCCGCCACCACGGCCTGCGACAAGCCACCCGCACACGCCGCCTTGCCGCCCGTAGCCTTTAAGCCCAAAAGCCCCGCCCGTCTCTGCTCCACCGGCCACGCCCCGCCCCTCCTCCTCCCCCCTCTCTCTCTCTCTCTCTCCTCCGCTACCTGTCGCCATCAATCTATGTCACCTCGGCGTCAATCGTCGTCATCACCACCGCCCCACGCCATCGCCAAGAACCCGAAGCGATCGGCGTGTCAATTCGCCCAATCTAGCGGTCCCGCCGGTATCCGGAGACCGGGGCGATTCCCACCACCGATGGCTTCCGGGACCACCACCCTAGCGCATGGACGATCATGTTCATGGAGGAGTCTCCCAACGAATCTTCGGCGACTATGAGCAGAAATCAGGCAAAGATCTTTGAGAAACAAAGAGCTGCCACGAACGCAACGACTTCGTCCTCCACATCCACGACGAACCGGTGGCCATGCAGCGGCAACACCGCAAACACGCCAAAAGCTGCCCGACGTCGCGCCTCCAACGTCATCTACGCCGCCGACGGCGCCCCTCCCATGGGCGCCACCGGCGACGACGTCGCTCCCACAGTGTCGTCTATGTCACCCCCTCCAAGATCGATGATGCTACAATCAACGAGTATGCCTACTCAAGGGCGCGCCAGCCGTCGCCGCTTTCGATTCCGTGATCGCATCGAGGCTACCACCAACGTCCACCGCCTTGCTCGGCTAAAAGCCACCCAACTAGACCAACGTCGTGAGGCCCCAACGACGATGCGACGTATAAGTTCCTATGCCACCAACATCCTCTCGACCTTTGGGAACACCGGAGCATCCACGCAATGTCGCCATCAAGAGCAACATGCACGATAATAGCCTCGAAGCGTCAACGCCGGCGCCGACGATCTCAACTCCACGACGTCCTCGACATCGACAACACCTCCAAAAGCGCCACCAACGTACACCACCAAGCACCAACACCGATGATGACCCTCCCCATTGGCGCCAAACGACGTCACCCACCGACATCTCGTCATCACCATACCCGACCACCCAACATCTACTCCAACGACAACGACTTCCACTCAAGCATCCCGAACATCATGGGCGACATCCTCAACACCTATGCCTACACCGATGGCAACGACGATGCCCCCCAAAGGCGTCGCCAACGGTGATGGCGCCCTCCAATTGGCTTTCAGCGCCGACTTCTCTCGCCCACGACACCGGCTTGCATCACACGCCTCCCAGTAGCCGCCAACGCCCACAACATCTTCGCCAACGAGACGTCTTCAACAGCGGTGTACCGCTGACGACATCGCCAACAACATCAACGATGACGACGCTACCATGGCGCTATGAACGGGCAACGCCGCCCCGCGACGCCAATGCCGATGATTCCCCGACGTACGACTACGCCGCTTATGCCTACCATCGCATAACAACTGGCTAAGGCATGAACCACGACGCACTCTCACGGCCAACCTCGACACCGGCAGAACCACAACGTCCCCCACATGGGCTCCACGGCCGATGAGAACACCGACGCCCCCCAGGCGCCACCAAGAAGACGGTCGTTTCTCGCCGACTCTTCGACAACGACGATCTCGCTACACCGCCGACATCCCGGCCGACATCAACAACAAATGCGAGAACACCATCAATCAAGCCGGGCATCCTCAAAGAAAGGCGACACCATCAACACCGCGCCAGCGGAACATCAGGTACACCTCTTCTTTGGTTCTCTACATCACCACACGACGGCGCCACGGAGAACGGAGACACCATGTACCATAGCCTCCCACTCTCGCGGTTTTAGGACGCCCTTCAACTACGACACCAACAACTATCGCGACGCCGACTACTCGCTATGGTAGCCGGGACGACCCGCAGTTAAACCGCGGCCGATGTTCCTCAACGACATCTACGCTCAAGACGACTACGCCAACATACCGTGGGCTGCAATGCACCGTGAGGCGCCCCCATATCCGGGAGCACGAGAAACCAACCCGCCCAAGAGTTCGACGCTCCATCTTAAGTGGCAAAATTTCGACGTGCAGAGCTTCGCCAGATGACTCACAAGAGGTACATACCACCCACACCAACCCCCCTCACCTCGTCGACTTATCACTACCCTAGTGGCTCTATATTCATCACTTGGCAACACGAATTGGGACAAAATCTACTTCGCACGCCGAATCATCAAGCTCCAACTAGAGCAACAACAACCACCAATGGAGATTGTCTTCTTCGCAACCATCGCTACTACGCCAAGGCCTTATCAAAGGTGCTATGGGATGTTCTCCAACCAGCAAAGGTCAGCATCTTCATCTTCGCCCACTCATCAACAATCGACAACAAAGGTGTAATCCGGGGAGAAATGTCATGAACCAAAAAGGAGCACCGCGGAGAAGGGCTCAACAAGGGGAGCCCAAGCGCCGACTGGGGCCCAAGGTCTTTATGCTACGCTACGCTCCCTCGCGAACACCACCGCCCCACCGAAACATGTTACGCCGGCTGTTTCTCAATTAAGTAAGGAATATTTTACGAATAAAGATAAGAATAAAATAGGGAATAAATAGATTGCTTGTAAAAGAGAATTCCAATTTATAAGAAAACCTTGTCGTGGTCTAATATCGGGTATGCCACGACACGCGACAATCGTGCATGGCTCGTGGGGACTCGATGGCCTAGCTCAAGGGACACGAGACGCAAGGTTTATACTGGTTCGGGCAAATCGGTGCTCCTAGTCCAAGCCTCCGCTGAGTCACTATGTGGCCGAGCTCAAATGCTCATATCGGGAGAATACAGCCGCTTCGAGAGGGAGGCCGGCTCCCAAGTCTCTCGTGGTGTGTGCGTAAGAATGTCGAGGGAATCGATGGAGAGGAGATCACGAGTCCTCCTCCCCCTCAGCCAAGGTTCCCCTTTATAGCCGTAAGGGAGGATACATAGGTGCCGTACCTTGTGAGGGCTAAGGGGTGTAAAGATACAAAATAGAGGGGGTAAAAAAAAGTCGCCCCGTTGGTCGCCATCGTGGACGCCGGATTGCGGGAGAGGGCGGTGCCCGGTCCGTGTGTCCCCCCTTCTCGATCGGAGTAGGAAGACGCCCCGGGTCGTATGGGCCTCCCATGACGTTATCTCGGGCTTAAGCAGCCCGTGATTGACCGAGGGGGAAGCAAAGCTTAGACGTGCTCGAGCATGGCGGGAGTGAATCTGGCTACCTTGTGTCCGTCATTATGGCCCGCGCGCTGCCAGCTCCGCCAGCGGAGTGGTTGGCCTACTTGTACCCGCTGTTGGCTTCCCGAGAAGACGCGTATTGAGCCGGTTCGCCGCCGCCGAGCTCGGTGCTCAAGGTGAGGTGGGAATCGATAAACGCCCTCAAAGCTCGTGTCGCGGAGAGATGGCTGCCCGAACTCTCGAGCGCTCGCGGGCGAGGCGGAGAGAAAGTTCGGATCGAGTTCGCGCTCCATGCGCTGCCGGGAGCCCATGGGGACGGTACGCCCGGTCGCAGGCTAAGTCGTCGACGCGGTTGCCGTGAGTTGTCGACTCCGAGCTCGCAGCCGATGTTCCGGCTCTTTATCGATCATGAGCTCAGGGTCCCATAGTCGCGGCGAAGTCTTTTGTTTAGAAAACATTTCTCTCTTCTCTCTATGGAGCTTGAGCTCGGGAACCCGCGGGTCGCATTTGTTATAGGTAACGCAGCCCGGTTCCGGCCTCGGGCTCATACGAGGTGGGAGCTCGTGGTTTCGCGCGAGGCGAAGTATCCCCGCGGCCGGAGCCTGCGTCGAGCGCGGATCAGTGCCGAAAGTGTCGCTTGGGATTTTGCCGCGATTAGTCGTATGTTTCGGTACCCCTCGATATAGGTATCCCACAAGAGCCCCCAGCCGCCTCGGGAAGATGAGTCTCCCGCATATTACGCGATGACTCGAGATCGCAGGAGGATAGGCGCCATGCTCGGGCCGACTTGTCCGTCCGTGCGCGCCAGCTAACCTTATGGGTGTAGCCTCGAGGCCCGTGGGAACCAAAAGTGCCGCCGAGGCTTTAATTGATTCTCGTTTTCGCTTATGCTCCCGAAGAGTGGTGAGCCTGAGCGCTTTGGAGGAGATGGATTCTCCTCATGCGCCAGTAAAGCCGAGGCCGATGTTGTCGGGATGTCGCTGGGTTTGTTCCCCGGCCTCGAGGGTGGCGCGCGAGCGCACCCGCCGGGTGTAGCCTCGAGGTTGCAATACGAGTGGTACACTCGTAGAGGCTTGTATTTTGAGTCGATCGGGTGGGGTTCGCCTTGACTTTCGCTCGAAGTCGCTTTTCGCTTTCGTTCCCCCATTCTGCTATCTCGGAGAGAGGTGGGTGAGCTCGTGCCTCGTCTTACACCGATGGCCGAGATGAGGTGCTCGGTGAGTTACTTTAGTGGGTAGCTCGAGTGAGGCCCGAGCTCGCGCCACCCGTTTCGCTCCGATCACGAGTGGATCGACCTCATGTTCCGCGAGTTCGACCGCATTTCCTCGAGAACGGTCTCGAAGCCATTTACGCCTCTTTCTTCGAAGAAATAGGGGCGGGAGGTCGGTGCGTCGTTCCCGCGACTCGAACACGCAGTTCATGGAGACTTGGCGGCGTCGTAGTCACTGCCGGAGGTCGCTTGACCTCTCTCCCCTCCGCCCTCGCCCAGCGGGTCGTGGCGGTCGCCGAACCCCTCGCGAGGGTCGCCCTTCAAACCCCGGAAGCCCTAAATCGCGGCGAGCTCGCTGCTGTGCCATCGCTAGTCACGTTGCGCTATCACACGCATACTGGCCACTTCGCGCAAAGGCGCCGTGAAATCACGCGGCGCAGGAACCGATCGCCCGCCCACTTAGTCGCGGCGGACGGACGCACGGCACGCGTTAGGTCGCTCCGCGATCTATTGTTAGTCGGGATGCACGGCATGGCATGCACGAGGTCGCTCCCGACCCACCGTTAGTCGAGCGGTACGGGATGCATGGCGTGAGCATGCACGAGGTCGTCCGGATTCATTTTTAGTCGTGAGATATGTGGAGCTCGGTCTCTTCGGGGTCGCGGCGAAGCGCCAAGGTGGCGTGCCCTCGGTCACCTGACGAGCTCTTCAGTTAGCGAGCGCGGAAGGATCGCTACAAGGCAGCGCGGGTGCGGGACGCACGGGACAATGGTCGGTTGGTTCCCATCACAGGTCGCCCGAGATGGGTCGCGGCGAGCCGGGTCTCGCGCTAGGAAGTCGTGCGCGGGCAGGCGCTGGGTTGCGTGAGGCCCGCGGGCGTGGGCGGTCGTGGGAGATCGTTCGCGCCGCTGGTGAGGGGTCGCGCGATGCCGCGAGTGATCACGCCAGGGGTCGCGCTGCCGCGGCGCGGGTCGCCGGTATCGCGGAGGTCGTGGCGTAGGATGAGACCGGATAACCGTGATTGGCGCGCCAGATATGTGACCCTACCGAGCCCGTGAGGTCGTGCTGAGGAGGTCGCCAGTCGCCCAGGTGCGGGATGGAGGTCGGCTCGCGACCCGGGTCATGCGGACGTGGCACGAGGCGGGAGCCCTCGACCTTAGTCGTGGGTCGTGTGTGATCGCGCTGGCGCGGAGCGCGAGGCCTCGCTGGATCGGTGTGTGAGGTCGTGGTACCCGAGGCCACGGCCGAAGCCGCAAGGTGGGCGGTAATCGCGGCGAGGTCGCGCCGTCCGTGCACCAACTCGTGGAGGTCGTCAGATGAGGTCGGGCGCGGACGATTGTGCGCGGTTCGACTAACTCGCTGGTGGTGAGGAGCATAAGATAAGGACAGGGGTTTTATTTTTTTACCCGCTTGCTCGTGTCGCCGCCGGCCATAGGAGCCGGTGCGCCGCCGTTGCTCGCAGCCCGTCCCGTGCCCGCCATGGCGAGGACGAGGGGAGGCCGCGCCCCTCACGCTTTGGGAGATCGGGGGGGAGGCTGGCCATCGGCTTTCTCCCCCGCCCGGCTCGAGCCGTGACGTGAGGGAGATGAAGATGACACCGAGACGCCCACCGTAATCCCCGCCCACTTGGAGTCGCTGGTGTCGCACGGCGGCCCCCTGGTCACGGAGGTCGCCGAAAGTGGCGGGGCTCCCCGACGACGAGTTCCGCAGCCGACGCACGGGTATGCCGCCTCGCTCGTCGGATTTCATCTCAAGCTGATTGCTCCAGCCGGTGATGACTGATCCGCGGCTTCATTACCGGAGATCGAAGCCGCAGCACCACCTCAATCCGAATCTGGTGCCGCAAATTGCGGTCTTTGTGACGCCAGAGGCGTACCTGAATTGAGCCGAACCTGGAACTCTTTCAAGCACTACTGGCCGGCCAATGTTGTGAATGTCAAGGGACCGGGATGGGAGCGGCCGTTGTCGCTTTCGTATTGGTGCCGTGTCGATCCGTGATGCGGGTCGGGTATGATCGCCGAAAATACCCCGCTCCCTCCTTCCTTCATCGAACAAAGGTGGCATTCCCGATGGTTCTGGCCTCAAGAACGACCCCGTCCGTCCCTTCCGACATTCACCTGGGCTTTCTGACGATCTTGGGCCCTGTGCACACTTGAGGGACAGTTCCCCGCCCGCAAGCATTCCGCAGTAATACTAAGGCGATCGAGGCGATCCACAAACTCCACAAGGCACGGTTGTTCGTAGGCGGTGCTCGCCACCACCTGGCTCGCGGAGTCGTGCCTCTACGGGACTGCGCGGTCTTCGGCGCTTTGAGAGATGACGGGCGACGTGGCGCCTTCGCGGGGACCGCCATGGCTTTCACTCCCCGCCTTCGAGGTCGTGGAAGAGGGTGAAGGCGCGGACGGCGGGGTGACTTCGTGTACGAGATGCCGTCGATCTTGCGCCGGCGTCGACGGGTAAGTCTTTCCTTCTTCTTTGCATTTGCTTGCTTTCGGCGAGATTTGATCTCACGCCGCCTTGTTTTCCACGCCGCAGGCTTGGTCGCTCGACATCCCTCCATCGCACCGCCACTTCCAGCCACCGCTACTCGCGGAGGCGGGCGCCGACGCAGCGGGTGATGGCCTCGACGCCGTGGTGGTTTGCGCTGCCAGCGGAGGACGCCCCGCCCTCGGGACCGGTGAGGCGTCTTACTCATGTGAGTCGATAGAATATCTTGAATCTCGGTATTTTTTGATGTCGCCATTGCTTCCGATTTTGACCGATGTTCTTTCGCACAAGTGGTGCTGCCCAATCCGAGAAGAGGCCGCGATGGAGCCTCGGGTCGAGATCCCCATGCCGGGTTCTGTGTCGCTGATCCCGGGCTGACCCTCACCCCTGAGCGACGAGGAAGGTCCGGCGATCACGATGCCGAGCTTGAGAGGACGGACGGCGCCTTGGGGCCCCCGAGCCTCGCCGTGGACGTGACGGAGACGGCTTTAGGCACGCCGAGGCCACCGCTGACCGCTGGATGACGATCGCCGCCGCAACGACCTCCGGGAGGTCGGCGTGCCGTGGCTCGCGCCTTGTCGAGGCCGTGCCTCGATGGGGAATTTCCGCCCGCCTCTCGCCTCGAGCTCGCGGACTTCGACACCGGTGCCGGTGCTATCGATCGAGGTGACGGGCGGTCGGGACGAACGGATCGAAAGCAAGCTATCGTTGAGGTCGCCGGCGTTCGCCATGCCTCTCGGGTTGGTGACCCGGCCGAGGACGAGGTAGATACCATAGAGAACTCAACCCAGCACCTTGAGGCTGCTTTGGAGGTAAGTCCGCTTCGCTTTGTTTGCCTCTTGTTTGAGATTTCGTTTCTTACTTAGTGTCTCTTCTCTTTCAGGTCCGCGACCCTTTTGGCCTGAGGAGCCGGGAGTTGAGGTTGCTCTCCAAGATCGAGCGGCTTCGCCGGGAGGTCGCGGCTTCGCCGAGCGGGCGGCGGAAGTGGATTCACGCCGCAGTGCACGCCAGAGAGCAAGCCCTCCGGCCGGAGCTCGCGATCCTTCGTGATCGGATCGAGGAGGGGAAGAGGCAGCACTCTCATTCCGTGAGCAGCGTGCCAACCAACCGCAAAAGGCCCTCGAGGGCAAGGAAACCGAGCTCCAAGGTAGGTGACCTTGAATTTGGTTTGCTCACTTTTTAATCTTTTCAGTTGCCTACTTGTGAGCCATGTTTTTATTTTGCAGGAAGGCGGGAGGAGGTGCGAGCCAAAAAGACGGCGAAGCTGTGTGAAGATCCGCGAGCCGTGACAAGGAGAGCTTTATCTTGTCGCTGCCCGCAAACGCCAGGAGGAGCTCGAGCGAGAGCGGCGGGACTCGCCATCAGCATGCGGTGTGTGCGACCGGCTCGATCTCTCAACGAGGCGCCGGCGCCGGCCCTGAGCTTTGCTTGCCGCTAGAGAGACGATGAGGGACCCAATGGTGTCGCTGCCGAGGATGCATCTGCATGAGACGAGTGGTAGTAGTAGTAGATTGAGGTGATGCCTTTTATTTGTATGGAACAAATTCCTTTGTCCCGATAAGACAGTAGTCAACTTTTAAGTCGTTCGAGTCGTGCACGCCGCTTTGTTTTATTCCGCTACACGCTATTTATCGAAGTTCCTAAGTTTGAGGTCGAAGTTTTTAAGAGCGAGTGGTGGGCCATTCCCGGTAGCCGTGGGGGCGTAGGAGGTCGACAGCGCTTTGCACTGTGCCTACGACTTCGACTTCTAACTTAGTCTGACGATAGTACGCCAAGCAAAGTGAACCGGAAGGAAGCAAAGCTAGACAGGAACACACTCTATTTTTTGCGAAAAACGTTGGTGAAAGTGCGGGTGTGCGCCCGCCCTTCTGTAGCCCCCGAGCAAGGGCTGGCCTCGCTGGAGGCGCAGGGGCGTCCGCTGCTCAACAGCCGAAACGGAGAGGTTCTAATGCCGCACAAATTGTGCATTGAACGATAATTTACGGCGTATGTTATGGGTAAAAAGGACGGCTGTTTGATGTTTTTCGGGCGCTGGCGGCGACTCGATTGTCGGAGTTTTGTAATGCCTCGGGCGAGCGCCGTTGCACGAGCCTTGGACGCTAGAGCTCGCAAAGTTGGTCGATGGAGAGCTCGGAGAAGTTCGTGATGGAGCTCGGTGGCAAGGCTCGGAGAAGC
This sequence comes from Hyparrhenia diplandra, assembly GCA_015847255.1. NCBI lineage: Eukaryota > Viridiplantae > Streptophyta > Magnoliopsida > Poales > Poaceae > Hyparrhenia > Hyparrhenia diplandra. The sequence continues at coordinate 22,295 of JADLZK010012425.1, read as the reverse complement.
TCAGCGCGGAGTGCTACCGGGCCGAGCTCGGGCGGCAGACCCGGGCGAGGCTCGTCGGTGAAGAGTTCGAAAAAGTTCAGCGAAGAGCCTCGTGGCCAGGCTCGTTGGTGAAGAGCGCGAGGAGTTTGGCGGCGAAGAGCTCGTGGCCGGGCTCGGCGGTAGAGCTCTTGGCGGAGTTCGTGGAGCTCGGCAAGCGGTGGGAGCCCGTGGAGCTCGTACGAGAGGGGAAGCTCGCACGGAAGAGCTTGTATGAGACGGAAAGAGCTGGCACCAAAGGACTCGTACGGGACGGAAAAGAGCTCGCACCAGAGAGCTCGTGGAGCCCGTGGGGCTCGGCTGCGGGAGCTCGCGGTGCTCGTGGCGGAGCTCGTCGAGAGAGCATGGAACGGAGCAGAGCTAAAATGGAGCTCGTGGCGGCGGATCTCGGTGAGCAGCAGAGCTCGTGGGATCGTGGCGGACAGAGCTCGTAGAGCTCGGCTGGCGGTGGAACTCGGCAGTAGAGCTCGAGGTGAAGCCCGTGGAGCTCGATGGCGCGGCTCGTGGATTCGCGGCAGAGCTCGTCGAAAAGCTCGGCGGTGGAGCTCATTGGTAGAGCTCGTCGAAGAAGCTCGATGGAGCGGCTCGTGGAGCGGAGGTGGGAGGCCCGTGGCCTCAGGTCGTACGAACGCGCGGGGGGGGCACCTGTCTTAGGTCGCGCGAGGCGGAGTCGCGTGGCGAGGACGAGTACGCGAGGTGTAACTCGCGTATCCCGGCCGACAGGCGTGGGCGAGGGCCCGCACGACCTCGTGGTCGTGTGTGGCGGAGAATGAGGCGCACGGGATCGCGACCTCTCAGGTCGTGCAGGGCGGCTTCCAGGCTCCGGGTCGCGCAGATAAGTCGGGGCACTCGCGGCCTCCTGGCTGCGAAAAGCAGCATGGCCTCGCATGGCGTCGTGGCTCGAGGCGAGCGCATGGCCTCGCGGTCTCTACATCAATCTCTTCGCGCGAGACATGCAAGCAAGGGAGGAGAGCCGCGGTCTCTACATCAATCTCTTCACGCGAGACATGCAAGCAAGGGAGGAGAGCCAAGCAAATCCGACACATGTGCATGCATACATATATATATAGTGTATATATATAGGCAAGGACACACGGGTAACTAGGCAGTGGCTGGCCTCGATGTCGAGACCGAGCCCATGGCCGAGCTCGTGGGGCTTGTGCAGACGAAGCTCGGAGCTCGTGCGGGGCTCGCGAAGCCCGTGGCGCTCGAGCGGATGGAGCTCGCGGCGAGGTCGTGCGTGAGGTCGTGGCGAGGCGGAGTGGTCGTGTATGCCTCGCGACTCGCAGGTCACGCCCAGGTCGCACGGGACCGAGGCGACCCGCGCCCCGATCGCGCTGGACGGAGGTGGAGGTGTCCCGCTCCCAGGTCGCCAAGGGACGAAGGCGAACCTGCGCCCAGGTCGCCGACTCCAGAGGTCGTGCGTAGGCGTAAGTCACGGCCAGCCCCCTCGGGCGTCAGTCATTCCGTGCTCGTCGCCGGAGAAAACAAGCATTGCCGGCTGCTCGTCGGAGTACGCCTTCGAATAAGAAGTCGCTGACTTCCGTCAGGGACAATGGCTGCCGCCGGAGAGCTGTAGTGTGGTGTTGGCGATGGCGACGTCACGGAAGTACCGCGACGGCTCGGGTCTTCGGACGCACGACAACCGGGTGGCGACGGCAGTGAAGAAGCGTCCGCCGAGCGGCGAGGCTCGGTAAGCGTGGGAATCGGATCCCGCCGGAGCGCGCCGACTCGAGGCCGCGCGAAGGCTAGCATCCTGAAGCCTATCGGCTCGGAAGCCGGCGACGTGGTGGTTGAAGCCATCGGAGCGGTGACTATCGCCACACGAGCGCCCCTCTACCCGCGCGCCAACCGCCGTGGGTCTAATATCGGGTATGCCACGCATTACGCATACAATCGTATGGCTCGTGTGGGACTTCGATGGCCTAGCTCAAGGGACACGAGACGCAAGGTTTATACTGGTTCGCAAATCGGTGCCCCAGTCCAGCCTCCGCTTGAGTCACTATGTGGCCGAGCTCAAATGCTCGTCAGACGTGGGAGAATACAAGTCGGCTCGAGAGAGGGAGGCCGGCTCCCAAGTCTCTCGTTCGTGGTGTGTGCGTATGAATGTCGAGGGGGAATCGATGGGAGAGAGATCGATCGATCCCTCCTCCTGGTGGCCAAGGTTCCCCTTTTATAGCCGTAAGGGGAGGATACATAGGTGCCACCGGGAGGGGGCTAAGGGTGTAAAGATTACAAAATAGAGGGGGTAAAGTGTAAAAGTCGCCTCGCTGGTCGTCATCGTACGCCGGATTCGTGGAGATGGCGGTGCCCGGTCCGTGTGTCCCGTCTTCGATCGGAGTAGGAAGACGCCCCGTCGGTATGGGCTCGGATGACGCCTATCTCGCGCCGGTTGTGCCCAGATTTGACCGAGGGGGAGCGAGCTTAGACGTGCTCGAGCATGGCGGAGTGAATCGTCACCTTGTGTCCGGCTCATTGTGGCCCGGCGTGGCTACGCCCTCCCGCCGCGAGTGGTTGGCCTACTGCACCTGGCTTCCTCGAAGATCGTGCACGAGCGAAGTTCGCCGTCATCGGAGCTCGAGCTCGCGTGAGGTGGGAATCGGGATAAACGCCTCAAAGCTCGTGCTCGGGCGGAGATGGCTGCCCGAACTCGAGCTCAGGCGAGGCGGAGAAAAGTTCCGATCGAGCGCGCGCGCTCATGCGCGACGGGAGCCCGTGGGCGGCGGTCGCCTTCCGGTCGCACGAATCGAAGTCGACGCGCCGCCGCGTGAGTTGCCGACCTCGGAGCTCGCAGGCCGTATGTTCCGCCTTATCGATCATGAGCTCGAGGGGTCCCATAGTCGCGGCGAAGTCATCTTTGTCGAGGCCGTGCGTTCGGAAGCTTGGAGCTCGGAACCCGCGGGTCGTGACGAAGTCATGCAACGCAGCCCGGTTCCGGTCTCTCGGGCTCATACGAGGTGGAGCTCGTGCTCGCGAGGCGGAAGTATCCCCCGCGGCCGGAGCTCGCCGATGCGATCGGGCCGAAAGTGCCGCTTGGGATTTTGCCAGCGATTAGTCGTATGTTTCGGGTACCCCGATATAGGTATCCCACAAACCTCTAGATCTTTCTTAGCATGCAAGTCTCCCTGGACTATATAAATACAAGGGGTATGTAGCCAGTTGAATCTTAAGCGTAAAAATTAAAGGGGTAGCTCCCCAAACAGCTCTTGTCTCTCTAGCTCTCAATGTCTCTCCCTCACATCGCGCCAAGCGCCGCCAGCCGCCGGCCGCCGCCGCCTCGCCGCACGCCGCCACCCGCGCCGCTCTCGATGCCAGCGCGCCCGCTGCCCGCCGCACGCCACCGACAAGCCACTGCACGCCGCCAACAGCCGCGGTCGCTAAGACGCTGCCGCCACCGCCGCCGGGCCACGCCACCACCTCCACCCCCCATGCCGCCCTCCCTCTCTCTCTCTCGCTACCTCGGGCCGCGTCATCACCCACGCCACCTCACCGTCAATCGTCGCCATCACCACCGCCCACGCCATCGCCACCGCCTTAGGCCGCCGACGTGTCAATTCCGGCCCAATCTAGCCTGTCTTGACTTAAAGGGAGGTTGTGTGGAAGAAGGTGCTCACCCCGCGCAGCCGGGCTTAGAGCACTCACAATGCGGACTCTACCATAGAGTCTAAAACTATTTATTACCTTGGTAACGTGGACTTGGAGTCCAAATAAGACTTGGAGTCTTGTTTTTTCTCACTCTCTCTTCCATAAATATATGGCCACATCAACGCCCACATCATCAGCAAAAAGTACAATAAATATGATAGTAATAAATAAGCTTCGGCTCTATGGTAGAGTCCGCATTGTGAGTGCCCTTACGCCGCCCTACTACAAACCCAGCAAGACCAGCAGCTGTGCACAGCCACCTACCCCCCTGTCCAGCTGGCGGGGGTCAGGTGGAGCAGGCGAGCGGGCACTGGAGATGAAAGGAGGAGATAGAGGATGTGGAAGGCTAACAAGCGGCCCCACATGTCTGTGAGTGTAAGAGAGAAGAGGACGAGGCAATCTTGTGCATATGGATATACGGTACCGTTTGTACATATGTCAGTGAGCCTAAGTCACCTCTAAATGTATATAACTAGTAGACGGGCGCGCCTTTGCGCCCACCATGGAGGCCCAGGGGTAGGCAAATATATATGTGAAAGCTTTGTAGTCTAATATAGATATATGTCATACAGAGTTCAATCTTTATACATGGGACATAACACATTTGTTACATTAAAAAGGAGGATGGATGGTTATATATTCCTCTCATGGCCATAAAATTGTGCTTTTTACAATACGCAGCAGCAAGGCTACACGGTTTCCCATGCTTCGGGAATCCATTGGTCAGGTGCCTATCACCTTTAGAGAACAAGGAGTTGCCTTCCTATGGGCTGAGGAACAATCTGTTAAAATCCAAAAGAAATTTAAAGTTAACTCCTGTTAAATGAAGTCATAGAAATGAAAGCTGTTGTCTGTACAATCATTCTGGCAGCTAAAGATCTATAACCAAACATTTGCGAAAACGCAGTACATTGAGACATTGTGAATTAGAAGGGGGGGCAATCTACAGTATGAGCTAAATGGATCACCGTAACAAACATGCTGTGGTTGCTATTTAGTTTCCAGTTCTTGAGATGGCACAGTGGCCTTCCAACAATACAGGTACACCTGCGCCAATGAATGACCCTTCAAAAGGCTAGACAGCAAAGTTCATGGTACAAATAAAATAAATATAAGTGATTGGGAAAAAAGAAATGCACAACTCTATTAGCAGGAACATGCTTGCCCATACATCATTTTTTATGTGTGGACAAACATATATAGTGTTTGGCACCCCCTATTAACTCTTCCATAAGGTCATAGATGGTCGATCAGCTAGGAAACTGAAATAGAAAGTACCATATGTGAAAAAGGAGATAGAAAGTAGCTGGGAAACTGAAATACAAAAAGAAACAACATATTTAGGTAGCAGATGTGCGAAAGGAAATAAAATGGACAGAGCATACCATTGCAAGTTGTTCAGGCATATAGTGGTTTGCTTCTTCGAAGCTGCAGTTCCCTGTTCCATAGTCTCATCCTGTTGAAATGGAGTTAACAAAGTCAAACTAAGATTTGATCATGAAAAACTGAATGAAAACAATATATGTACCAAGTTAAAAGCACACTTATTTGGTTAATAACCAAATTTGACTTGGCCATAACAGCCTTAATTAACTGAATTAACATCTCTTTGATGGTATCTCACCAGCACAATCTGCCAGAAGTCAAAAGGGTATAAAAATAATTTAATTGGTAAATATAGTAATATACTTTGTTTACTCTTTTTACCTGAACCAAGTCACCCATAATCTTCTGGTGGCCATGAGAATGCTCACATCTGAATGGGACAACCTGGACATCATTTTCCATACCTCAGTAAAAGGATCCCTAATGCCATCACACTCAACAAACATAGGCTATTATGAGGAAGCATAATACCTTTATTTAGCAAAGACTAACTGAGAGACAGATCTGTTGTCAATTTGTCATAGCCAATGACAGTTGTCTTATTATAATCAAATCGGAAACTAAATTTCGTACCAATTATCAGTATATGTACAGAAACTAATGTGGCTGTAAAAGATTTTACTCTAGTTTAACCTGTTCCACAACGAATATGAACCGATGATTTTTAAAATAGTTATCGCTGTGAAATAGCACATGCACAGATGCTATCAATTTCTATTTGTACGGAGCACAAAAGGGAAACCAAAGAATCTTTATTAGGAGGTGGAAATTTAAATGAGCCTCACGGAAGAACACAAACATCTAACGCCCTGTTCGTTTCTTCAGATGCTTTAGGAAACAAGGTAAAAAAGGATTGAATATAGCATCTCTTTTAGGGGCATGGCACAACAACTGGCATCAAAGCAGCGAAGCAATAATAAACACATTAGGAGGATGTTGGCACTACAGCAATAGCAGACACATTGTTTTTATGAAAAAAGATGCACACATATATGTTGCAAGACGCAAAACAAGAGGAAGCAGGTAAGTTTAGTTGGCTATAAAGGAACCATCAAGCAGTAACAGGCAACCGGTAGAATCCAAAGTGTTAATATAATTTATATTAGACAGTATAGGATAAGGTACCTAGTATCTCTTCCATGGCAATGCATGACATAGGTGCCTAATAACATCATCTTTAGTACTTTAGTAGGATATTACCACTCCTATTCGCATCCTCTGATGAACTGCACTGTATTGTCTGAGAGCCTTTACATGTGTCTCTGATTTTCCCTTGCTATTTTTTCTACAAAAAATAAAAGGCAGGCTATCGTCACATGATGTGTGTTCGCATCAAACTAATGGAACAATTATAGGCAAACGATATAAAGGGTTAAGGTATATACACCAAATCATCACGTGTATAAATATTCAGTGTTGGAAGGTACACCAGATCTACTACAAGGTTCTAGGCAAACTAAACCTTTTATTATCTATTTGCTCTTCTCTGAAATCACTTCTTCACTGCCTTCTTGATCTGCTCAGTTGTTGGGTGTTTTGATCCTAGCCATGAGAGGCAACCATGTTCATGAGTTGAAATGTTGAATTCACTGTTTCCTTGCAAAGAAGCGTCTAGAAACTAATATGGTTGACAAAATAAGGCTTCCCCTTTGCATGTCAAGGTTATTCAGTTGGCTGTGAGGAAAGGCCATCCGTTTCCTTCCCTTATGATCTGGTGAGCACTACTGGGATTTTAGGAACCATGAATCCAGCTACGTGTCCATGAAAGACTAATGATTTCAACACTTGCAAATTTCAAGCAATGAACCACAGATCTAGGAGTTCAATGAGATCAAAGACTACTTATATTCAACAAAGATGCATCTTTGCAAGGAAGCTGAAAGCTTCTTTTCGGGACATATTTTTGCAGTATCATATCGTTTGTTAGGTGCAATTTCATATCACTATAACTTGGACACTGGACAGAGCACAGAGGTCACCCAGAAAACGAAAAATAAAAAGGAGGCCCTTTTAATATAAAGTAAATATAAAAGAAAGGACCTTTGAATTGGGCTCCTCTTTTCCTACGGATTAATGGCCTACGAATCCTACTGTAAACAATAATGAAAAGACTACCTCCCACTTGGAAGGGCAAGCCAAACCCAGTGTGGTTCAACTTCAGCACAGCAACACTTATCTGAATTCTTGATAGAAAGCGTGGTTCAACTTCCATTCGTTGCAAGTCGCCATAGTGTGCAGTTTTCAGGTACCTCCCGTTCTTGAATCATACGATGGGTGCACAAATGATGTGCTTACCAACCTGAGACTGCTTGGATCTTGGGCCTCCCTGCTCTTGAATCATAACCTGAGACTGCTTGGATCTTGGGCCTCCCGTTCTTGAATCATACGATGGGTGCACAAATGATGTGCTTGCCAACCTGAGACTGCTTGGATCTTGGGAGTCCTGAATATATCAACATTAAGTATGTCATAAAAGTTTTGAGAACTCCTTTGAACAACGATTCAATGAAATATGGATAATACTATTGAACTGAACTATTCCAGTGGTTTGTTCAGAAAAAAAAAGCATTCATAATTTCCATGGCATAAATTCCAAGGCAATTCTGATCAAGTTTGACATTTTTACCCAGTCTTTTCTGAAAATTTTCAAAGGTCAAAATACGTGTCACCAGCGATTGCTACTAATACTACAAGCATAATGACAAAGATGTGGCACCTCTTTATATGGCTTTGCTTACTGTAGAACAAGGACTAATGCAATACAAATTGTAACAGTTCTCAAACAGAAGGATAAAGAGCACCAGATAAGACTGCAATCTATTAACAGAAATACAATACAATCTGAAGTTTGAAGAGGACAAAGTGGATTCAGAAAAGAGTCATATATGTCATGACTCATGAGCCGTGACCAAAACAGAACCTAGATTTTACATTAATCATCTTATTAGCAATGGTCATTTAGTAAACTTAATCCTACAAGAACAGTTCCTCTGGTCAACAGGTGGGCAACATAATCCTATATCTGACTCAAAAGGTGATTCCTTCGCAGCACCACATATTTCCAAGACCAAGAACCACCCAAAAGCATCTCAATCGAAGATCCAAAGAAAGAATCGGTTCACCTTGGTTATCCCCAAACCTAGGGTTTCGCTGAAGTTGACGCAGCTACGTCGTCGGGAGAGAGAAACGGAGAGGGGAGGGTGGGAGGGAGCAAATGAGTCGCCCGCGACGCCCTCAGCCGGGCCGTGACGCCGCTGCAGGAGCCGGCCGCGCCGCCCGGCTCCGTGATCTCCGCCGCATCGGACCTCGGGATGGAAGGGTAGGGAAACCTGAGGTGAGAGGTAGGGCGAGGGAGGTCCATGGAGGCGGAGGGACGATGGGGAGGGGCCGCTGCCGCCGGCCGCCCCGCCGCCGCCGCCCTCGCCTGCAGCGTGGGGGACGGAGGGACCCGGAGGGAGAGAGCGAGCGCGGGCGTGGGGGAGGAGAGGCCGGGGATTTTTTTTTTTTTTTTTTTTTTTTTTTGGAAGGGGGAGGGACGTATATATTTGATGGTAGTTGAGTGACGTGGGCGCATTCGTGGCCAAAGCCGAAGGGAGGCGGGCGCTAACCCGTAAAAACGCCACGTTTCCAAATTTTCTCTTCTTCGAGCGTAGGATTTTCATATTAAGAGGGGTAAAAAAGTAAAAAAAGTTAAACGAAGTTACTGTTTATAGAGGGCCTAGATGGATCGAGATGCATTTTCAAAATAATAGAAGGACCTATTTAGAAAAAAAAACCGACCAATCAAAATTTTAGGGGCAACGTGGATGCTCTCCCCGGGCTCCAAAACTTTGCTCCATACGGTTTTTTAATGGAATATCTCAAACGTCCATATAGTTCCAATGACGTCTATATATAGTTTCTTAAATAATAATGGTGTGTTTAAAAACGAAAGAATTATAATAGAAAAGAGATCCTATTAACCCTTTTAAAAAAAAAAATTACGTTCCCATCCAGTTACATTCCCCCCCCAGCTCCACTCCCCACCCCACTCGACACTTTGCTTCCCCAAACCCTCGCACGCTACCAGCCCACCAACAGCGGCGAAGCAGTGATCGCTGCACTCGAGCGAAGGAGGCAAGGGAGAGAAGGATCGCCATGTGGACCGCATCTGGCCGCCGCAAGCCGTCGATGTCCGCCTCCGCCTCCACCGTCTTCGCCGACAATGCGAGCGGGTACCACGACCTCAAGATCGACAGCTACTCCCGCATCAAGGGTATCACTACCGAAGTGCCCATCAATTCCGGCCCTTTCTCCGTCGGCGGCTACCGTTGGCAATTTTTCCTTCTTCCCCAATGGCGAAAGCACCCCTAGCGCGGGCCTCGTAGGCTTGATCCTCTTCCTCGACGAGGACGTGCCAAGCCGCTGACGGCGCAGTTCGAGTTCTCTTCATGGGGAGGAGCGAGCTTCCTTCTTCCGGAACCGGAAGAGAACGGAGGAGAAGCTGATGTCGTCGCCGGCGGTGGTAAGGAGTTTTACTAGCCGCAATTGCCACCTGTGTCCAGTGTTAATCTTCACAGACAAATTGGAGAAGTATGTGCGCAAGCAAGGCTCCCATCCATCAAGAAGGATCTGATGTCCATGCTCGAATCGTAGTGTAGTGAAGTTCGGTGTCTTCAGCATTGGCACTAAAAATCACCTCATGGTTTGTTATCAGGTAGCAATGCAGATGCGCATGCAGTAATCTCATCTTGTCTATGTTATGTTGGTTAATTGGGCGGCTATATGACCCTATGTTAGTAAGTTAACTCGCTTCTATGGTTCTGTCAATTGATTAGATGGACTTTGTTATCTGGTAGCTTTGATGATTGAATATTCACTAAGCATCTCTAGTTGTCTCATTTTTGTTGCATAGATTAGAATATGCTGGGACTAGGCATTTTTAACAATTGTTTTGGATTCAATCAGTTGCATTGCATTACATGGTTTGTGGCATTGGTGGTGCATTCATCAGGTAACTGTCCTCTTTTTTAACAATGGTGGTTCGGCAAGGTTTCTAGTTAGGATCAGGTAGTTCTGCATGGTTTGATAGTTTCCACCAACTGAACCGGCAGCGTTTCTGGTTGTTGCTTTGCAGTGCTTACTACTTAGGATGGAGCTAATTTCCAGGATGTTGTCTTCACAGTGATGCTCAATGTTCTAGCAATAGATTTTTTTATAGATAATGCAGTGTTCTGGCTTGCTGCTGTGTTTTTTACATTCCTCATCAGTAGTTTTAGCAGAGCAACGGTTACATGTTTTTTAGACTTGTGTGGTATGATGAGGAGCCTCATTCCATCTGATCGTGATCAGCCTGCATCACTACTTGCAGCATAAGGAGCTGCAAATCAGGTTTGTAACCCTGTTCCATCTATACAGCGTTACCTGATCAAAATCAGGCAACCTCGTCATCAGCTGGTTTGGTTATTTGAAATCTCCAGTTGGCCTGCAATTGTCGCAGCATTTTTTTTAACTGGATAAGTACTTCGTCTCTTTTCTGAGTCGGTGCATAATTTGGGGATGGAGTCGGTGCATAGTTTGGGGATGGTTCCCACCTTTTCTTTCTATTATGTTCTTAACTTGATCATCAGGATGTTTTAGTACAGCAACGCCAAGATTGATGACTTGGTTATTCGAAATCTCCTGTTGGCCTGCAATTGTTGCATTTTTTTGGATTTATGTAAGTACTTCATCACTTTTTTCTGAGGATATGCATCATTAATTTAGAGATGGTTGTCACCTTGCCTTTCTATTGTGTTCTTAACATGATCATCAAAATGTCTTAGCACAGTACAACAATGCCATGAGCCTCGTTCCATCTCTATTTTGGTACACTGTTGCTTCTGTACAGCATTACTGACTGATCAAGGAAGGGCCTGCAATTTGAAATCTCCGGTTGGCCTGCAATTGTTGCTTGTTTTACGGATCTGGATGTATAATGCTTCTGTGCATGACCTCGCCACTTTTCTGAGGCGCCGCAGAGTTAAGTGATGGTTATTGTCACCTTGGCTTTGCTACCTGCGATGATGATCAGAATGTTTTGGTGACCGTGATTGAGTGATGGCTGTTGTTTCCTCTATCTGTGCTCGTCCTTTCATGTTAATCTAATTCCTTCTTGATCAGAATTATGCAAATACATTGATGTGGGCACTGTGGCATCCATATTGGCACTAGCTGAGCAATACCATTGCCATGGATTGAAGAAGGCATGCTTTCATTTCCTTAGCTAGCTGGAGAATTTTAGGGAGTTGATACCAAGTGTCAATATTCATGAGGAATCCTTGACGGTAACTGAGGTAGAACTAGAATTGAGATTGGGGAAAGGCAGGAATTGAGATGGGGGAACAAAAAAGAATGAGTTCGGGTTTAGGTTCAAAATGTTCATAGGTTCAGAGGTTCGAGTTTAGCGCTTATAAACCACACCAGTACAACCGGCCTCAGGCCCAACAGACACAACAAACTAGCTATAAGCCCATTGGGCAAACACAGCAATAAGGCCACGCTTCGCCCCCACATTACCTCGTCGGTTTAGCAATCGGTAATTGCCGTTTTAATACGTCCGGACGACAGCAACTCATCTGGACACTCATTCGTGGGCTGCGCAACACAGCCTAAGATGCGCTCGCGACCTCACCCCCCCTCGTTTGTTATCCACTCGCAGCGGCTCATGCCCCCATTTTCTTCTCTGACTCCCCTCTCAGCTCTCGGGCTGCAGCGCTATTGCTCCTGCAGCTTCGACGAGGCGGCAACCCCCTCCTTCATGGCGCGCGATGACGGCTAGCCCTCCACCTCCCGTCTTTGAGCCCTCGCAAGATCTCCGTGTGTGGCCTGACTACCATGACCGCGAGAGACGCGAGCCCGTGAGCTCTCTGCTTGTCGCTGCTCGGGTTGAGAGACGCGAGCCCGTGAGCTCGCTTGTCGCGGCTCGACAAGAAGCGACATCCCCGTGCTCCCCATCGGTCGGAGACGCCGATGCCCCCCCCCCGCGCCACAGCTCATCGGCATCCTCCCATCCCCACTCGACAACAACGCCTCTCCTCCTCTCCTCCACCGTGGTGCCCGAGCACCTCTAGAGCGGCGTAATCCCCATGTTGGATGGGAGGCCCAGTGGTAGCGCAGCCTCGCGGACTCGCGGTTGGTTTCATGTCGCGGGCCATGCGTGGATGGTCTGGCAGCCTTTGTGCCTGCTGTTTCCAGAGGCGGAGCAGACAGCCTCCCGAACCGCCGGTGGACACAGGAAGTGTTGTTGGACGGGCACCGACCCAATTTCCACCACCCTCGGAACTCATCAGCCCAACCCCACCTCGCCGACCGCCACCCCACCCCACCGGGCGGCGCTACCCAAACTTCCTCCGACGCCTCATATCATGTGGTCGGGTTTGTGCAAGGGAGCTGATCGCACTTGTTGCGCCACTGCGTACAGCATGCCTTTCTGGGTAGCCAATGTGGCACGCTGATTCAACAGGCTCACCCACAAGTATTTTAGCTAGAACGCTTCTAATCTCATGAATTTGGTACTTTTCTCTCACCGATCTTCTTGTTCTCTCTGTGTATGAGCACTAAATTTTGGTGGATGTTTGAAAGACATGTTTCAAGTATTCATTGGTTTTCGACTTATGTTGAAAATATGTTCATCCTGATGTTTCAAAAGTCGATCTCGGTGTTTTTCACATGATGCAGGTGGCTCCACACGCATATTTCAAGAGCATGTTTTCAGTGTGTTTCATGAGTTTTTCATATTTATGTTACAAATGATTTTGACAAGTTTATGTTACAAATGATTTATGTTACAAATGATTTATCAAGTTGTTTCTAAGTAAATCGATATTTCATGTCGCTATTGTTTGATGTTGCATGTTTTAAAAAAGTCAATCCCCGACAAAGTTGATCTCAATATTTTGCACATGTTGCAAACGTAGATCGGAGGACCTGTCATCTGCTTTTTTTTTTTTCATCCGTTTTATCCGGATTTTTCATATGTTTCATCTGTTATTTTCATCTATCTTTGTCCGGGTATTTTTCATTTGTTTCATATGTTTTTTTTTTCATCTAGTTCATTTGGTACTTTTCATCTAGTATTTTTTTTCATCGGGCTTCATGAGGTATTTTCATCTCGCTTCATCCGGTTTTTTTGTGTTTCATATGTTTTAGAGGCAAGGAGGCTTAACAATTGGCAATTGCCGAGCTGAGGCGCCGTGCCAGCGTTGGCTAAGTGGGACCGGACGAAGAAATGAGAGACCAACGACAAAGAGGCGCAACAACTGGTGACGAGTGGAGGCCGCTGTGGATGGCTGAGGGGCAAGGTGCAGGCAGACCCGCGGCGCGTGCAGGTGCCGCCGACGCCGCGACGTGTCCGGACGCTATCGCCGCCGCTTAGCACAGGTAGCTAATCATCGCCACCGATTCTGACATGCTCGTACCGCAGCCCACGTCCAGATGCTACCGCCGCCGCTTAGCAATAGTAGCTAATAGTAATCTAAATATGTTCACGATAAATAGAAATTTCACCAACTCACCCAATCCGATTCGCGAGTTAGCACACTCATGCATTCAACAAATCTACTGATAGCGCCCGCTCCAACATTTTTTGGAGCCAGATCTTGCTGGAAATATTGAATGAAAGAGGCCAGCCGTAAAAATCCGAAGGTAGCCTGGATTTTTTATTTGAGCTATGTGGAGCTATGCCAAACACCTGCCTTAGCAATAGTAGCTGATCACCGCCACCACTTCTGACATGCTCGTACTGCAAATTTCATATTAAAAGTATAAATATTTAATAGATTTTTGAGAAATATGTTCACCGATAAATAGAAATTTCAAAAAATGTATGTGAAACCAGTTAGGAAAAAGATTACCGCACCACGCCTTTTTTTTTTCAAAAAGAAAAGAATAGAATGGAAAAAATTACGTTCCCAGTCCGCATCCACTTTCCCCTCCCCAGCGCCCCCTGAATCCGCAATTCCCCCACTCCACACTTGCTTCGCCAAACCCTCGTGCGCTACCACCGAGCTGCACTCGAGCGAAGGGGGGGGCAAGAGAGAAGGTGGGCCATGTCGTCCGCATCCGGCTGCCGCAAGCCGTCGCTGTCCGCCTCCGCCTCCGCCTCCGCCTCCACCGTCTTCGCCGACAATGCGGGAGGGTACCACGACCTCAAGATCGACAGCTACTCCCGCATCAAGGGTATCCCCGCCGGAGTGCCCATCGAATCGAGCCCTTTCTCCGTTGGCGGCCACCGCTGGCGATTTTCCTTCTTCCCAATGGTGAAAGCGCAACTAGCATTGGTAAAGTAGGCTTCCGCCTCTTCCTCGACGAGGAGGTGGGCTGCCGCTGACGGCGCAGTTCGAGTTCGCTTTCATGGGGAGGAGCGAGCTTCCTTCTTCCGGAACCGGAAGAGAACGGAGGAGAAGCTGAGGTCTTCGTCGGCGGTGGTAAGGAGCTTTGATGGCCGTAATGGTCAGCGGTGTCCAGTGTTTGACGACACAGGCAGCTTGAAAAGTACGTTAGCAAGCAAGGCTCCCTCACGGTCCGCTGCGACATTGTCATCTTCGACAAGTTCCTGGCCGAGGAGGCAGCCACCTGACCCCTTCGTGTCCGTGCCCCCCCGTCCGACCTGCACCGTCACCTCGGTGACCTTCTCGAGACAGAGAAGGGCGCCGATGTGGTGTTCCAGGTCGGCCGGGGAGACGTTCGCCGCACACCAGTGCGTGCTGGCGGCCCGGTCCCCGGTCTTCAGTGCTGAGCTCTTCGGCGCCATGAAGGAGAGCCGCACCCCCGGCAGATGTCGCTCAAGTTGACGACATGGAGGCGCCAGTGTTCAAGGCGCTACTCTGCTTCTTGTACACCGACTCATTGCCAGAGATGGGACAGCAAGATGAAGATGCCATGTGCCAGCACCTGCTTGTCGCTGCGGACATGTATGATATGAAAAGGCTCAAGTTGATGTGTGAGGAAAAAAGCTGTGCGACTACATTGATGTGGGCAATGCCGCCAACTATCTTGACGCTAGCTGAGCAGCACCACTGCCACGACTAAAGAAAGCTTGCTTCAGTTTTCTTAGCAATCCGCAAAATCTGAGGGCAGCAATGGCCAGTGATGGTTTCAAGCATCTAAGCAAAGCTGCCCATCCATCAAGAAGGATCTGATGTCCATGCTCAATCGTAGTGTAGTGAAGTTCGTGTCTTCAGCATTGGCACTAAAAATCACCTCATGGTTTGTTATCAGGTAGCCATGCAGATGCACATGTATTAATCTCATCGTGTCTATGTTATGTTGGTTAATTGGACAGCTATATGACCCTATGTTAGTAAGTTAACTCGCTTCTACGCTCTATCAATTGATTAGATGGACTTTGTTATCTGGTACTGGTAGCTTTGATGATTGAATATTCACTAAGCATCTCTGGTTGTCTCATTTTCATTGCATAGATTAGAATATGCTGGAACTAGGCATCTTTAACAATTGTTTTGGATTCAATCAGTTGCATTACAAGGTTTGTGGAATTGGTGGTGCTTTCATCAGGTAATTAATTGTCCTCCTTTTTAGCAATGGTGGTTCAGCCAAGGCTTCTAGCTAGATCAGTAGTTCTCCATGGTTTGATAGTTCCACCAATTGAACCTGCAGCGTCTCTGGTTGTTGCTTCAGTGCGCACTCGCTTAGGATCGAGCTAATTTCCAGGATGTTGTCTTGACAGTGATGCTCAGTGTTCTTGCAATAGATTTTTTTTTTAGATAATGCAGTGTTCTGCCTTGCTGCTGTGTTTTTTACATTCCTCATCAGTAGCACTGTTTTCTAGACTTGTGGCATGAGGAGCCTCATTCCATCTCCTCGTGATCAGCCTGCATGACTACTTGCAGTATAAGGGGCTGCAAAATCAGGTTTGTAACCCTGTTCCATCTATACAGCGTTACCTGATCAAAATCAGGTGACCTCGCTATCAGCTGGTTTGGTTATTTGAAATCTCCAGTTGGCCTGCAATTGTCACAGCATTTTTTTTAACTGGATAAGTACTTCGTCTCTTTTTCTGAGTCGGTGCATAATTTAGAGATGGTTCCCCACCTTGGCTTGCTATTAGCCCATTGTGTTCTTAGCTTGATCATCGGATGTTTTTAGTACAGCAACGCCAAGATTGATGACTTGGTTATTCGAAATCTCTGTTGGCCTGCAATTGTTGCATTTTTGGGATTTAAAGTAAGTACTTCGTCGCTTTTCTGAGGAGATTGCACAATTAATTTAGTGTTGGTTGTCACCTTGCCTTGCTATTGTGTTCTTAACATGATCATCAGAATATCTTAGCACAGTAGAATGCCACGAGCCGCATTCCGTCTCTATTTTGGTACACCGCTGGTTCTGTACATGCTCTTTTTAGCAATGGTGGTTCAGGCAAAGGTTTCTAGCTAGGATCAGGTAGTTCTGCATGGTTTGATAGTTTCCACCAATTGAACCTGCAGCGTTTCTGGTTGTTGCTTGCAGTGCTTACTGCTTGGATGGAGCTAATTTCCTGGATGTTGTCTTCTACAGTGATGCTCAGTGTTCTAGCTATAGATTTTTTTAGATAATGCAGTGTTCTGGCTTGTTGCTGTGTTTTTTACATTCCTCATCAGTAGTTTTAGGCTTTTAGCAGAGCAACGGTTACATATTTTCTAGACTTGTGGTATGATGAGTCTCATTCCATCTGGTGATCAGCCTGCATGACTACTTGCAGCATAAGGAGCTGCAAATCAGGCTTGTTACCCTGTTCCATCTATATAGCGCTACCTGATCAAAATCAGGTGACCTCGTGATCAGCTGGTTTGGTTATTTGAAATCTCCAGTTGGCATGCAATTGTCGCAGCGCTTTTTTTTTTTTTAAAAACTGAGATGCATAATTCAGGGATGGTTCCCACATTGGCTTGCTATTATGTTCTTAACTTGATCATGAGGATGTTTTAGTACAGCAACGCCAAGATTGATGACTTGGTTATTCAAATCTCCTGTTGGCCAGCAATTGTTGCATATATATATATTTTTTTGGATTTAAGTAAGTACTTCGTCGCTTTTCTGAGGAGATTGCACAATTAATTTAGTGATGGTTGTCACCTTGCCTTGCTATTCTGTTCTTAACATGATCATCAGAATATCTTAGCACAGTAGAACAATGCCATGAGCCTCATTCCATCTCTATTTTGGTACACTGTTGCTTTTGTACAGCATTACTGACTGATCAAGAATGGGTGATCTCGTCATCAGCTTAGCTAGCTATTTGAAATTCCGATTGGCCTGCCATTGTTGCTTGTTTTACAGATCTGGATGGATAATGCTTTGAGCATCGCATCGCCACTTTTTCTGAGGCGACGCAGAGTGTAGTGATGGTTGTTGTCACCTTGGCTTTGCCACCTATGATCATCAGAATGTTTTGGTGACCGTGATTGAGTGATGGCTGCTGTTTGCTCTATCTGTGCTCGTCCTTGGGCCCAATGTGTAAAAACTCCTTTCTTAATACAAAGATGTACAAACCATTTACGTAAAAAAGAGTAATTGTGAACTAAACACAATATTGCATAAAACAATATTTACAGAACATTTACTTAGAATAGATTGACCGATAAATCAGGTGCGTCGATCCATCAGCCATGTCGTCCACCTTTGGTCAGCGGCGGCAGCCGGAAAAGGTCGCGTTCGGCCTCCGCCATCGTCGCCGACACGACCAGCGGCCACCACATTTCAGGATTGACGGCTACTCCCGCACTAAGGGGATTCCCACCGGAAGGTCCCTCGAGTCCCGACCTTTACCGTCGGCGGCCACCGCTGGCACATCGACTACCGCCCCAACGGCAACAGCCCTGACACCAAAGACTACATCTCCCTCTTCCTCGTCCTCGAGGAGCCCGCCTCCGGATCAACAGAAAAAAAAGGGTGAATAAGCGCAGCAGCAATTTCGTTTTGTCGGAGATGTCATAGCTCAGCACCTACTTGTTGCAGCAGACAGGTATAACTTGGCAAGATTGAAGCTGATATGAAGATAAATTATGCAAATACAAGAGTAAAGTGCATATCAGGTCCTCAAACTATTGGAGGCATTCCCATCTAGGTCTTCAAACTAAAAACGACTATCTGCGTCCTCGATCTATTACTCGCACACTAACCATCCAAATCATGCCATGTGAGCACTCCGTGATCCGACGTGGCCATGCGGCCCATGCCAAGTAAGCATCACGTGCTAAGTTTTCAAAAATACCCTGCCTCCTTTCTCTTCACTCCCAACTCCAACCGCGGCGACGTCCAGGCTCTGCACGCTCTGCACCCGGTGGTTCCCTGGCACACGGACTGCCACGAGCCCGGGACGACGAGCTCCCGCAGCTGCCGCCGCGCGGAGCTGGACCGGAAGGAGTCTCCCGGCGCACCACGCGGAGCGGGCTCTCCAAGGCCTCCAGCGCGCTGTGGGGGCGGTGTCAGGGTCTGTGAGGCGTGTCCTGTTCCTAACAGCCGGCGCGACGGCTTGACGCTCAGGCAGAGGCATGTCTTGGCGATGACGGCCACCGCCCACACCTGTCCAGGTGGTCCTCGTCCACGAGGAGCAGCGGTTCCAAGATGCTGGCGAGTTCGCGCCCCGGTCCGGCCTGAACTCGGGGATCCACACAGTGACGTGCCGAGCATCTCGTTGGTGCCGGAGCCGAGCGTGGTGTCCAAAAGGTTGCTGTCAGCGATCAGCTTATCAGCATCACCAACTTAGCAAGACAAGAACCGCTCATCACCACTATTTTATGATTATCAAACACGATGTAGCACCAGCGCCTTCAGTTTTCTCACTGCCGAGACTGACAAAGATACAAAAGTCACCAGTCAGTCATGCCATGGCGCGTGCGCGCTTCCACGGTGCTCGACGCCGCCAATCGCCGCTGGGGACCGACGAGACATTGCGCGCGCCCGCGATGCGCACGGATCCATTGCCGGGACGGCGCGCCACGGAGCAGGCTCACGGTCCACCGACACCATGCACCGGCGCGCTGCCCCTCCACCAGGCTCGGCAGGCACTCGCAGTCACACCACAACGGCGACAGCGAGGCCGAGACTGCCATCCCCTTCTCAAACGGCGAGGCCATGTAGCTCGGGAAGAACGGCGCGTCCGCGTGCTGCGTGCACGCCCTGCGCGGCTCGGCATCCGCTCGGACGCAGAGCGCGGGCTCAGCGTCGTGGTTTCCTGGACGGCTGACTGTAGGTGCTAGCCGACGGGGTGCTGTGCGGCGAGCGCCGGCTCGGCAAACGGACGAAGCGTGGTGTGGTACCGTGGCCTGTCGTCTGAACTGCTTTCGGCCTTGGCGGCCTGTCGCTACAGCCGCGGACTTGCCGGTTGGAGTTGGGAGTGAGAAAGAGAAAGGAGGCAGGTGTTTTTTTGAAAAATCCTGGCACATGCACAACTCTATCTTCCACTTGGCATGGCCACGTCGGATGCAGGCGCTCACATGGCATGATTTGGACGGTTGGTGTGGGAGCAATAGATTGGCGATCTAGATAATGTTTTTTTTACTGGATCCAGACGTTTAACGCCTTCAATAGTTTGAGACCCGACACACTTTACTCCAAATACAATGATAAGGGCACGGTGGCAACCATATTGGCACTAGCCGAGCAGCACCATTGCCATGGATTGAAGAAGGCATGCTTTCCTTTCCTTAGCTCTCCGGAGAATTTGAAGGTAGCGGTGGCAAGTGAAAGTTTCGATCATTTGAGTAAGAATTGACCCTCTGTTGTGAAGGAGTTGGTTGCCATGCTCGGTAGGGCCGAAGCTGTAGGGGCCACTGATTTCTTTAGCACCATTCTTGATTAAGGCTGAGTTCTGTGTGTTCTTGTGTTGGGTGTGTGCTGATGTGATGTGATGAATCAAACGCCTCCTTATTGGCCTGGGTTTCTGCTACCTGGTTGCTGTATGTGACTATGTGTTGTTTGGTACTGATGAATTTAGGTATTCATTGCACTTCAGTATTCCCGAACGAACTACCAAAAATTGGTTACAGTAAGCATGGTATTTATTTTGTTGGATAGAGATGATATTGTTAGCAGATGAGAACCAGTTCAATTGTAGTTGTTGATTAATGAAACCTGACTTGTAGAGTGGATTGGTGACTATAATCTGCTGGCTGCATTTTGAAGTGTGAGACCAAAGGAGCAGTTTTACAAGTTTATTTGTGTTCATTCATAAAATTACTGTCAAATATGGCTTGAGGATGCGTTTTCATGTCTCCATTCAACCCGATTACCAATGTGAATTTTTTTCGCTTAAACTGATGGTTCTAAGCAGCTAATCAGGTTTGCAGCTGTTCTTACTGAGTTACTTTTGGTGCTACCCTTCGATCTTGGAGTAGAAAGCAGAATCTACGGGCAACATTGGCAGTTGTCTCCAGGCCTGGCCTTGAGTTAAGAATTTCTTAATGAAGATCATTTGATACATTAATATTGGTTTAGGTTCAGCATCATGGGAAGTAACGTTGGTGATAAAGTGGCTGCAAATGATAGGCCTGAAGATAGCTGATGATGTAGATAGCTTTGACTAAGCTATTTTTGGGCCTTATGTGATCAATTCTAATGTAGTAGCAATGTGCTCATTTTGGTTTTTCAGCAATTTGGAACAATGCTAAGGTTCAGTGATTTCTTGTAGTATTTCATTGAGTTATCATTTCCAGCTTGTTGTGAAGACCTTTTCCATGCTGATGAAACAGGGTTGCTCAGTTTCTGATAGAATACAGCAAAGTCATTGGCACATGCCTCTATTTGGTAGAACTGCAAGAAATATGTCGTGGACTCCCATAGGAAATGCGCACATATTGCTGCATTAAGCCATATTCTGCAAAAATAGTAACACTTATTTTGTCCTATGAACAGAAAAAAAAACTCAAAGACTGTTTGAATTTCAATACAAAAATGATAATACAAGTATGCGGAGGAATTTTTTTTTTTCTCCATGAATTCCTGAAAAGAAGACTGGTGATGCAACAACAAAATATCTTAATATTATTTTGCTTTCAGATATGTCAAACATCAGATAGCAGATATCCAAACATTTACAACATTTTGGAGCTGCCAAGCATGAATCGGCATTCAAATATGATAAATAACTACTTTTGAAGCGGCGTGTTTGCATTATCTCCAGGAATAGCGCTCGAAGGCTGGGTAAACCCTTGACCTGCTACTTCGCTTGCAGGTACTGCATCTGAAATCTCTTTCAGGTCATCCTTACTCAGCTTAATTCTTACAGAAAAAAATGTTACTGCTCAGATTCTTCAGTTTTGTAGTTCCTGTGGTCAGAGACAATTCAGAAAATATTAGTTTCCTGCAAGTGTAACATCAAGCATTTAATGCAAGTTGCATGCAATCTCAAACTACCTTCCTGAATACTGATTACTGAAAGTCTGAAATGCAAATGCTAATTCTGGACTTCTGATGGTTTTTAGTAGAAGTGTTTTTCTGAAAGATTTGTTCAGAGTTGTTGGATTTGAAAGTCAGGAATGTCTCGAGAGTAGCTTTAATGAACAAGATATCCTCCACTGCCATTTATTTTTTTCTGCCACCTGATTCCTTTTCAACATGAAGATAGCTGATATTTTTTAGAAATTTTCAAACAGATCAAGGTAATTTGCCGGTAGCAATGTTCCCAAAATTGAAATATGTCTCCTGACTTCCTGAGAAAATGATTAGCTACAGCATGATGAGTGTCCATGTAGATTTCACAAAAACGATTACCAGGGATTGGAACAACATTATCTCCTTGATGAAGAACCCACGATAGTGCGAGCTGTGAGGGGCTACAATTGTGCTTTTTAGACAAGTTCAGCAGACGCTCATATAGAACTTTGTTCTTCAAGTTTTCCCCCGTGTACCTGGGATCCACAGACTGAAAGGGAACTAAATAATCCCAGCTAATGAGCAGATCTTTTGTAACTATTATGGTGGACGGTAATTGTAACGAATCTGAAGTGCTCATGGCAAAAATATAGTACCAGTAAACTGTTCGGTGGTAGATTCTCCACAACTGCTTTTCCAGCAAAAAATACCACGACCAAGCGGACTGTATGAAACAATTCCAATGCCAAGCTCCCTAATCCACAGAAATTAAGTTAGAAAGAGAAAAAAATATTAAAAATCGCAGAGGCAAGCACTAAAATAGAAAGCATGGAGATAGAGGTAGAAGAAAAAAAGATGGGAGCTTGTTCTACCATCCCAAGTGGCACAAATGGAAG